>BGNK01000094.1:13646-34463 GCA_003297005.1 Symbiodinium sp. clade A Y106 | reverse complement strand
ATCTGCTGCACATTCTGCAGCTGATCTCGCACAGCGCTGCTGTCACCACCTGTGCCAGCATGGCCCCAGGTCACCACGGAGCCATCCCCAAGGATCGCAGCAAAGGCAAACCTGGCTGCACATTCTGCAGCTGATCTCGCACAGCGCTGCTGCCACCACCTCTGCCAGCATGGCCCATCATGGCCCCAGGTCAGAGCCATCCCCAAGGATCGCAGCAAGGGCAAACCTGGCTGCTTGAATCTGCTGCACTTTCTGCAGCTGATCTCGCACAGCGCTGCTGTCACCACCTTCCTCAGCACTGCCCCAAGTCACCACGGAGCCATCCCAAAGGATCGCAGCAAAGGCAAACCTGGCTGCTTGAATCTGCTGCACATTCTGCAGCTGATCTCGCACAGCCATGCTGTCGAAGCCGGAGAGAGGCGTCGTGCCCCATGCCACGGCGGATCCATCCCCCAGGATCGCCGCAAAGGCCCCAAATGTACAACTGCATATATCGACTCTTCTTACTTGCAATGTAAGGCGCTCCGGCTCCGCATTCGCCTCCGCATTTTGCAGCCTAGCCTTTTTGAGCGGTGCCCCTCCATAAAGAACGTCTCCAGTGGAGTCGAGGAGTCGACCTTTGCCAGCTCCCAGGGCTTTCTGCGCACGCACTCGCAGCGATTCCACGGATTCCTCCCCGTGTGTCTGCAGCGACACCGTCTTGCCACTTATGAGGCTTACCTCAACGTTCAATGACATTGCGGAAACGCCAGCTTTGGATCATCGAATGCTTTGTGAATGCCTCTCTTTAGCATCTTTGCAGATTACTCTTTAGTCTCCATTGTAGTTATTCGGTGTTCTGGATACAGACGTGAAAGTTCCACAATTACAGGCATGATGGGAACATCTCGGGCTTTGAGTGCGCAGTTTGGTCTTCTCAGGACAACGTAACGGCACACAACACCTTCAAAGCAGCACCAACTGCACCAACACTCAAAGNGAACATCTCGGGCTTTGAGTGCGCAGTTTGGTCTTCTCAGGACAACGTAACGGCACACAACACCTTCAAAGCAGCACCAACTGCACCAACACTCAAAGAAGCTGCTGTCAAACCCTGCCCGGAACTCTCGGTGAGATGAGGAAGCGAAAGATTGAAAAAAATGATATCCAGAATGGAGCTTGGGGGAATTTTTTGGGCTAAGTGTTCATACCAGCCGTCAATTTGTATAGTTGTCAAAATTATGGTCCTCTTTTTTGGTACCCTAAGTAATAGGTGCCGGCCGTATTATATTAAGGACCCAAAAAGGGACCCTAATTTTGACAACCATCCATTTAAACGCAAAGATACCAGGGCCGGAAGGTTCCTGCAAGGGCTTGGGGGGGGTGGGTCGCTGGGTCGCTCTGTCCCAGTTGCTGTGTCTGGCTGCGGACCAAATTGTGCGCTTCGTCCATCAGCCTTAGGAGTGCCCGGGTCAGCCGGACTCTGTTTGGGGATATTTTTTATATGAGCGGTGCTACTGCCGCTGGTATTACTTGCAGCCCGCATGCCGCATAAAGGCTCATTTTGCTGCAAGATTCTGAAAGCTTTCACATTTCTATTCCTTCAGACGCACGCAGACGGGCAAACACACACATGCAGCCAGCCAGCCAGCCAGAGTCAGCCAGGCAGGCACAGAGACACACACGCACGCACATATTCGCTCACACACCACAGCACCTGCTTCAGGTAAAGCCTGGGAGCACAATCTTGTTGCAGTAGACGTTGCCAGTGCCAGTAGCATAGCCGATCCTGGGGAATGAATGCCCCCGAGAAGGCCCTAAAGCTCAACATAAACACCAACTATCTAGGTAGCTGTGTCTATATGCTAAGCCCTAAATCCCAAACTCTATATAAGTCCGAAACCCTATAAAATTCTACAGCTGGGATTCGAAAAGAGACTAAGTCTCACTCAATACGAAGGGCCCAAGTTGCAGGATTCTATGCCTAACGCGAGCTCATGAGCATGGCTTTGGTTTCCCTACAAACAATAACCTATCTCGGGGCCGTTAAGAACTCCGATATCTTGCTCAAACAATACGTAAAGTGCAGTATGGTATCGTGTTGCATAGTATAGAGCATAGTATAGCATAATATAGTGTGGTACAATATCGTACGGTGTGGTATCGTATCCTATGGCATGGCATGGCATGGCATAGATGGCATGGTGTTCTGGTATGGCAGGGGTTATGACGGCATTCTAGCACCAAATTGCACGAACCTGGCTGAATATGGGAGTTTCCGAATTAGGGGTACTTTTTTGGGGGGTCCCTATAATAAGGATACTACTAATTAGGGTACTATATTAGGGTCCCCTATTTTCGGAAACTCCCATATTGAAAACCCTACATTAATCGAAGCAGCTCCCAGGGCACCAGCAGCAGTTCGTTGTCACCTCTCAGCCGCAATCCCAAAGTCCAAGCAAAACGATAGAGCCTAAACCTGTAGGCTTAAAGGCTGCGCTGCACCCTGAATTACCTATAGTCTCCATTGTAGTTCCTTATTTTGGTTTAACCAAATATACAATAAGGATCCTATAAGGTATCCCCAAAAAGGAACTACAATGGAGACTACAGGTACACTCTAACTACCTCCGACCCTGATGTGGTCCGAGGCTCTTCATTAAGGAGCTCATTGGCTTATTGTCGCCGCCGATCTTGGCGAAAGAGCCACCGGCAGAGGTGTAGCCCAAAGCCCGAAGCGGAGCAGCTGGCATGCACTCACCTCACAGTTAAGGGGGTTTGGGGTTTGCGTTAAGGATTGGGTTTGGGCCCTACTGCAGGGGAGAATAAGCTTTAAGGTATCTGGAGTCTTCCAAAATTACAGTGGGGACTGCAATGGACTAAAGTCTTAAGTATTCCGACCCTGGTCCGACCCTCCGTTACACACCCTCGTCACGTAAGGTAATTATGAGCTCCTTGAGGGATTCTAAGGGGGGCAGGGTACTAGGAACCCTAAAAGGAACCTCTGGGAGTGCGAAGGAGAAGAACGGGTTTTTGAGTTATATGGGTAGTTCTCTGATTTAGGGTCCCTTTTCGTCCCCAAAATAATACGGGCTTTAGGGGTTCAGGGTTTAAGGGTTTAGTAACCGGGAGGGTTTCACAGTTCACAGCACACACTGACACATGCGGGAAAGGCACACACAGGTGCCACCCCCCCCCCCGTCCCTCCATGGGGCCCATGATTGTATCACAAGACCACCCTAAACCCTGAAAACCCTGCTATCAGCAACTCCTAACGGACTGAGCACCCTTGACCAGTATTAAGAAAAACACTGAGGCCCTCATGAAACCTGGAAAAGCCCCAGTCCCCCCCCTCCCCCCACACGGCCACACGGGACCTATTGTATGCATCAAGAAGAAGGAGCGCCTGGGTGCTTTCGGTGGAAAGCTGCTCGTAGCGACCTCCGCACGCGGCCCATGTAGAACATGCCTGGCAATGTAAGTCTGTCTGGCCTATTTTTGGGCGGTCTTTTACAGATGTATTTCAGCAACGGATTCAGTCTGTCTTGTAAGGTTCCTTCGACCAAAACCCAAACCCTTGGTTGTTTAGGGTTTCCGTGTTGATAAGGTTTAGGGTTTAAGCCCCAGTCCTAGCTAAGCCCTTATTTGGAGCAACACTGGGCTGGTCTTTCGGAGCGAAAGCGGGGCATCTGCTTGGCCAGCTTTTGGTGTAATGTAGGGGCCGTAATGATTAGAGTAGGGTTTTGGGTATATGATACTATGTTTATATTAAGGACCCCCCCCAAAAAAAACAGAAAACTTTATTCTAATTATTAAAGCCCCTACATTAGGGTTTCGGAGCTTTGGCCCTGACCGGTGGATTCAAGGCGCTTTGGAGTTTTGGAGTGACGCTTTGGGGTGTAGGGCGATGAGATGTGCTTAGGGTTTTAAAGCTTCTGGATTCAGGGTTCCGTGCACTCTGGTTTTCTCAGGGTGTAGAATTTTAATGAGAGCCTCAGAACCTTTAAGGCATGGGGCACAGGGGCGAATCCCGGCTCTTCAGAACAACAGAGTACCTGTAGTCTCCATTGTAGTTCCTTTTTGGGGGGTACCTTATAGGATCCTTATTATATATTTGGTTAAACCAAAAAAAGGAACTACAATGGAGACTATAGGTACAACTAGGGGTTTGAGAGCAGGGTGTAGTATATGGATGGTTGTCAAAATTAGGGTCCCTTTGTTTGGGTACCCTAAATAATAGGTGCCGTACTATATTAGGGACCCCAAAAGGGACCATAATTTTGACAACCACCCATATTGTCACGCTGTCTTGCAGGGCAAAGCGCGCTAGCTGCTGCGCCTACGCGTGAAGTAAGCTGCACTATAACCTGTCTCCGCAAAAAACCAACGAAGCAGACTGCCTGGGATTGCTGCGCTGTTGCCAAGTTTGTCTCCGAAGCGCGACGCCCTAGCTGAGGACAACATGCCAACAAAGGCAGAGAGACTGTCGAGCACGTCGAGATGCTAGATGCCGTCGGTACCTTCCGACGAGTCCGATCCGCCTGCCTCTAAGTCATCGTCCGCGTAGGGCACAGCGTACAGGTACTGACCCAGCTCTTCCGAATCCACTTGTGTCATCGATTGGATCACCAGTTCCAACTTTTCCTTAAACTCTCGTTGACTACCACACGCCAAGCCAAAGGCGATCAGCGGCCGAACAATCGCTTGGCAAGCGTCATAGGCTGGTTTCGGCAGCTCCTCATACCTCATCATTGCCTCTGCCAAACCTGCAGGAAGAGCATCCCGATCTCCACCACCAGCCAAGAGGGCAGCGCACAGCAGCCGATGCACATCTGCACCTATTTGGACACGCATCCGGGCATCTTGAGCTTGCCGGAAATGGCCCCAAACCGTCTCAGCAAACTTCAGCGCCGGGATCTGATGCTCCAGTATCCTCAAGCCTCCCACTAGCAGCAGCTCCCCTCTGGGCGAGCGCTCCACAGCCTCTAACATGGCTCTTGCTGGCAGACCGATGCACAGCTCTCCAGGAATGGAATCCACGAAGTCCTCCGTCGGGAGCCCTCAATTCTAGCAGCCTTAACCTTTTTGTAGGGTTTATAAGGCTTAGAGTCCCTAAGACATGCTCTGCCAAAATTCCTATCGTCTGTAACATACTTACTATCGTAAGCTTATCGTCGTAAGCTTATGGTCTCTCCCACGTCCTCCGTCAGCAGCCCCGATTCCAGGGCTTCTCGGCCCAGGCGGATCATCTGGCGCCCCAAGCCACGCCAGGCTTCTTGGATGACATCTTCCGACACTCCAAGCTGTCGGGCGAGGCTGCGCAGGCGGAGGTCCCAAGAGTCCTCTGCTAGGCTGAAACGAACAAAGGAGAACAACAGAAATAAGACGACTATGATGAGGTTACTTAAAGAAGGGTACTAGAATGTTACTATACTACGTCCCAGGAGGCTGTGAAGAGTCCAACCACCACGGGAGGGAAGATGGACAAACTTTGAAGAACCGGCGACAACTCGGTACGGTCTCCCCTGGCAAATTCGAAGCACTCCTCCACCGTTTGACCCACGAGTGCTCTCTTTGCCTGGAGCGTTCTGTTGAGCATGCAGACGTTGGTCAACATGGACCCAGCCCATACAACCTGATAGCCAGCTTTCAAACCTTGCACCAAAGGCTCGCAACAAGTCCTTGCGCTTTGCCTTCGTCGAGCTTGCGCCAAGATGCGCAACCAACCTGCGGAGATGTAGGCTGGCCAGACCACTGCCAAAATCAGCTTCGACAGGGCTACCAAAACCACCACCAACAACATGGCAATTACAAGGCAAACTACTGCACTCAGCCATGTTAGGAAGATGAGGGGGAACCACCACCACCACCAGCTACCCCCATTCTCGTGCCAGTCCACCTCCACCATCAAGCCTGCGGAATGGAAGTCTCCCCTGCTGAACTCTGCATCTTCGCGAAGCTCGCGGATTGTGAAGCCGGCATCGTAGAGATCACGGGCACGCGCACCCAGTTCCTTCAGATCCTTCGCAGAGTAACCCTGGGAGCGGAGCTCCGAAATGGATCGAGGTTCCCGGCTTTCCCCCACTGGCACGACGGAGGAGGTAGCACAGCAACAACAGAAAGGTCGGCAACCACAGTGGACCAGGACCAGCCACAGGCACAGAGACTCGTAGACAAAGCGGAGCACAACGGAAAGAATCACCAGCGGTGACTTCAGGATCGTCAAAGCAAAGGCCAGCACGCCGAAGCTGCAGCAGCTTAGGATGCCAATCAGCAAGCCGCAAAGAAGCTCCCAGCAGGTGATGTCTTCCACTGCGCTGTTGCGTCTTCGCATCTGGGACGTCTTCTCCCTCTCCTCCGTGACCACGTTCTCCATGACTTCCCAGAGCTGCATGAGTCCCAAGAGCCCCAAGGCCGCCGGACCAAAAGTTGACACGATGAGCACTGCAAAGCCCAGAACCAGCCAGATCAAGACCAGCAAGAGAGCCGCAAGCACGGGGTAGAGCGGAAGGGAAAGGCTCAGAATGAAGAAGGTGGTCATACACTTCCGGGCAGGCCCCTCCTCCGCCAAGACCCAGACCATCCTCAACCTGGGTTCTTGTTAAGGGATTTCATTTAAGTTACCATAAAAAGGAAACCATATTATTTACTATAGATCCCTATTATGGTAACTAACAATAAACTCCTTAACAAGAACCCAGCAACACAGCATAGAGCGTTGGGAAGAAGAGGAGCAAGGCCACGGCATAGCTGACGATGAAGCCGGTCATCACATGGTTGGGTAGAGCAGAGTTGGCTTCTTCCTTGGCTGTTGCTGGGACAAGGGCGACTGCTTCAAGATGAACCTTAGGATCCCCAAAAACCTGCTCTTATACCTATAGTCTCCATTGTAGTTCCTTTTTCGGGGTACCTTATAGGATCCTTATTATATATTTGGTGAAACCAAAAAAAGGAACTACAATGGAGACTAGAGGTAGGAATGTTCCCACACATTTTCTTCCCAGCCGATCTCGTGTTCGCAACACTGCAAGTGAAGTGAGGTGTTGGGACATACTAGGGTAGACTTGCAAAACAAGGACCATGAGGGACAGTATTGCTGAATATTCAAGCTTTTATAGTAGTAAGCCCTAAACTAAACCCTAAAGCCTAAAACTCAAAAGCCTAAAACTCTAAACACAATCCTACATCCCAAATCCCGACCACTAAGTCACTGGCAGCGAACCCCGAACCCCTACAGTAAAACTCTTGTAGTAGCCCTTCAAAAGGGCCCTTAAAGGAACCTCGAAGGATCCCCCAGCAGACCCAGCTTCAAGCCAGACAGCGAGGTCCTGGAAACGAGCGATGCAGAAGTCTACGGAGTGCAAGCCGGTAATCGCCATGGCGGGCAGCACTGTGACCCTCACAGTAGTCCTCAAGGCCCTTTCAGCAACCGTTAAGATAGCCCTTAGAGTAACCCTGGTAGTTTCCAAGATTCAGAAGATCGGTCACAATCCTTACTGTCTCGAGCCAGCCAATGCTCCCATGCCTTTGTCTGTGCTGCAGCACATGTGCCAACCTCTGTATGAAAAAACACCCTTTACGGCTTCAGGAGAAGAAGTTAAAGATGCCGTCCAAAAACACCCGATCGTCGATTCCTGCACTATCTACCTGTAGTCTCCATTGTAGTTCCTTTTTGGGGATACCTTATAGGATCCTTATTATATATTTGGTTAAACCAAAAAAAGGAACTACAATGGAGACTATAGGTACTGGTCAATCGACCCCCTCGGCGCCTTTCATCTCCAATACTTCTCTGATGGAGTAGCCAAGTCTGCGAACCTGTCAGGCTGTGGTGGGTTTACGTAAAGATGGCATGGCTGTACGCTAGATATTTCTTGCAGTTCTTTGCGTCGACTGCAAGTATTGTGCGCGTGTGCGTGTGGGTGTGGGTGTGGATGCGTGTGTGTGTGTGTGTGTGTGTTTGGATCTGTTGCTGTGCTTTAGCGGCTTTGGGGCTTGGGGATCAGAGTTTAGGGTTTCGTGTTAAAGCTTTATAAAGGGTGTAGGGATCTGCTTGCCCAGACCACTGTGAATGTTGGTTTGGGGCTTAGGATTCTCGTCGCAAGTTTTACTAACCTGCAAACTCATTAAGCACAGCATCAGCTGCAGGGCCAATCCCGGTAAGCAGTAAGTACTTTTAGGGCTCCAGTTACCTAAATAGTAAGTTACTAACTATATAAAATATAGCCCAGTAGTCCATTATTTAGGTGACACCGGAATAGGGTATTTACAAACTAATGAACTGGAAGCCTGAAGCCTGGACCGTCTCCTGCAAATACCGAAACGCTGAGTTGGTATAGGGTTTACGGCGACACCTGTGAACAACTAACGCAAACGTAACCCGTCGGTAACCCGCGCATCGAACCATCAACAACCGCCACTGTGACAGATACTGCGACTGTTCCTGCTTGTACGATGGGCCCCAAACTCCAAGCAACGAGGCTAATGTCCAAGAGATCCCCATTCCTAACCTTCCATCTATCTACCCATCTGACTATCTGTCTTCTGTAAATCTGTCTATCTGTCTGCCTGCCTGTCTGTCGCTGTCTGACCATCCCTGCATCTACCTACCCATCCACCCAGCCAGCCATCCACCACATAAAGGATAGTCCAGCAGCCCAATATTTAGGGAGCCTAAGGTCGGTCTAGGGTAATATAGGGGGGCCGTTTTAATTGGAATAGGCATTATAACTATCGTAAGGAACCGACCAAAATAATATAGGTAATTATTAAGGACCCTATATTAGTCTACCTATAGTCTCCATTGTAGTTCCTTTTTGGGGGTACCTTATAGGATCCTTTATATATTTGGTGAAACCAAAAAAAGGAACTACAATGGAGACTATAGGTAAACTATGATTCATTCCTAGACCCCCCAACAAACCTCTACTATACCCCAGATACCCACTCTTAAGGAGCATATGGGCTCTATTGAAGGGCCATTGCGGGGTCCTGGTCAAACCTAGAGACTCCAATATCCCTTAATTAAGGAATATGAACCCCAAAAAGGAACTACTATGGAGCTATGGGTAATTCATTCTTACCTTTTTAGTGACTCATATAAGGAGTTCATAGCAACGAACCCTAGAAAGGTAGGTTATTCAGGGTTGAGGGAATTCATTCAAGACTAGGTGGGGCGTTTAAAGCTTTTGCAAAAATAATAGTAAATAAGATCCTCTTAAGCCCAATAAGGGAAAATATAAAATGTCCCAAAGCCCTACCTAGAAGAGTGTCGCGATCACTCCTTCGAACTTTAAACTCCGGGAGGCCTCCTCCTCGGGAAAAGAGCTCAGGTCCCACATGTGGTTCCGGTACTCCTTCAGGCTTCAGGGTTTAAAGGGGTCTATAAGGGTTCCTTTAGGGGTTCTATAAGGGATCTATATAGAGGTTCTTAGTAGGGAATGGGGCAATGGATTTCAGGGTTTAAGGGTTTCGGGTCTCTACAGTTCAAGCTTCAGGGCTTTCTTGCTCCTTCAGGGTTCGGGGCTTAGGGTTCGTCCATCCTTAGGGGGATTTATGGATGGGTGGTATAAAGGTGCTCTGTTGTGTTACAAGGGTTCTTGGTCGGGGGGTGCCCCTGAAGCCTGAAGCAATGAATGCCAAACCCAAATTGCAAGAGTACCCGGCATTTGTACCTGTTGATGAAAGAACTAATGACATCTCCAAGGCTCGGGAGCTAACCACCACCAAACATCAAACCCTAAACCCTAAACCATCCTCAACTACGAGTCCCCCGTACCCAAACCCTAAACCCTACAGTTCAGGGACTCAGGCTTTGCTGGGAAAGTTTTGGATTTCAAGAACGCCATGAACCCTGCGAAGCCTCTAGGGTTCAACGTAGACTCGGACAAATCCCTATAGTATCCTAAAGAACCTATGGAATCATGTTGAAACCTCCATAGATTCCTATAGAACCCTATAAAAGGTCTGAAGAACCCGGACGGCATCCCGTTTTAGTTTTTGGGGGCCGACCCTCAACTCTGCACCCCATGCAAGCCCCAAGCCCTGGACAGGAACCCTAACACCTAAACCCTAAACCCTAAACCGTCCCAAACGAGAACCCTGCCAAAGTAGAGGAGCCCCATGCGGATCCCCGGGACAAACCATAAAGGAACATATCAAGGAACCGTGAAGCCGTAAACCTGAAACTACCCTTTTACACAAACCCTCTGATTAAGCTCTAAGAAATGCAAGATTCCTTGAAAAGGAACCCTTTCTCCAATTTCTATTTTTGGTATTGTTCTGAGTATTAGTATTAATATTTCTGTTGCGACTACTTATTGTTGCATTGTTGTTATCTTTATTAGTAGTAGTACCATCCTCAGTTTCAGTTAAGGAACCCTATAAGGACCCTTTTTCCTCAAGGAATCCTAGGCCGAGGTCGTCCTTCCAGGCTGGCCTGCCGCTAGCTATCGCCGCATCCGCGGGCCGCTCGCAGCCTAAGCTCTAGGGGCTTTAAGAATTAGAATCCCTAAACCCTAAACCCTAATTAGAATGGGGGTTCCTTTAAAGGGGTCCTTAAGAGGCTACTATAAGATATCTATAAGGTTACTAGTTACTATAATAGGGAGTCAACCGTACCCCAAGGGTTTAAAGGATCCAATAATTGGGTACTAGGCTTTAAGATAGTAGTTATGTAGGGTTGGATTTTGGAGAGTTTTTGATTATTAGGTACTTGGACCCTTGGGGATAGGGGCTTTAATCATTGGAATAGGGTTCCTTTAAAGGGGTCCTTAAGCGGCTACTATAAGGGATCTATAAGGGTACTAGAATATTCCCTAGAGGCTCCACAGTAGTTCCTTTTTGTGGTTCATATTGAGGATCCTATAGGTGGTCCTAAAAAGGAACTACAATGGAGACTACGGGTAGGGCTTAAGTGGGCGATTCTGTGGGGTTCCTTTTTAGGGATTTAGGGGTCTTTGGTTAAGGGCCTATAGGGCTTCAGCCTAAACCCTAAACCCGAAACCCTAAACCCTAAATCCAGGGAAAGTTTTGCAGACCAAAAGACCAAACCCTAAACCGTAAACCGACAACCGCTCGGGCAGTGGCAGAAGTAGTCCCGATAGCGATTGGGCCACCTGCGCGTGTATACGCTTTCTGCAGAGCGACAGGATTTGGTACACGGCTTGACAATGTGGGGCAGAGTGTTTAGTGTTTACCCGAGACCCTCAACCATTGGCTGAGAGGCTTGGGGTTTGTGGCATAATGTATAGGATTTTCTGTTAAGGTTTGTGCAAATAGGCATCCGTCCAACACAGCGGACATATACTCGAACCCTAGATCACTTGATATCATTACAAGCCCGGAAACAAGAAACCAATAGCGACATTTCTGCAGTATGAAGAGGAAACAGCCATGATCACTATTGAATGGCTGTATGAGACAAGCATTTGGCGTACCCAGCAAATTCTGCCAGAACATTCAGACTCTGAGTATATAGAGTATATACAGTGTGCCAGATAATGACATCCTGATGCGCGGTCCTGTTCATATGCAAACTATCAGATCCACATGCTTCGATGACTTAAAGTACAAGTGAACCATGTACAGGATCTATTCACAAAACGACATGGCTCCAGAATTCCAGTCTTAAAGCCCTGAGGCCCTACCTACCCCAAGTGCCCTTCCTGGCAATCTCCAACGGACAGCCTTCGGGTCTCGTTGGGGCCTCAGAAGAAGTCAAAGTATCAGAATTGTGCGAGTTACATTGCGATTGCACGAAATAGCCGTGCTAATCACGGGGTCTGTGTTCTTCACCCACGAAAAACGCCTTAGCCTCTTTTCCAGCAGCTCACTGCACAATCCACCAGCAGACCCACGCGCACCGTCTAAATCCTCGACAATGCAACAGGGCACGGCCCCACCAACTTACAACTCCCAGCCCCTGACGCAAAGACTACCAACGAGAGACAACGACCATGAGGCTGATAGTCTTTGTCTACAGTGGGTATCATCATCAACAACTTCTCGGCTAACTCTTCCCGGATCAACTAGCTGCATCCGAATCTTCCCTTCAGAAGACTGCTAAACGCTGAAACCCAAGCCCAAACCCTAAACCCTACACCCTGCATAAACCTTACACCCCTAAACCCTACCCGTAAACCTAAACCCTGAAATCCATAAGTGCCAGGCACCTGAGCAACTCTGCATAAAAGTTGCGGCAAACGGGATCCTGGCGAAGGCCGGACGGGGCCACTTACCTTAACCCTAAATAACCTGCCTTTTTGGACTTAGAAAAGGAAACCATAATCGGGAACCCGTCCAGGTAGTCCTAAGATTTGAGGTTTAGAGCTTCAGCGGTTTGGGGTTCAGGGCTGGAGGTTTTGCGCAAGGTAAAACACAAAAATGCATGTGATAACAGATACATACTAAGAGAAACTGATACAAGCATATAAATAATACATAAACCACCAAAATGAAAATGCAAATATGAGTTTGCGTGTATATTTACAAATTGTATCACGGTCCAGAAACCCTGCACAGAACAGAGGCTTTGGGTTTTTCCTTGGGTGCATAGGTTTGGGGTTTAGGGTGCAGGGCTTCAGGACTTTGCGGGCTGCTGAGGATTCCAGGATGGGGGTTGATATCTTTGCATTCAACTATATTCTCCTAACTGATTCTGAGTATGCCCTTCAAACCCACAACCTTGAAGCTTTAAACGCCACAGCCAACTCCAAACGCCCTATAAGGTTCTAGACCCCTAAACCCCTAGACCCTAAACCCCTAAACCCTAAACACCTAAGCTCTAAATCTTAACCCCTAAATGGCCCCTAAACCTAAACCCTAAACACCTAAACCCCTAAACCCGAAACCCTAAACGCGACTACGTCCTTTGGGAAGATGGGGATCTTGGGCCTGCCGTCCTTGAAGGCTTTGGAGTTTAGAGTTGAGGGTTTGAGGGGTTTAAGGTTTATGGGGTTCGGAGTTTAGAGTTGAGGGTTTGGGGATTTAAGGACTTTAAGGGTTTAGGGTTACGAGGTTTGGGGCTACGGGGCTGAGGGTTTAGAGTTGAGGGCTGGGGGTTCTGAGTTTAGGGTTGGGGTCAAAAGTCTAGGGCTTGAGGTTTAATGCTTAGGGTTTGCGGCTTATGGGCTAGTTTTTGAGGCCAAGACAATCATGCGGGGGTGCTTTAGACTTTGGGGTGTATGTAGGATCTGGTTGTACGGTGAAGCGCTTGGGACTTAGCCTTACCGATAGGCCTATCCGGACATGCATCTGGGGCCTGCAGTTTTCATGGTGGGGTTTCAATGACTTAGGACCGGGTCCTGTGCCTTTGGATACGGGGTCTCAACTTTGGCCTGAGGTTTGCGATTTGGGTTAGGACCTGAGGCTCACACTTAAGGTTGTTTCCGAAAGCCGCACTCCGAACATTCGATCCAGGCCCCCAGGAGCCACAAACAGGAGTTGGCAGAAGTTCAAAAACGATAGTCGATTCTCTAAGTTCGCTGGCAACCAAAAGCTCTAAACCTGAACTAACCCCTAAACCCTAAACCCTAAACCCTTAAATCCTACACCCCGAATTTTAAACCCTAAGCCATACTTCCTCAAGCCGTGCCTAGGGCCCAAAACCCTAGACCAACACCCCCCCAAGGTGCAAAATCCCAACTTACGGTACAAACATGGCATCAGAAAGAGAACGCCTTATCTGGGCTTTTAAGTGACCAGGGAGAAAAAAGTATAAACTTTTATTTCATAATGGTTCCTTGAAGGAAAAAGTATTAAAGTATGGTACTCCTAAGCCTAGTTACCTGTAGTCTCCATTGTAGTTCCTTTTTGGGGGTACCTTATATCATCCTTATTATATATTTGGTTAAACCAAAAAAAGGAACTACAATGGAGACTATAGGTATAATGTGAGTCCTTAGCCCCTCGAGCCTGGATCCCAAAGCCTGCGGCCCTGACTTGATTGAATCGAAGCTTCCTTCTTCAGAATGCTTTGATACCTAAACCCCCCAAAGTGGGTAAAATAATAGCCCAAAACCTATAAAAGGCTATTATTCTACATACTTTGGGGGTCCAGGTAGTTTTGCCAACCCGACCCGGTAAGCTGTGGAACTATGAAAAGCCAACCTTCCAGTTAACATGACATCTAGCTTGGTACAGTATGGATACATAACGGATCCACGACAGTAAGCTACTCACTGCATAAACAACCCGTAAGACGGAAGCTCATACCTTTGGATGCCCGGCTAGAGTTACGGTTTATCTTAATGTTTACAATTTACAGCTTGGGATTTAATCCGGGATTGAATTTGAAGGGTGTGCCCTAAGCACCATGAATCTGAAGCCGTTGCTCTTACCTCCATATTGCTGTTACCTGACAACTCCAAGTGGTGTGGGGCTAGATGAACGCCTTAACTCCTGCCCTAAAACCCAAACCCTAAACCCCAGACATCAAGGTTTGGGCCCAATGTCATCAAACGTAAACTCCAGTTAGTTTGGGGCCTTAGCTCCAAACCCCGGGAGCCAGCAGTCTCAGCCCCACACGAAGAAGTAGTTGTCCAGGACCTTCACAGACAGGAGTTTCGGAACTTTGGGAACGGGTGGGGAGAGGTTTTTCTGTTTAGCATCCTAGTCCTGGCATTTAGGGTTCTAGATCAGGGTTTCTTCATATAATGATTGTTCTGAAACCCCTCCAAAGGACATGTCCCTCGCTTAAGCATCACCCTCCCCTCCCAGATGAAGTCTACTTTCAATTCTTTCTATAGCCCTCTGGGTATGTGCCCGCATAGTATGTACTGGGCCCCAAAGTACATAAGTCGGGACTACATTACAGTCAAAGTATATGATATATGAGTACAAGGACCCAAAACCACCCCCCCAAAAAAGGCAAACAAAAAGCCTGAGAGTGTCAATCTTTCGGACTTCGGGTTGAGTTGTGAACGAGAGATCAAACGAGGCCTATAGGGTGTAGGGTTCTCAGAGCCATCCTGTGAACGGAAGCATTGGCTGTGCTGCAGCAATGTCGCCCTACACTCCGAGCCCCAAGCCCTAAACCCCTAAACCCCTAAACCCTAAACCCCTAAACCCTAAACCCTAAGCCTCCGATTCGAGACCTTCGACTAGGGGAGCCCCAAAACCAAACCCGATCATGCAGGTAGGGTTTAGGGTTTAGGGTTTAGGGTCGCACACGATACCCGGAACCCTATAGTAGAAGCCAGAAAGTTGGAACATCAAGATCCTCATGCCCTTAAGGTAGAGTATAGGGAATCCTAGCACCAATCCTCGTAAACCCATGTTCCAACTTTCTGGGGTTCACTGTACACCCAAAACACGCAAGAGTCCGTGGATTGAACTCAGGAGTGCGTCTCTGGACCCAAGCATCGCCACCAAAAACACTCAAGAGTATGGGGCTCTACATCTTACAGGATAAACCGTCCTTGTGGGATAGGAACTTTGATCTGAGGAGCTTCAGATGGGAGGCCACGAAAATAGGGCACCCAACAAAAAGTACCCTAAACAGTAGGATTCTGGTTCTTATTCTAAGGACTCCAAAATACGGTACCCCTAATTTTCGGAAACCCGCCGATCCCTCTTTCACCTCGAACTGGCGCTCGTTGCTTTGGAGCTTTCCGCTCGGGATTCGTCGAAGGTGCCGTGCGCACGTTAGATCCCACGAGGAATTGTGGTGGTGGGTGGGTAGGGTGGCTCTGCAGGGGTTCAGGGCTTGTAGGGCTTAGGGTTTAGGTTTTCGAGGTTTCTGCAAGAGTTCTATAGCTGCGAGGTATCTCCATCCCTCAGTCCTGAATTGGGGTTTCGTTTAGGGTCTGGTTCAGGGGTTCGGTTCCAGGTTTAGGGGTTAAGTGTTGAAAGCACGAGCTTTGATATTGGGGCCTTACAGAGATTCCAACTTTCAACTTGGATTGCAAGGGTTTAGGGTTCAGAGAACCTGGAATTTCGGAACCATCGTTTCTTCTAAACCGTGACTAGAGAACTCTGAAGCCTGCGCCCGAAATCCTACTCCAAAGATCCTTTGCTACTGATTCACCTCTGGGAAGGGATCCGCCTTGCGATTCCCCGGCACATTATCCACAGATGCTCTGAAGTCTTGCTTCTTCTGAGACGATCACATCACTTCGTAGGCTAGCTACAGGGGGGTTCAGAAACTCCGAAAGACCCTGAATAAACTAGGGACATGCCCATGGAATCTGAAAGGCAGGAGGATTCCTGCGCAAAGGCTCCGCTGTTGAAAGATGGGAGCGATTAAAGGAGCCGACACGTGGAGAGCAAATACTTGGATCTATAATAGGGTCTCTGCGGTATAGGGACGCGCCCCGGAAGTGTCCAGAGTAGTCCAGAGCTTTTTCAGACACCTGCACTGCCAGATGGTTAGGATGCTATAGCGGGGAAACTGAATAACGAAACGCAGGAATCCTAATCCTAAACCCTGAACCCTAAAGACTAAGATGTCTAATCCGCCCATTTTGTCCGGCTTTGAAGCTCTGGAGTAAGGCGGTTTCGCGGCTTCAACACTCCAGTATACGGACTACTGGAGCCCTACAACCTAATCCCTTCAGCCTCAGGACGCATGGTGGCTTACTACATGCTTCGAGGTTCGTAGTAAGTAGATTGCAAGCAACATTTCAAGGATCATGTCCCAGAATAGCCGTTCTATGACAACCATGAGCTGCCTCCTGAATCCGCTGATGCTTTAGGTGATGGTGCCCGAAACTCCAAAGCCTAAACTTCTCGACTCTAAAGCTCTACGCCCCAAGCTCAAATGCCCCTAGAGGTTTTGCATCGGGTTTCTATCAACGCCGTACCAAAAACTTGGGTCATGGATTCGAGTTTAAGAAAGATTCAACACCCTCACACTGATTTTGACGCAAGGTTCAGAGAACTACCGATCGCAGCTGATCACACAGGCAGCAGGGCTTTGCTGACCTGCTGCTGGCTGCAATTCAGAAGGAGCGCTAACGGTTTGGGTTAGAGTTTGGGCGTTGTGGCTTTCAGGTTAAGGTTAAGGTTTCCAGTTTTCGGGATCGGAGTTTCGGGATTCCAGGTTAGGTCTGGGAATGTGGCTGTTCAGTCAGGGTTTTGGGTTCGGGGTGAACGTGCTGGAAAAAGGTTTAGAAAGGTGCTTGTGAAGGCCGGGACTCCCCACATGCCGCACCCGAGGCTTCACAGATACCCTTCTTTTCGGGCTTTAGGGTCTACAGGAACAGGCACAACACCAAGTCAAGGGATAAGAGTACTCTGGCTCCAAGTGTACGAGTGGGACCGGAATATCCTACTTTGGGCCTGATTGACGTTCTGCTTCGAAAAACCGGTACTGTTTGGGCAAAACAGGCTTGAAAATGGCTTTGGAGCTGTAACTGGGTTTGGACCGTAAAATTTATGTGTCTAGTTCAAAACTCTCTTTTGGAGGGCTCTTGTCCGTAGAGCTGTGAGCATATATGGTGTGCCCCCCTCCCCCCCATGGTCATCCCACCTTCTACTCACACATGTTGATTCTCCAGGCCCCTCTGTGGCCTGTGGTGTGGTGTGCGCATGCCCTCCTGTGTTCTCCGCCGCGCCCCGGTGCTGTGGTGTGGTGGGTTGGCCCCTGTGGTGGGGTGGTGGGTTTTGGGTTATTGAACACCCCCTCTCCCCTGCTGTGGTGTGGCGTGGCGTGCTGTGGTGGTAGGTTGGTGTGGTGGGGGGTTTGGGTAGTTTACCCCCCCTCGTCCCCCTGTGGTGTGGTGGTGGGTTTTGGGCTATTAAACCCCCCCTCTCCCCCCCCTGTGGTGTGGTGTGCTGTGGTGGTGGGTTTGGGGTTTCAGGTTTAGTGTTTTACCCGGGTGAACAGGGGGGGGGGGCTACTAACACGAGACACGGCACCATATATGGGAGGTTGCTGCGGCCGAGGTCCCAACACATCTGTCGGTGGGCGGCCCACCAAGCCTCCAGAAGATCATGATTTACACGAAACTTTGGGGCTTTTAGGGTTACAAGGCTTTTTGGCTTTAGGTCTAGGGTCTAGGGTTTACAGCGATTTTACGGGGCAAGGAAGTACTCACGACCTGTTGCTTGCTGCATTTGCCTCTGTACTGGCTACTAACGAGTAGCTACTTGATCCGCTCTACTAGCTACGAAGTACAAGCCACTAGGCCACAAGCCAGTGTCTACCCGGACTGCGAACTTTGACTTCCAGGTACTGGGTGCTGCCTTACTACTCCTACTGACATCGAACCTGCTGTGCACTTACTAAACACGTCACTAGAACAGAACTCGAACTTGCACAAACCCCCAAGCCCTACACCCTTAAACCTACAACCTCAAAGCCCACTAGACCTAACACCCAAAACCCTTTGAACCCCAGGCCCTAAACCCTGAAATCAAAACCTTACGACCAACACCTAGAATTGACCCCGCGACCGAAAGCATTTCCAAACAGCCTAGCGGAAGCCCCGTAGGTTAGGATTTACCTATAGTCTCCATTGTAGTTCCTTTTTTTGGTTTAACCAAGTATATAATAAGGATCCTATAAGGTACCCCCAAAAAGGAACTACAATGGAGACTACAGGTAGGGTACAAAGCCATCATGAAGCCGTTCTACGACCCTTAGAGCCCAAACTTCGAACCCTGGCCTCGTCCCAGGGGGATTGCACGGCCTGGCTATCGTGTAGGGCCTTATGATAAGGGCTTTATTGTGGAGGGTGGGTATATTTTCGTCCAAAAAGGAGCCCTAAAGATTAATATTTGCAATTTTTCGATTCCTTTTTCAGCAACAGCCAAGTTGATGGGAATCCTCAGGCTCTTCTGCGATGACAATTTTCGATGCATGAGGGCTGTTAAGTCGGGTCTGAGAAGGGTCGTCGGACATGAAACTTCCCATGGTTTAAGGCTTGGGGCTTGCTTGTTCTGTAGGGGCGTTGGGTATAACAGTGGCTTCTAGAGTTTGTTTTGGTTTGCTTTGCGGGTGTTCAGGACGGTGGAGCTTCAAAAAAGATTGAAGACTTCAGGGTGTGGAAGCTTGTGATTGACAAGGGAGTTTCCGAAAAATAGGGGACCCCAATACAGTACCCTAAATAGTAGGATCCTTATTATAAGGACCCCAAATAAGGTACCCCTAATTTTCGGAAACTCCGACAGGGCTTCTAGGGCTTCAGGCTCAGGGTGTAGAACCAACTGCAGATGTCATCTCTCTTCTTGGCTTCATACCAGCTGTCAAGGTCATACAGGACCAAACGAGGATTGGGGAGTGTTAAACTTGAACACTCCGAAATCGGAAGCGTTACCGTGTTCTTGAGGGAGATGCCCCTACTAGAAAACCACTGCAGCGTAGACGAGGAACTGGAGCGCAGTTGAGCTGTCCCTCCCCACCGTCTTGACGAACCACAGCCAGTTCCACCGTTTCTCGGATAATGGCATCCATCTTCGCCTGCTCTCCCCATGGGCTGCCAATGCTGAAGTGGACCTCATTTTTTGAAACCGGTACTGCCACAAACCCGAAACTCCTAAACTCCGACGAAACCCTAGATCACAGAACCCTGCACCCTTAACATCCCTTGACCCTACCGACCTTGTGCCACCGCTGCCACGGCTTGCGAAGTTCACCCGGCCTCGGACCGACTGAACACGGTTTAGCGTGAACTCGCCCTAACCCCATGGCTTGTTTGGGGCTGAGTCAATCTTGTCGGATCCAGCTCTGCAGCTGAATATTTGAGACTTCAGGGTTGTGCTGAAGAAACTTGAAACTCATGCGAATTCGTTAGAAAGAGGACCAAGAAGGACGGTCGTGCCCATCACACGAACCGGCATAAACCTGTGCACATGACTACAGGCAAGCGCTTAAGTCATGGCTAAGTCGTGGCTTTGGGCTCTCCCGCCATCTACACGCAAGATTTCAAAAGTCATGGCCAAGTCCTTGCTTTGGGTCTTCCCCCCATCTACACGCATACATGCAGACAGATCTGACTGCATTCTTACTGAATGCCATCCGAAGACCCTCTAGAGACATTACAATGGAATGGCCGTCGTCGCGAAGGAAATGCAAGCACACGCAAGGATTCGGGAATAGAGAACCCAGATGCCAATCGTCCGGCTTGCTGGGAAAACTGAAAACTGATAGTCGCATCTCCGAAAGAATAGCTTTCTGCAGGGTTTCGGGANAGCACACGCAAGGATTCGGGAATAGAGAACCCAGATGCCAATCGTCCGGCTTGCTGGGAAAACTGAAAACTGATAGTCGCATCTCCGAAAGAATAGCTTTCTGCAGGGTTTCGGGATGGCGAGGGTTGACGGTGAAAGCGTGGTTTAAGCTTCTTGGGGTGGTAAGCTTTCGTGGTTGTACACGTTTGAAGCCTTTGGCAAAATTGGACAAAACCGTTTTTCATTCCGGCTTCACCTTCCACAAAAGGCCACATGCGGAAGCCCGAGTTGAAACTCGAATGCAACTGACAGTTGATGCCCCAAAAATGTGTTGATGTCAGGGTAATCAACGATACCCTCTAACGATACCCCAACGATACCCTTTTCGAGCAAAAACCTTCCAATCCTAGACCAATGTCCATTCCTTATAAAGACGTGCCCGATTCCAGAAGGACCCGCTCGAGACACACATCTGTGATCGTCAGCACCATCGCAGCACGCCAGAAGCAGCTATTCCCCATGTAGACGCTCCATTCCACAGGCACCCGTTCGAGACACACATCAGTGATCATCAGCAGCAGCATCGCAACACACTAAAACCAGCCAGTCCCCATGTAGACGCTCGATTCCAAGCACCCGCTCGAGGCAAACATCAGTGATCATCAGTGGCATAACAGCACGCCAAGACCGGCTATTCCCAATGTAAGCGCTCCATTCCACAAGGAT
>BGNK01000094.1:0-13584 GCA_003297005.1 Symbiodinium sp. clade A Y106 | reverse complement strand
CACTCGTCCAAACATCACTGATATGATAGTTTTCTGTTCCTGACATGTTAAACACCATCTACACGCATGAAACGCAACGACTTCTTTGCGAAAGCAGCGACTTAAGCAGTTGCCTGTATTTGCTCTCATGAAAATCCGTTACACGGTAGGATGCCTTTTCCTCATTTTGCGTGCCTCAACCTACGCTTGGGCTAGGCCCTAGGTCTCCGGCTAGCCTTTGCAAATGTTGCACCAATCGCAGGGGGTCGAGGTTCCAGGAACTGGGTTCTGGTTTCGGGCTTGGTGCTTGTGAGGTTCGGGTTTTGGGTTTGGGATTCGGGCTAGACAAGTTCTTGCCAAGGTTTTGCGCGTAAAGCTTGACCTTCGATGGTGTTTAACGGGCTGAGGCATCGGGTTCAAGGTGTAGTGTAGCGCGGGGCATCCGGCAGCAGGTGTACGGGGCAAGAAGCGATCCCAGAAAACTATAGACGGCCTGAACTCTAAACCCTACCTGTGGCCCCAAAAGCCGTACATTTTTCTGGAATTATATAGACACCATATTTCAGGAACCCTAAACGAGATGGGTTTTCGGCTGCAGGTAAACCCCCAAACGGAAAACCCTAAACCCTAAAAGCCTAGCCTTGCCTTAAGGTTTCAAAAACCCACGAAGAGCCCAGAGATCTAATGTAGGGGTCGAAATCATCAGTCACAGTCACAGTATCCCCTTATGGATAATAGCCTTCACACAACTATACTCTTTTACACCCCACGAACGAAAATGATTCCGTTTAGCCTTATCAGCCTTCTACCCAAAACCAAACCCTCAACCCCCCAAAAAACCGAATCCCTAAACCCTACCTGTAGTCTCCATTGTAGTTCCTTTTTGGGGGTACCTTATAGGATCCTTACTATATATTTGGTTAAACCAAAAAAAGGAACTACAATGGAGACGATAGGTAGGCCCAAAACGCTGCCCGGAAAGCTTTGGAGATCCAAGGAGCCAGTGGAGGATCTTCACACCACGGGGACCAAGGAGCTGGTAATAGTCCTGCTTTGAAAGCGGCTTTAGGGTTTAGTTTTTTTTTGAGCTCCTTTTTTTGGGGTTTAGGGTTTAGGTTTTAGGGTTTAGGGTTTAGGGTTCTTGAAAGGGATGGGCTCTATAAGGGTTTCCAGTTACCATAAGCGTTGCTTTACAAGGGTTGGAAAGGGTTCGTTTCCAGGGTTACATACGCGCCGTTTTGTCCGTGTGACATGTGGCTGCATCAATACGTGGCAGGCGTGGGAATTCGGAATATATGTGCTTTTAAGACCTCTCCAAACTAGTCTTTTTGCAAGAGATATTGATGATAGTAGGGCTTCTAGTGTCTATGCAACCTCAAGTGGCCATCGGGAAGGACCCTTCCCCGTAAGTCCTGTTCTCAGAGTAGCCCAGGAAACACCAGAGTCACCGCACCAGGAAGCTTGAGGAATAGTCTTGGCAATTGTTTCAGCTGCTCGATCCAGGTACAGAGTGTGTTTATGGGTTGCAGAGGGGGTTCTTCGGATTGAGCCAGGATTGTATAATGAAATCCTCCGGCATTTACGTTGTTTCATGTCCGACTATTTACACTATGCTTGGGCTTTTGGAATTCTGGGTGTGATGGGATGTGTAGGGTCTTTGAACTCCTGGGTATGATCGGGCTGTGTTTCTTAATCGGGGTTTGAGGTTATCGGGCCAAGGTTTGGCATTTGGGTAGTTGTCAAAATTAAGGTCCTTTTTTTGGGTACCCTAAATAATAGGTGGGTGCCGTATGATAATAGGGACCCAAAAAGGGACCATAATTTTGACAACCACCCATTTAGGGGTTTAGAGGTGGACACGATTTAATGGCACTCAAGGGTTAACCTGAAGTAGTTCTGATGCAAAGTCTTGAAAACCCTGTGCGACATGTTCCGCGATACATCAACCGACAGTACTCCCACAACTGCACACATTTGGACCCTGCACCCAAAGCCCTAAAAACCCTAAACCCTCAAACGTCCAGTCCTCCGTGTACTGCTTGACAGCCTCAGCAAATTACTGTCCAAAGGCTCAAATAAAGCAGGCAAAGCCGATGGGGATGGGCAAACAACGCCCGGAAACAGTCATGTGCTTTTATACATCAGGTGGATGGAGTATCACACATACTCGGCAAGACACTGGTGAGAGCGAGTACAAGTGCAGTCATTCCGTCTTTATCTTCTACGACCCCAACCCACGACAAAACCGATCAGCCCCCAAACCTGTAGGCCCTGAAGCCCTAGAAGCCAACCTATGAACCCCCCCCTTCGAAACCCTAAAATGCGTGTAGAAATCCGTACAACAGTAAGTTGCTGTAACCCGGCAACCGACTATTTAGGTAACTAGAGCTTGGACAGCCCAAGGTCGGTACCCATGCAATGTCTGTGATGTTCTGGTCGGCAGGGATCACGCCGCCTGCTTGGCTCTCAGAGGTGTATGGTGTTATTTGAGAGATTCCTTGAGGAATTCCGGGTTTAAGTTTTCGGGCTTAAGAGTTTGCAGGTTGCATGCAGGGTTTGCAAGGCCAGCTATTTAAGAGTTGAGGGTACCTCTTCCCATCAGGGATCTGCATTTCGAACTCCAGAGCCTGAAAAAACAATGGTAAAATCCTGACTTCGGAGCAGCCCCAAACACCCTCAAGCAGTGCTGAAACCGATGCCTGAACCCGAACTCTACCCTATATCTATCGATCCATCCAGCTATCTATCTAACCTTTGTCTATCTGTATATATGCCTATGAATAAAAAGCCGATGTTTCTATCATATGTAAGTAATGTACGTAATGTAATGTATGTATATGATCAAATGGGAGCTTCAGTTGCAAGGACCTCTGAGTGCTGAGATTTACGGAGACGCAGCCTTCCTCTGCCAATCTTCCTCGCTCGCGTGACTCGGACCTGAAGGTAACAAAGTATTCGGTTCTGGGCTCTTAGGGGTACATATAACCCCAAGGGTCCAAGTACCCAATAATCATATACTCTCCAAAATCCTAACCTACATAACTACTATCCTGAAACCGAGTACCTGATTATTGGGTCCTTTGGACCCTTGGGGTAATGTAGGGCCGAAATAATTATAATAGGGTTTTGGGGTACCTTATTCTATATTAATAATAAGGAACCCCCCCCAAAAAATAGTTTAGGAAATTATTACGGCCCCTGCAGTATTCGGTTCTGTGCTTTTGGAGGTATAAGTTATAGGACATAGGGCCATAGTTTCGGGGCATATAGAGGGTTTATCATTGTTGAGGGCTAAAGGCTTGGGCCTTGGGGGCTCTAAGTTGAGGGTTTTTGTTTTTGCGGTTCCATCCAGGAGCTGGAGTTTCACGGATTCCGAAAATGCAAGTACAAGTGATTCAACCCGGGGTTCTGCTGCTTCGTACTGGGGCCTTCAGGATTGAAATAGGGATTGGGGGTATTTCCGTTGAACAGCATTGGCAATAATTGCTCAGGCCTCTATGTTAGAAATCTACACGGGTTTTGCAGCGGAGCGGATCAGAATCTGCGCACGCCATAAACTGTTTGAAGATCATGGTTCAGGGACGTGAGGGCCTAGGGTTGCGCCAGCAATTGAAAGAGAAAGGCGCCCACAAAATCAGGAGCTTTTCAGGACCCGCAGCAAAAGTCATGCGCTTGTTTTATCACTGGCCCAAAGCCCAAGGAAATAAAAGTTGAAACTTTCAGAATCGACTACCTTATAAGAACCCCAAAAGTTGAAAAGATGAGTTTACAGCCAATAAGTTTTACGATGAAGATGGAAGACGCCTCCTGCGGAACACCACAAAATCCCAGGAACAATCAGGATGATTCCAAATGATCATGAAGAGCTTATGGGAACCGGCCGGTAGCCCAAATCTGAACTCCAAAGCCCTGTCCTATAGGCCCCTAATCTCAAAAAGTCGGAACCCTAGGCTCAAGCCCACATTTCCAACATCGAACCGTCACAAAGCCGTGAGAAGCAAAGACGCACAGAACAGTGAAAATGATCCACTTGCCACCTCTGACACTACTTTTTCATCGTGAAGTTGCTCCATCTAGCACCAACCTTACAGCCCTCAGACTGGGTCTAGCTGAGCCCGCTGCCAAACGTGCATTCGGATAGCCTTTGGCATTGTGAGTGAGTGCAATCTGACAAGCATGCTTCGTTTTTTGTCATAGGGCTTTTAAAACGCACAGCTCTGAAGCTTTAACTATTTCATAAGTTAAAACAGTGAACCACTGATCTGAGTATCATATAAATAGCAAGCAGTCCAATAGTGCTTGCTTGCACCTTTTCCTGTTGTTGCGATGAGCTGTATCCACACTGCTACTGAGCTTCTGCCGCAAAGTTTTTTGTGGTCACAACTAGTGTTGCCATCATCCACCTTCCTTCCATGTTCTACTTCCTCCGGTGATCATATATACCTTTACTCTCCATTGTAGCTCCGTTTTGTGGGTTACTTTATAGGGTGCTAAACCGAAAATGGGTGAAACCGAGAAAGAACCTACAATGGAGAGTATACCCTTTTCAACACCTATAAGCCCCTATGAATGAACCTACACCGGTATGAACACCTCAATAACTATCACGGGGCATTCGACCAAGGGGAGGCGGCGAAGGCCGACCGCGGGAAATCGGGAGATCGTAAACCCTAAACCCTAAAATCCTACCTTTATAAACCCGGGGTTGGGATGTAAAGATGTACCAATAGCCCAAAAAGCCTACCTTGTACGGGTTCTTTACCTACGGTTTCTTTATAGAGCTCCTGGAAAATGTAGTCAACCCTTGCAGACACCATGCGCTCAGGAAACTTGAGAGACCCCTCTATCGCAGAAACCAACAGTTGTCCGTCAAACCGGATTCTCGAGTTTCGGTTCTATGCGGCGAAGTTCAGTTCAGGGTTTGGGGTTCCTCTAGGGTTTAGCCACAGTTTAGGGTTTAGGGTTTCAGGGTTTAGGAATCCAGCCATCAGTGTTTAGAAAAGGTTCTCTTGCAGGAACAGCGAGGTAGCAAGCAGACTCTAATTGAGGTTCGAGGCGGCCGAGTTGGAAATACCATGCTCAAAGCTGCTTGAACAACCAACCGGACTATTGCCGGGTCGCTAGTTTGTACCTAATGGGAGCGACTGAATACCTGGTTATCCGTCCTAGATCCATTAAAAACTGGAGAAGGTCCTAAACCTGCTGCTTAAAATGACGCTAGGCTTCGGGGCGCATGCATGCCCTGAAGCTTTTGAGCTCGCAAATTCTCCGGAAGGTGTTGCCTTGTAGTCAGCGAAGAAATCGTACTCTACCGGTAGCAGGCAGTGTGCCTCTGAGGTGCAATGGCGAGGCAAGTGGTGGCGACTGGAACAACACAGCTGATGAGGGTTTAGGGTTCAGGGTTTAGCAGGTTCAGGCTTTAGGATTTAGGGTTTACATCTCTCATGAGCCATGGAATACTTTCTGCGGTCGCGGCGATGAACGATGATGGCCGCAGTTGTTGATGATAGGGGTGCTCGTTCACAGCATCAGAACTTATGTCTCACTGCAGGGATACGATATGTCACAACTGTCGAGAAGGGACGACTGTGCAGGACAGGTCTTACCATGAAGGCTCCGATGCTGTACTATACTGTCGCGATGGCACACTGCAGGAAAAGTCTTACTATGATGAGCTTCGTCTACATCCAGCTACTCTTGGACACGCTCTACCGACCACATGAACTTCGACTCGAAGCTAGCCATCGGACGCCCAGCCGGCTGACCAGGGCAAGCAGGTTGTAATCACTGACGTGAGTGGTAGAATGACGGGAGGCCGCAGCAGTCTTAAGTGAGTCGGTGACTTCTGGTCCAAGGTCCTCCGGGACACGGGAGCGTCTCCGCTTCACAAGTGTTCGAGATGAGGCCGTGGCCAAACATGTTCCCTTCAACCACGTGTTGACTCTTCCGGTACCAGTGAGAACGGTCATCCCCCTTTCCTGTCCGGTGCTGGTGCTTAGTAGGGAATGGGGGGATGGACCCCTATAGTAGCCCCTAAATAGTCCCCAATAGTAGTCCCAATAACCCATTCCCTACTAAGAACCAGACAGTCTTTTGTAATTAGGGTTTAGGCTTAGAGTTTAGGGTTGCCTGCCACGTTTGTCAGGTCACTGAAACATCGGCCAAGGGAGTCAACCAAACCCCAGGGGTCCAAAGGATCCAATAATTAGGTACTCGGCTTTGGGATGGTAGTTCTGTAGGTTAGGATTTTGGAGAGTATATTATATTATGATTATTAGGTACTTGGACCCTTGGGGTTAGAGCTTTAGACGAAGCG
Organism: Symbiodinium sp. clade A Y106; assembly: GCA_003297005.1. Lineage (NCBI taxonomy): Eukaryota > Dinophyceae > Suessiales > Symbiodiniaceae > Symbiodinium > Symbiodinium sp. clade A. The sequence goes on along the minus strand of BGNK01000094.1, from coordinate 7,289 downwards.
ACTAAGCTTTACGGTCTTCAAGTGCCCTTTATAATGTGGGTCATGTAAAATTTACGACTCAGGACTTCAGGCTTGAAACCTTGGATACTGCCCCCACTCAGTAATAGTTGAATAATATTCATAATATAGATATATTAGGATCCTAATAGTAGCCCTATTATAGACTGTTACTGTATGGGGGCCGTAGCCAGCCTAAACCCGAACCTGCCAAACTCCAAACTAGGAACCACCCCCACATGCCTGAACCCGTCGGTCCTGAAATTTCAACCCTCTAACCCTAAATGCTTTGATCTCTAATCCCGCGTGATAGCCAAACCCCAAACTCTCGCTTCTATCCAATCTGAAAACCCGATACGCCCAAACTGCCACCCCTGAATTCCCAAATTCTAAACCGCAGCCATACAATCCTGAATCAATATCCTGCGCAACTACCCGAACCCCCAAATCCGAACCCTCCCACCCACGCCGAACCCTCAACACCGGAATCCCTTGTCGCCAGCCCACTCCCCTCAATGAACAAACATAATTAATCTTGAAAGAAATTTGAACACGATCGTACACAAAAGCTCCAAAACCCCTCAGTAGAACCCTCACAAAACCCTCGCAACATGCCAACGCCCCCTCTCAAAAACGCAGAATCTAAACCCTAAACCATATGCAACCCTAAACCCTAAACCCCCAAACCCCTCAAAAATCCTAAACCCCAAAAGCTCAAGTCCCGAACTTCGCCCCCTCCGACAGCACGAGGCTCCTCTGCAGGGTGTGGCCAGACCCTGGGGCGACCTGCTCTCCGACCTGGCCAGCTTTTCACTTACCTTTGTCGCTTTTTTTTTGTGTTTTTTTTTGGGGGGGGGAGGTGGCTCCTTTAGGGTTTGGGGATTATAAGGGTTCATATGGGTTTGTAGAGGTTGAGAGGGCCTCAAGAGGGTTTATGGGGATTTATCTGATTTATCCTTTGCAAAGCAAGGCGCAATGAGCTTTCACTCCGAAGGGCGAGCACCTACCCTTGAGGTTCTAGTCTTGCTTTACGACCGCCAAGCGCGACAGGATGCCAACTGCTTCTTAATGACTCGGCTTGAGGGCTTTGGCATTTAAAGTTGCGACAGGGTGGGCTTTGGACTACAGGGTTGTAGGATGTGCGGCATTGAGGTGAGGTTGGAAGATTTCGGAGTGGTATGCAAAAGTATTTAGTAGACGCAGAGGGTGAGATAGAGGCAAAAGCAAAGGTACTCGTGGCAGTGGTGGCATGGCCTTGCTGAAGCAGAAGTTGAAGTTAAGTAGAGGTAGAGGTGAAGGCTGCCTTCACCAAAGGTAGCCGCCCTCTCGGACGAACGACTGCCCCCGCTGGCAGCAGCCCTCCTCCGGCGCCTCCGGGACCTGTGGCTCGTGGGACGTGGGGCCGATGATGCGGCTGAAGACAGCCTGTTGTGGCTCTTCGTCTTCGGCAGCCTGTTGTGGCTCTTCGTCCTTGCCGCGACCGAGGACAATCACCATGAGGACGATTAAGACACCGGTGGCGACAACAGCGACTTTCAAACCCGTGGTCTAGGGTTCAGGTGGGCTGTTCGTCTTCTCGAGCCTGTCGTGGCTCTTCGTCCTTGCCGCGATCAAGGAAACTCACTATGAGGACGATTAAGAAAACACCGGTGGCGACAACAGCGACTTTCAAACCCGTGTAGTCTAGGGTTCAGGGCTCAAAATGGTATAGCTATTGAAGGGTTCATAAAGCATTGTAGGGGTTCATAGGGCTTTAGAGTCTCCACTGTAGTTCTTGGTTTGGTTTAGCACATTTTTCTTTGTGGTCAAAACCCACAAAAAGGAAATGGGCAGTTGTCCAGTATCAAAGCGGAACTCAAGGTTAAACTTTGAGATCCTGAAGAGATTCTGGGGCTAAGGGATTTAGGGCTTAGGGCGTTCAGCGTTCAGGTCTCCAGTTCTTAGGCTTGTTGACGGTTTAAAGAAGTTTAAGCATTAGTTGGTGATTTTGAGCTTTAAGGGTTTTATGGTTTAGGGCTTTTAGCTGCTTTTGTTGGCCGCTTTAGGGCTCTGAAAAGCACAAGGTCCTTGCCTTTGAGCTTTGGGGCTTAATGCTCAGAGGTTTAGACGATGACATCCACCGTGTAAGTGTAACAGTGTAGGGGCTGTTTTTGTTTAGGGCTGCAAACTCATTTTCCGGATGTTCTGGGTCAAGCTTGTTTTTTCAACAACTACTGGTGAATGTGCATCACTGGGAGAACTCATCAGCAAGAACCGCTGTTCCATCATTCTAGGTTCCCAATATCCCTGAAACTACGGATCGCTCCCTCAAGTATGTTTGGTGAAGAACGTTCCTCAGCTGGCGGACTTTGGCATTTCTAGCAGACAGGGGCTACAAGGTCTAAGTCAAAGTGTCTCGGTCCATGGTTCGGCTTTCAGGGCTCGTTCAGAGTTTAGGTGGGCAACACAGGACTTGCGTTGATGGTAATGTAGGAACCTGATTAGGAAACCTTGGGCCTTTATTGGGGTTCCTTCTACGAATCCTACTATTTTGGGCCCAGGGTTGCTTAATCAGCTGGAACAGCGACAGTCGGTTACTTTGCTTTCCCACTGCTGTCTCTGCGACTGGGTTGTTCGACAAGGGAACTTCCGAAGGTCCAAAGTCCAAAACCTAAGACCCAAACCGAAATAACAACCCGTGAGTCATAACCCCCTTGCCGCTGTCAACCAAATACCCCAGCCTCTAAACCCGACACCATGGAGCCTGATGCCTAAACTCCTAAACCCTAAGCCCTAAAAGGTCTAATGTCCAATGAACCCTTAGCTCTCTGGCTCCCCGGTTCCCCCCGAAACCTGGCCGCGTGCGGAAGAAGCGAGGCCAGGGACGCTCGGCTCCTGACCAATAGCCGCTAGTAACTTTATTTAGGGCTTAGGGCTTATAGGGGCTTAGGGTGCTATGCTTCCGAATGCCGTAACAATGCAAGTCAACCGACCGCCCGAAACAAATAGCCCCTCCACCTGACCGAAGAGCCCGAAACCAAAAGAACGTGGGCACCCCTCAGCCAAATGCTAGACCCTAAACCCTAAATCACCAAACCACAGAAGAGTGCGAGCCTGAGGACGTCGTCGGTCTGCCCCGATTTTTGCCAAGGCTACACGCCTTGGGTCGGACTGCTTAGGGGTGTAGGACTTTAGGGCGCTAGGATTTTGCGATTTGCGGTTTAGAGTTTAGTGCTGGTTTTGCTGTTGGGGTGTTGGGTTAAGGGCTTCAGGAATTCGTTTTTTGGGGGGCTTTGAGCCTTGAGTTTCGAGTGTTGGGTTGAATCGTTGGGTCCGTGTGACTGCCTAAGATAGGAGCGTTAATAGTTCGAATAGGGTTCCTTTTAAGGTTATAAGGGCTACTATAAGGGATCGATAAAGGTACTATAATATAGGGGCCTTAATAATTCGAATAGGGTTTTGGGGCCCCTTCTACTTTTGATTCAATAAGGAACCCCCAAAATAGTATAGGTAGTTATCAAGGCCCCTGCATGACCCCTTTGGGACTAAGGGCCCAAATGTAAGCGAGGCTTTGTGGCGTAAACAAGCTCCAAAATACTATAGCTTTTGGCATCTAAGCGCTTACTACAGTGCCCGGACGCTTGGATTCCTATCCAGACCCCCACAGACCGATATCCTTCATGGGATAAACAGGTAGGTCAAACCATCCAAGGGCTACTGGGGTTGTTGTTCCCTGGCATTCCCTGGCTGTATTAGGAGACAGCTCCCCGACTGCGACTACTGGGAGCTCTATTTTAGCATGGCTTCTTGCAGAGAAATGCGTTGTCGGATCTGCATCGCAGCTAACCCTAAACCCGAAACAATTTTTGCGGGAGGAGAATACGGGTTTTCTGACGCCACACTGCCACACTCGGATTCCGGCCGACAATCGTCGGCGCCGCCGGGCATCGCCCCATTCTGAGGAGAGACAGCCGGTTTAAGGCTTTACCCTACCGCTCATTTTAAATTCTTGAGAGCGGGCCTTCGGCCATTAAAGGTGGATTGGGGCTTCTATGCCGGGGTTTCACAGTGAAGGCCCATGGGGAGTTTCAATACACAAAGCTAGGCTTGAACACACACGAAACCGCTTGTTGTGTGAATCTATGACCCTATCCCTCCTACGGCCGAGAATTGTTTCACGCCTGCTGCATCCTCTTCTTGTAGCGGGTGAGACGCAGCATGACGCAGCCGAAGCACGCACAAGTACCTTTCGATCGTCCTGCGAGGCACTTTTAGACGATGAACCTTCCGAGTAATCCTGCCAATGGAGCCCACCCACGACTCCGCGGCCAACAGGTTGTACGCCCCCGGATTGACAGCGGCCTCGTCTATAGCGTGTTGTAGGTAATGGTGCTTGGGCAGTATACAGAAGGACGAACGCAGAAGCGGCTTCTTGACTGCCCGGGAACTAAACTTCCGCAAGTACGCGTAGCTCAAAAGCGTTAAACCCTAAACCCGCAGCCCTATAATCCCTAAACCCTCAGCCCTATAATCCCTAAACCCTCAGCCCTATAATCCCTAAACCCTCAGCCCTATAATCCCTAAACCCTCAGCCCTATAATCCCTACACCCTCAGCCCTATAATCCCTAAACCCTATAGAGATTCTATAGGGATAAGCGCTTCGAGGGTTAGGGATCAGGGCTTGAGGGATTCGGGATTCGGGCTTTTCGGATCATTAGGATTACTCAAACGGTTGGAGAGTTTTCGGATCGGTGTAGGAGCTTTTGAGCCTTGTGGTTTTGGCGTTACCTTTAGGGTTGAGGGCCGTTTAGGGAGTTTTGGGTTTAGGGGCTCATGGCCTTGGGGTTAGATGAACTGTGCATGGCATTGATTGAACAGCAAAGACTCTCTTTCGTAGTAAGAAAGCCAACCTACATGTAACTTCACATTGGGATCGTAGCACCCCAGAAAGGACTACTAAGGTTAAGGTTGCGCTGAGAACGTGCTGTGAGCGGGCGACTTTCCAAGTTTAGACCGAAGGCCTGCGAAGCCGTCGCTTCTCCAAAAAAACCCTTGAGGCCAAGGTCCCTCCAACAATAGCAATACCCGAAACCCAAAACTCAAAACCTCACAAGCAAACAACCCACCCAACAACAACCCCAAAAGCTCTAACAGGAAACCCAACCGCGAGTTCCAACAATCCTCAACCCGCGAGTCTCTGGGTTTAGGGTCTGGGGGTTAGACTGTCAGGGTTGAGGCTACCGAAGAAGGGTGGGTCAAGCCGGGCACCTGCCACAAAGCGCACGTCGCAGCCTCGGATCAAAGGCTTATCCTATCCAAGGTCTTTGGCTAGGTTCCCCAGTAGCCCCTTAATAATAAGGGTACCCTTTTTCCTACTTTTCTGTTTTAATAAGGGAACCCAAAAAGAAAAAGGGTAGAAGGGTACTACTGGGGGTACTACTGGAGAACCTAGTTGGTGTTCTGTACAGCAACACCAACTAAGAGGCTGAGTAGCCTAGCGCAAAGGTTAACCTGTCCAATTATATTATGGTAGGATTATATAAAGCCCAAAAGGTTAAAGGTCACCTACTCAGCCACTAAGCCAACAATAGCCATAGCAGCAACAACGACAACAGCAGGAAGTAGAAGGCAGCAACGAGGACTCCGATAACGCAACGATGACGTCGCCGCACTACACCACTGCACATGACACAAGATTCACAAGACCTAGTGAAGTTCGCAACAAAGAAGTTTTTGCTTAAACCTGGGAGCACATTCTGGAATGCCCTGGACTGAAAGTCAAAGCAATACGATAGACTGACCTTAGGCCTAAGCCCTTCGCCAACCGAAGCACCCCAAAACTCCTCAAGGTTGAATTGGACATTTGTGTTTAGGGCTTGTGGTTTCGGGTTTTAGGCGGGATTGGGGCTTTACGGAATAAGGGCCTGGGATTGGGTGGCATGAGGTGTAAGTCAGGGTTGTAGAACGGTTTGGCGGGGAAAGGGAAAGGGTTTAGGGCTTAGATCATATATCAGCAAGTTACATGCAGCCTGACAACCCAAAGTCAGTAACCTCAGCACCTATCCTCACCCGTGCATACGAAATCAGGCCGAATTCCAAGTACTGTGGCACATAACGTAAACCCACCTACTAAATCCTGAAACCCATTTCCTAAATGTCAAACCTTAAACTTAAACGGCAAGTCTGAGACCGAAACTTGAAATGCTGAATGCCAATCCATACCATCTCAAACCCAAGGACACCAAAATTACCAACACTGCAACCCTTAAAGAACCCCCTTTTATGGTATTACCTATCTTCCCTAAAGAAACTCGTAATCGTAATGGCGCTTGAAACATGCCTTTTAGTAAGCCCTAACCCCCTCATGCCCACATGGTCGCCCTTTGTAGAGTTATAAAGACCGCTATACTCTCTTCGTACAACAAACTCTTGCAGCTCAAGCGGCCATGGAATGCAAGACCCCCTCCCTCTGCAGCCGAGCGCGGCCCAAACCTTTCGGAGGGATTGGGATATATAAGTATTCTGTATATGGATATATTCTCATTCATGTGTGTATGTATATGCATGTACGTGTGTATGCGTGCATGTGTGTATGCGTGCATGTGCATGCGTAGCTGTGTGTGCATGTATATGTATGCCTGCATGTCTGTGTGTGTAGGTATATATGTATGTACGTATGTATGTATGTATGTCGGTATGTGCGTATGTAGGCATTCATGTACGTATGTCATGTACGTATGTCATGAATGTATGCCATGTATGTCATGTATGTCATGTCAAGTATGTCATGTCATGTCCGTGCCATGTCATGCCATGCTATGCCATGTCATGTCATGCCATGTCGTGTCATGTATGTATGTATGTATGTATGTATGTATGTGTGTGTGTGTCTGTATGTATGTGTGTACATATGCACTATATATATATATAGATAGTGTATATATATATATACACATGTATTCGTATAATCATAAAAGTTTGCTTCGGGCGTAGGATTTAAAGTGTTAGATATCTCCTTCCATAGACTAGGGTTCTGGGTGGTTTGATTCCCGCCCCTGGCATAGTGGACATACAAGCCCTCACTTGGCCAACAGTGTACAAGCTTCGAGAACGCTAGCAACCCAACCCTCACCCGTTACTGCACTAACCTGAAAAGAGGGTACGACGACGTCACTGGCTGTACAGAATCTCATCTTGGTGTGTGCCTCGACCCTCCCGAAAAATTTTAAGGGATCTGGGCCTGGGGGTGAAGATGAAAGACATGTTGATGCTGCAGATGAAAGTTGGGGCCCATGAGTGAACCTGGTGAGGC
>BGNK01000093.1:259906-362677 GCA_003297005.1 Symbiodinium sp. clade A Y106 | reverse complement strand
TTCTAGCAGAGTACTGACTACAGCCGTGCGCCTGTAGGAAAAGGAGACTCCTGTGTGTCTGTGTTCCTGTACGCCTTGCGAGGGGATACACGCCCAGGTTACATCTCAGAGGGGGGGGGATGTTGCCAGTCATTATTCGTAGTTCGTAGATTTGCATGCTAGTCTCGAACAGCAAACGGCAATCCCTAAACACCCCCAGCACTGCTTCTTCGTCTAGGCTTTTGCTGCAATGTCCGTTCTCTCTGTCCCTGGAACTCCAAGTATACAAACAGTATCTACTTCGGGATGACAAATGACACATGTTTGGGGCTACTTGGAGCGTTGCGATGACTGTTAACAGCATCACCTTTCTGATCAGCAACAACTTCCTGCTTCGAGCCCTCTCATAAATTCGGAAAAGCAAACCTTGAAGAGACCCTTAAGGGTTCCTTCAAGGGTTCCTTTAAGGGCTCCTATAAGGGCTCCTGTTGGGGTTCCTTATAAGGCCTCCGATAAGGGCTCCTGGCGCTCTGCCGCAAGATAGGAAAAGGCTGCATTTCCTTCCTTTTGCGGACCCTTGTGTATGATCTTTTGATTCGGGCAAACTTCATAGACTGCTACACTGCCTGTGGGGCTGATTCCTGCCGCCATGGCAGACGTAGGGTTCTGCCGGACTCTTCACAACACAGGCGCCGAGCCATGGTCCGCACCTGCAATTTTCCTCTGGAGAGTGTGATTCACCTCTTCTTGCAGAGAGCAGCCCCTCAAGCTGTGCTGCAAGAAGCTGGACACGTGCACAGCAAAACCGACAAAAAATTGGCTTGCAGCAGCATGGTTCATGCGACACAGCTTTTGACAGTGACGGGCCACCATCGCTTGGGGCCAAGAGAAGATGAGACCGTGTAGTCGCCTCAATAATTATAATTTGACGAAGGACATGTCGTCCACCCCCTCCTCTTTCAAGGCCAAGAACCATTCTCGGTCAAGTACCTCTGCAGCTCCTGCTCAGAACGAGGGCTGTGAGAACCTCCAGGCCTCTAAGTCCGACATGGGTCCCTCCCTAGTTCCTTTTTGGGGTTACCTTATAGGATTCAATATATGAACCCCCAAAAGGAACTATTATAGGGCCTCTGGGTAAGGTCACAAGTCCTACGCTTGTTTCGGTTAGGGCTTACATGCGTCAAGCGCTTGATGGTTTGGGAATGGGCTCTAATCAAAAGCTGAACTGCAGTCTCCCTGCACCCCCTAAAGTCAACCCTGAGCCCTTAAACTCTACACCCGAATACAACCGTTTCTGATACCCTTTCAGGGACTTGGAGGAACCTCTCAAGCAATCCTATGGATCCCTCGGATACGGCTTGCCTTGGGATCCCAAGATCTACGGTTTTCAGGGCTGCAGGGTTTAGGGTTTAGGGGTTAGGCCATATACCCTAGAAGGAAGCTAGGGGTCGTACCCACTGCTGGGGAGGATTTCGGCTACAGGTAATGTTTTGGGTTCGGGTTTAGGTAACGTAGATCCCTGAAGACACCCAAATCCCCTAGCCCCGAAACCCCTGAAGCACCTCAGCCCTGAGCCCTAATCAACAAGTGGTCTGCATCGAAAGACTGGGATAGCCACTTCCAGCAGTTGTCTCAGACCAGATGCGCAGGCGGGTCCTGGTGGAGGCTTGAGGTTTTGGGGTTGAGGGTTAAGGGTTTTGGGTTATATGGGTGGTTGTCAAAATTAGGGTCCCTTTTTGGGTACCCTAAGTAATAGGTGCCGTATTATAACAACGAGCCAAGAAGGTGCCCTAATTTTGACAGCCACCCATATAGGCTTTAGGACTCCGGGTTTAGAGCTTGTGTAACTTTGAGAGTTTAGGGCTCAGGGCTTAGGATTCGGGCTTAAGGCTTTATGCGTTGGGGTTTCGAGTTTTTGGGTTTTAGGGATTCCGGGTATAAAGCTCAGGGTCAAGGGTTTTAGGGGTCTGAGTTAAGGACATTGATTTCTCCCCGAAGTACTGAGGTAGCTGCATGCCAAGACTTTCAAACCACCATGTTTACCACAACCCTTGGCAAAAAAGAGAACACCCTTCTTACAACCTTTGTAGAACTCTACATCAGAGCTCTTGTAAAGCTCTGTGATACGGCAGCAAGAACCTATAGACACCCTTCATCAAGCCTCTTACAAAACATTCTAAAACCATTGCACTGGAACAAACAAACCGTTAGGGTCCATGTACCCAAAGAGTGTACCCTAAAATGTATCAAACCGAAGAGAAAGTCAACAAAACCTCTATGATACCAGTATCTATAAAACCTCTCCCTCTACAATACCTCTAAAAACCCGAAAACGAAGCCAGGAAACCAGGCATAGTATAGGGGCCTTAATAAGTCTAATTGGGTTTGGGGGCATATTATACTGTATTTGTAATAAGGAACACCCAAAATAGTATAGGTAATTATTTAGGCCCCTATATTATAGTACCCTTATTAAATCCCTTATATGAGCCCTTATAGTCCCTGTAAAGGAACCAACCCTAGGGCACTATGTTACACGTAGGCTTTGAGAGCTCTCCGATCCTCTCGGAGTCATCCAGTAGCTCCTCCACTGGCATCTCACGTCGCACCGGCCTTCGTCAACAGTGTCAAAGGGGGGTCGATGCTTGGGTCAAAGTCTACCTTAACCTACCAAAACCTACTTTTTTGTAGGGTCCCCATAAATTCCTTATTAGGGTTTCTACTAAGAACCTACAAAACGGTAGGGTTTGGTAGGTTAAGGTAGGGTTTATGTGGGGGTTTAGGGTTCAGTGTTAGGGCTTAGGCTGAACGGAGGATAGGTTTCCGTACATATAGGGTTCCATGAGGCTTTACTCCAAACCCTCGTGGTTAAAGGGATGTTCCAGCTATATGGGAGTTTCCGAAAATAGGGGATCCGAATATAGTACCCCAAATAGTAGGATCCTGATTTTTCAGGACCGCCAAATATGGTACCCCTAATTTTCGGAAACTCCCATATAAGAAAGTATGCGAATATGAAGCTCAGAAGACTTTGAGGTTCTCAGTTTCGGACTTGAAGGTGCAAAGCTGTAACATGGGGCCCTTAATAATTCGAACAGGGTTTGGGGGTCCATTATACTATAATTACAATAAGGAGCCCGTAAAGCTCCGTTTAAAGGAACCCTTATAGACCCCTTTCAAGGAACCCCCTAGAGATAGATCCCTTTCAAGGAACCCTGGGTAGTTATTTAGGCCCCGATAGTAACGGGCCATGCGTCCGTACGACTTTTCTGCCTCAGGTTCGAAAGGCCTTTTCTGGGGGTTTTAAGGTGCGGGTTTATAGGGCTTAGGGCTTTAGGGTTTAGGGTTTATAGGTGTTTTTTTTCTTAAGGGCCCCTTTCTGCTCCAGCGAAAGCCTCATTTGAGGCGAGCTCCCTCTACACCACTACTCAGACTTGTAGATCTCATCCGACAGCTCCGTCACATCTCGACCCTCATACTTGTCACCGAGTTATGGGGTGTAGAGTTTAGGACTGAGTGGATACTTACCTCATACGACCTGGAGATACCTGAGAGGTTTAGAGTTTGCCACAGTATACAATCTGCACCTGGTGCAGCCGATCCAGACATACATACAGGCAACTCCACTGCATGGCTTCTTATGCCTTCCTCAAACCCGGAAACCTAACACAACAATCCCTGATAGGGGGGGGGGACTAAATAATTACCAATACTATGTTGGGGGTTCCTGATTACAATTCTAATGAAATGCGCCCCGAAAAACCCCGTTCTGAGGATTAAGGCCCCTATATTCAGCCGACGAGTCATTCGTCACATACATCGGTGTAGGGACGAAGGGTTGGGTCGGGCTTTTGGGGTCTATTTTGCTAAATTTATAATAAGGACCCCCCCCCCCCCCCNCCCCCCCCCCCACCCAAAAAAAAAAAAAAAAAACAGCATAGGTGATGATAAAGGCCCTATATTCAGCCCCAAGGGGCCCAAGTACCTAATAATCACATACTCTCCAAAATCCTAACCTACATAACTGCTATCCTAAAATCGAGTACCTAATTTTTGGGTCCTTTGGACCCTTGGGTAAGTATCTAGCCTTTAAGCCTGACCTCTCGGACTGAGGGTTTGTGTGGGGGTGTTTCAGGCTTCGTTCTTTTATATAGGGGTAATGTAGGGGCCTTGATAATTAGAATAGGGTTTGGGGCTCCTTTATAATATGGTTACAAGGAGTAACCCTAAGGTATAAAATGTTGGTAATCATTCAGGCTTCTATATTAACACCATCTAGGACCTAGAATCAACGACCTCCAAGCAGAATCGAGCAGACACGGATTTATCGAACAGTCTTTAGCAAGTCCTGTACAGCACTGAGGGTGCATTATGTCTGCGCATTCCTCAGCTGACCCTGCACAGCACTGCTGTCTCCACCAAACCGTGCAACACCCCAGGTCACCACGAATCCATCGCCAAGTATGGCAGCAAAAGCACTCTCAGAGGCTTGAATCGACTGCACAGTCTTCAGCTGATCCTGCACAGGACTACTGTCGCCTCCGTAGTCAGTACGGCCCCAGGTCACTACGGATCCATCGCCAAGAATCGCAGCGAAAGCAGCATCGGTGGACTGAATCTGCTGCACATTTTTCAGCTGACCCTGCGCAGCACTGCTGTCTCCACCAAACAGCGCAAAACCCCAAGTCACCACGGATCCATCGCCAAGAATGGCAGCAAAAGCATAAGCAGATGCTTGGATCTGCTGCACGTTCTTCAACTGACCCTGCACGGCGCTGCTGTCGCCACCAAATTCAGCATCACCCCAAGTCACGACCGATCCATCGCCAAGAATTGCAGCAAAAGCGCCGCCAGAGGCTTGGATCTGCTGCACATTCTTGAGCTGACCCTGCGCAGCACTGCTGTCGCCACCATGCGAAGAACTACCCCAGCTCACAGCGGACCCGTCACCAACAATGGCAGCAAAAGCACCGCCAGAGGTTTGGATCTGCAGCACGTTCTTCAGCTGACCCTGCACTGCGCTGCTATCGCCACCCCAACCAGGGTTACCCCAGGTCACAACCGAGCCATCGCCAAGAATAGCAGCAAAGGCATCGCCAGAGGCTTGGATCAGCTGCACGTTCTTGAGCTGAGTCTGCACAGCGCTGCTGTCAGCACCGAACTCAGCATCACCCCAGGTCACAACGGATCCATCTTCAAGAATGGCGGCAAAGGCGCGTTCAGAGGCTTGGATCTGCTGCACCTTCTTCAGCTGACCCTGCACAGCACTACTGTCGCCACCGCGGTCAGCAGCACCCCAGGTGACAACGGATCCATCGAAAAGAACGGCCGCAAAAGAATAATCAGTCAACTGAATCTGCCGCACATTTTTCAGCTGAGCCTGCACATAACTGCTGTCGCCACCTCGGTCAGTATGGCCCCAGGTCACAACAGATCCATCGCCAAGAATGGCAGCAAAAACATAATCAGATGCTTGGATCTGCTGCGCATTCTTCAGCTGACTCTGCACAGTGCTGCTGTCGCCACCAAATTTAGGATGCCCCCAAGTGACAACAGAGCCATCCCCAAGAATGTCAGCAAAAGAACCCTTTGTGGCCTGAATTTGGACTCTGTTTACATGCAAGGTTAGCGAATCGCCATTCTGAATCCCGCAATTCGTGGCCTGAGAAACCCCGTCCAAAACGACTCCAGAGGAATCCAGCAGCCGCCCTTTCCCGACTCCAAGTGCCATCTGTGCCCGTTGCGATAAGGAGTCCACCGTTTCGTCCAGGCCTGCTTCCACGGTAGCTGTCTTGCCACTGAGCAAGGACACTTCCACGGCAATCGACATGCTCTAAACCCTACACCCCTAAACCCTAAACCTTAAACCCCAACCCTAAACCCTAAACTCCGAAACCAACATTCCAACATCGATGAAGGCTGGGGGACTAAACCCTTACCCCTCAACCCTAAACCCCAAAGCCAGTTCCGTGCAGGCTCAGGGCTGGTCGGATGTTCATGGTCTGGTGGGTTGGCCCTGAATGAGATCATCTTAAGCCCACAAAAAGGGAGAAGATGAAATGCCGGATGGCCTACCTCGCTTGCAGGGCTGGGCTTATGTAGACACCCGAAACCCTAAACTGTTTAGGGCTTAGGGTTCCGGGGCTGCTCGAAGTTCCGCGGAGCTCCGGTTGCAACTGCTCCTGCCCCTGTAGCACGCGCTAGGTGCATTGAACTTACAAAAGGCTTTAGGGTTTTAGGGGTGCTCTACAATGGTCAGAGTAGGGTTCTGCGGTACATGGTATAGTGGAAGCCAGAAAGTTGGAACATGGCTTTAGGAGGATTCCTGCTAGGATCCCTGATAATTTACCTTAAGGGCATGAGGAGAATGATGTTCCAACCTTCTGGCTTCTACTATAGCACAAACTTGAAAAGGAGCCCAAAGGCAGTATTCCTGATTCTTCAGGCCACTATAAATAAGATTCAGGTCGCTGCTACGACAGTATCCATTTCCACTGCCGAGGTTGCTAAGCCGCCAAGCTTTCATAGCAGTTTTCATACAGTGAGTTTCGTAAGGATTACCGTCAGGCATGCGTGACTTAAGGCGTATTGAGCTTCGCCCCGAAGATCATGAAGCATGATCTTTGGGTTGCAAAGCCTTGAAGTATATGGGCTTAGGGTGCAGGACTTGAGCTCTAGAACTTACGATATGAATCCTAGGGGCGTCCTTCTTCCTCAGGACACGAAGGAAAATAATTTCCTGTTCCATTATATCGGTCTCTGTTTGGCTTCCAGATATGCAGAGACGGATTTCAACTTCAGTACGAACCACAAGTCAAAGACCCCGCCCCCGAGACCGGATCCGACAGTGTTGTGAAACTTGGAGTTGGCATAATTGTCCATCATCTTCCTTGCCGCGAATGTAAGGTACATATACAGAACCTCAAAACAATCTATGACACGCTTAAAGAGCACTGCAAGTATCCTTCCACTTACTGGAGCTCTCATGGTTGATCTTGGGGCAAAGCCAATGCCCTGTCAAACCTCCAAGACCCTCATAAAACCATTAAAGGAACCCTTCTTCATCTAAAGACCCTGGGGCCAAAGGGCTTTTGGGGGATAACCACCAGACTCCCTGAGCTTGCGGTGCCTGTCACGATGAGGTCGGGCCTTCGGGAGCTCCGTTGTGGCTTCAAAAATAGCTAAGGGTGTAGGGGCCTTAAGCAATAGAATAGGGTTTTTTAAGCTTTTTCGGCGCTCATAACTGTGGTTTTGTAAGTGTTACAGACGGGTTCGGTATACGCTTGCTTCTGTACAGCCAACAAGGGGAGATTATTACCAGTCAACATTTAGACCCCTACATTGGCCATGAGCGCTCAGAACAGCTCAAAAGCTTTCCATAGTAGCTGGGAGTTTCTGGAAATAGGGGACCCTAAACCTAATCTAGTACCCGAAAAGGTAGGATCCTTATTTATGGACCTCAAAATAAGGTCGGTACCTCGAATTTTCGGAAACTCCCATGTTCTCGTGCAGGGGAGTTGAAGGGGTCGCAAAACCCAGATCCCAAGACACGGTTTAGGGTTTAGGGTTTGGGGTTTAGGCCAAATGCCGTCAGTTCAGGCACATACCGCAAAATGTATATGAGAAATCACATACGGCTTACAGCTGAATCGTTGATTGAGGGTTTGGGAGGGTTCTCGAGCTACCCATAAGTACCTAACCTGGAAGCCCGAAACCCTAAAACATAAAACCCGAATACCCAAACACTACGCCTTAACAAACCGAGAGTCCGTGCACTACTTAATATGGGGCTTCTCTGAAATAGGATCCCTTATAAGGTTACATATAACAGTGATGCCCTATTGTGTCGATCCCACAAGAAACCGTAATTTACAGAAATACCCCGAGTACCATTTAGGCATATGTATCCTTACCACACCCCGAATTGCCCAAAGTAAGCTTTTTTAAAGTTCAACGACTGGTGGTTAGCGAGCTTGCACTCTAACGGCAGGAAACATGTTTGGCACCTAGACTGATATTCTAATTCTAGCGTCCAAATCGTGGCGAATATACTATGTCCCAGGGCCTAACCTAGTCAGGAGCACCTGAAACCCAAGCCCTATGCCTAAATTTTGGAAAGACCATAGAACAAAAACTTTAGGGAAACGCCGACCCTGAACCGGAACCGCCTTCAACCCACACTAGCCACCCTAAAACCCTAAACCCTTTCACCCTTAACCTTAAAGCCCTGCACCTCCTCCACAAAAGATTCCACCCTAAACCCTACTTTAACCCTGAATTACCTACCTTTTTAGGGTTTCTTTTTTATGATTTTATTATATACGTCCTTAAAAACCGAAGCTTATTCCGGGTTAGGGTAAACCCTAAAGCCTAAACCCTGGCATTTCCAGGGCTCCGGGCGAGCTCCAGCAAGCTGGTTCCAGCGACATCGTGGGTAGGTTCGGCCTGGTGGGATGGCAACGGCTCTGCATTTTAATAGGGCTTTGGGGTGATGATATGGGGGCAATGTGTGCATGTGTATATATATATATACATATATATATATATAGATCTATCCACATAATACCTTTGTACTCGATTAGATCAGATTGGATTATTGTAGCCTACTTGTAAGGAGGAAACCTAAGAATTTGTTTTGGCATGTTTTGGTGACTTTCAGGCGCTTCGGTTTCGGATTTAGGAAAGGGGGAGCTGTGGGAAGCAGGGCTTCAAACGTTTGATTTTAGTCTGAAATGGGGCTGATAACTCGGGTCCATAGTGTCAGGGGCTATGGGGTGTATATTTGTGGATTAACGTTAATGCTTAATCAGGGTTCGAAGCTTAATGTAAACGTTTACACAAAAGGTTCCAAGTAGTCCTGGCCCCAAGCCATAAACAACCCTAAACCCTAAACCCCCTAAACCCTAAACCCCTTAAGGACTGCTTGACAGTTTAAGTCAGGCTTTTGGGTTTGGGGTTGAGTAGCTTATGCTTTTAGGCCTTCGGGGCTTAAAGGCTTGAAATAAAAGTAAGGTCGGTTGCCCCAAGGTCCAAAGGACCCAATAATTAGGTACTCGGTTTAGGATAGTAGTTATGTAGGTTAGGATTTTGGAGAGTATATGATTATTGGGTACTAGGACCCTTGGGGTTGGAGCTTTGGGTTTAGGGCTTGTTTCAGGAATTATGCGTCTTCAGCTTCGGGGGTTCGATTTAGAGTTTACGGCTCTTAAGCGTCCTTCAAGGGGTTTAGGGTCTCGAGGGTTCAGGGTTTGAGGAATTGACGGGAAGTAGTTTCAGCGTCCTCGAAGGATTGTCACTGCGCGTTGAAACATCAGCACTGCGACAATAAACCCTACACCTTATATAACCCCTAAACCCTATATAAAACTCCCACCCAAAATAAACCCTAAACTCTTTCTCCCTCTCTCTCTCTCTATATATATATATATGTATAGATAGATAGATAGACAGATAGAGCCTCAAACCCCGAACCCCTAAACACATATGCCCGAATAAGTGGCAATGGTTCTCCTTAGTGCTCCCTGATGTAGTTGTAGTACTGAAACTCGTCTACCTGAGGGTCCATGCACTCAAATAGTATATATTTTGGCCCCGAAGTACCTATATAGGGACAGCTTTCCAAAGCATATACTATCTAGGTGCATGGGCCCTTGGGGCTAGTTTCTAGGTTCCTGAAAGGAACCCAAGGATCTCTATGGAGAACCCGGTCATGAATCACAATGCCAGCGAGACAACGCGCACCAAACCCGGAAAAAACCCAACTCCTAAACCCTGCTTCTGCCTTCAACTCAACTACGCGGCCAGCACGTGCGGAATTCCCACTGAGAGACAAACTTCCCCAAGGGCCACCACAGGTGGCAGCAGTAGTAGTAGCAGGACCTCATGGTTCAGACGGTAGGACTTAGGGGGTAAGACAAGGCTTCTGGGTTCGTGGTCTCGGGCGTTTATCTCCAAACCTGAACCGCCAAGCCGTAAAAACCGCTGTGGTGTCTGTGTCCCCTAAACCCTATACACCCTGAACCTTAGTAGGGGTTGAAGGTGTAGGGTTGAGGTTTTTAGGGAATTCGCGCCCTCCGCGAGGTACTTCCTCAATGCTGTAGAAGCCGATTAAGACGCGGATGCTTCCTGGGTGCAGAGGAAAGGCTTCAGGAATTTCTGGAACAGGGTCTTGAAGTATATTGCAGCAAACTTACCAAGAGACCATAAGGGGACTTTCCTACACATCCCAGCAGAGACATGATATGAGGCTCAAAGTAGTTGAGAAAGAAGGTTTAGGTTAAGGCCTCAGATGTTTGAGTCCAGGAATCTGGGTTTACCCTACACCCTAAACCCCACAATCGCATAGTACCATATACTACCTGTAGTCTCCATCGTTGTAGCTATTTTGGTAACCTTTTCATGATCCCAAGCAAACTTTGTAGAACAACAAATGGCACTACAATAGAGACTATGGGCACTCATCCCGGACACCCAAAGCCCCTAGGCTTCTATATGAAGCTCCTCGGGCCAATGAGTACCTGGGGCCCCAAACCCTAAACCCTTCACCAGAGCTCCCAAACCGCTAAACCCCTAAACTATTGAAACCCTACACCCCTAACCCTAAACCCCTAAACTTTTGAAACCCTACACCCCTAACTCCAAACCCTAAACCCTTAAACCCTACACTCTAAAGCCACGGTTTCTCTGAACCCCTGTGGCCCCATCACTTTAGTTTAGGCTTCAGTGGCATATTGTAGTTCAGCTAGAATAGGGCCTGTAACCCCAAGGGTCCTAGTACCCAATAATCATATACTCTGCAAAATCCTAACCTACAGAACTACTATTACTATCCTAAAACCGAGCACCTGATTCTTGGGTCCTTTGGACCCTTGGGGTAAGGGGATATTGCACAGTAAGCATTCGGATCCTTCTAGTTCTTTAAGGTCCGGGTTGAGGATGTAGGGTTTTTCAAGGTTTTGTTTAGGGTTTGGGGACTTCAGGGGAGCAGATCTCTGAAGCCCCAGACCCCGAAACCCGCAGAATCTGCACTGTAACCCCCCTGAGCCCCCAAATCCCTAAACCCCAAACCCCTGAACCCTAAAAACCCCAAACCCCTAAAAACCCTAAACCCTAAACCCTAAACCCCAAACCCCTGAACCCTAAACAAATCCCTATGCAATCTGGGCTTCCCGCAGGCGTCATTGGAGCCATGCGTCAAAGCTCTGCATGGAAAGTACGCTGAAATAAAGGGCGGGACTTGAGCCTCAAACCATGCAGTTGTCTTCTCTGCCATGCTTCTGTGTTCATCTTTTCTCCAAGAGAGGCTGAGGCTGTAGGATTGTCAGGTTCAGTCGATATGGTTTAGGCTTTAAGTTGCGGATCGCCGGGCTTTCGGCTTTAGTGCGACAATGCAAGGTTTAGGAGTTTGGGTGCAGGGTTTTTGGTTTTTAGGAGTGTTGGTGAAGGGCTTTGGGTTAGGGTGTAAAGGGGCTTTGGGATTTGGGTTGCCACGAGGTTTGTGCACATGCATTGGCCGTAGATAGGTATTTAGGGCCAAACGTAATCAATAGCATATAGGCAAATGGAGCCTTAAGACCAGACAACGCGGCAAAACCTTTTAAAGTATGTTGCAAGACTTCTCAAATTGTACATAGGTCAAAAAAGGGCAATAGAACCCCCACTCGCTTTGACAGACAAAAGCGGAAAATCCACACCGGTGCTTCCTCTACGCCCTGTGGGCTTCCTCCAGTCAATTTTCCACAAGGCTTTAAGCGGATTTAGGGTGCTGTATATTACTAGTATCCCCATAATAAAAACCCAATATATACACTCACCAATATTCAGAAGGAGGCCTATCTACACTCACCAAAACGGTAATATAAACCCTACTTCATTTACAAAGTCTTACTACGCGAGGCAGAAACCCCATGGGTCCAAGTACCTAGTTACGATCTTGGACCCTTAGGGAAATTACGATAGGCTTTCGACTCTCCCCTGTTTCTGAGACACCAACAGGGTTTATGGCAAATACACTGCACATGTACCCTAGATATTAGGATGGTTGCTAGAGAGGGCCCACCACATGGATGCCTAAGTTGCCCTGAACCGCGCTGAAACCCGAAACCGCAGACCGCAGATACCTAAACCTTCGACAAGCGTAAACTAATCTTTGCTACCACATATTTAAGCCCTACCGTACTTCCCCAACACTCTGAGAACATAACTGTTTAAACTTTCTGAAGCCTGATAAGAAAAGACCTCTTAAACTACCCAGATACTGCCAATACCACCGTTGAAATTCGAGCAAGTCTTTATACAGACTTGTAACATGTAAAGCCCGTAGCTCCAATAAATTCCCACATTTCTCTGGGTCGCTAAGCCCTATACCCCACAGTAGATTGCAGAAAGTTGGAACACTGCTTAAAGATGAGTAGTGCAACTATCCCCTGCGCTTTCACTCAAGGGCACAAGGATCACGATGTTCCAACTTTCGCTTCTACACCCAAACCCTAAACTGAAAACCCTAAACCCTAAACCCTAAACCGTCAGAACTCAGACCATTGGTCGGCATTTGCTCCTCATGAGGCGAGCCAAGGAGCAGGGTTCAGGGTCAAGGGCTTACCGCAAGGCCCGAGTTTTCTTACAAGGCTTTGCAGGATTCTCGCGTTTTCCAGGGTCTATTAGAGAGGGTATGCTTCAAGTTTTCGATTTTCCTTCAGGGGTGTGAGAAAAGTTTTGTTAGGGTTTAAGGTTTAGGTTTCAGGGTCTGGAGCTTGGGGTTTACAGCTTTAAGGCTGATGGTCCAGGGCTGCGGACTTGCAAATTGAAGTTTGAAGTCCGGGGATGCGGGTCGTTCGTTTGAGGAAAATAGACAGCGCCGTATAATGTATAGGGATATCCTTACCTTATTGGGCTTCATTATAAGGAGGTTTATGTGGGATCCCTATCCATATTTTTGCATATGTGCTTCTTTGGGGCCCTATAAACCCCACCTCTTGTGTGCCTAAGGTGGTCAGGCCACTCGGGCTCCAAGCTGTGGAGATCGTGGGAGAAGGCTCAACTTCCTTCTCGCCTCAAGTGGGTCATCTGGTGGATCTGGCCTTCTTCCAACAGAGCCTGAAGCAAAAGTTAAGAATAACGTGTTTGCCTTCTTCCAAAAGAGCCTGAAGCAGAGCTATCCTGGTCCTGTATTCGGAATCACTCAAAGCGGGTACCTGAATCGATCTATCCATCGTTGGGTGTTGAGTCCAGGCTTCACAGCTTGGCTTTCGAGGTCAATCTTGGGATTGGGTGTCGGGGTCAAGATTTGGGGGTTTCCGAAAATAGGGGACCCTAATATGGTACCCTAAATAGTAGGATCCTTATTATAAGGACCCCAAAACAAGGTACCCCCAATGAGTTTGGGTTCTGCGGTTTAGGGCGGCGTCCTGGGATAGGGCCTCAGGTTTAGGGTCTGTTGTACGGCTCATCGCAGCGACGAAACCGTTTGCAGGCTTTTCCTAAGTGCCATACCTAGAGTCTCCATTGTAGTTCCTTTTTTGGGTTAACCAAAATCTCTATTATAGGATCCCAAAAAAGGAACTACAATGGAGACTCTAGGTACCATCTGTAGATCCTGCTTTGGACAGCGATGGTCTGCCCCTACACTAACGTAGACCTTGGCCTGGTAAGAAGCCACATTAAAGCATGTACATAGCATGACACAGGGGCCTGAATGATTCGAAAAAAGGTGTTGGGGTATGTTTTGCTGCATCTATATGGGGGCTTTTCGGGGACACTAAATCGAATTATGAATTTGTGGGCATATGTCATTAAAGGGGCATTGTTATTGATTATTCCCACCCCTGTGTCAGGTTCTGCAGGCTCATTACCAGAATGAATCGGCTAACTGTCGGGAAGAGTTGGGCGCCAACGGGGGGTTACGGCTTTGGGTTTAGGGGGTTAGGGGTTTAGGGTTTAGGGTTTAGCGGTTAAGGGTTTAGGATTTAGGTTTTAGGGGTTTAGGTTTAGGGGGTTAGGGAGGTTTACGTTTTCAGCTTGTTTGGTGCTGATTTCCCCCCTAAACCCCGAGTCTCCGCTTTTGAGCTGCCACCCGCCGAGTGGTTCGGCTGGACGCATCTCTAAACATTAACACCCAAAGGGTCCAAAGTACCTGTATGGTAGAATGAAGGGTTTCTATACTAGGAATTACGATCATGATTTGGGGAAGTAACCCCCATAGCAGTACCTAAGAACCTTTGGGACAGTAAAATTTGAGGCTATATACAAACCCCTGGTAGGGTTCCGCAGCCACCGAGCCCTACTTCTTATACCGGGACCTCAACAATGGGAACAGAGTCTTCGGGGTAAAGCAGTTCAGACTACGACCCTGGCTGTGCGACCCTGACCCGGAGTGAAAGCCCTACTACAGTACTCCATGCTTTAGGGCTCAGTGCCTGCGATTAAGGTTGGACGAGCTTGTGCTGCAGGCATTTCTCGACGCACAACCCCTAAACCCTAAACCCTCCATGACTTGGGGTTGAGTTGTTGCTGTTGATCGGTCTCTGTTCCCAGAGTTTAGTTTGGCATTCGGGGCTTAGGTTTGCTTCTGAACAGGTGGAACAGGGCTTTGAGAATACCATGCTATGCTTATATCGTATTATATAAGGAAAAGCTCTTACTGACTATTAAAACCCCTATGTTACCCTGCTCTCACCTCTTATGTTATGGTCCCTTTATAGGTCCAGAAAATAGTACGGCAGCTTTATAAAGGGGATCCTAATTTAGAGAACTGCCCACGTGGCCATTGAGCCACTCCGTCCAGACCCTCCCATGGGCTCCGCAGGGGACACAACGGCCGAGGCGGTCCGTGTGGTTGTAAACTTATCTCGGGTGTCTCCGGCTTAGGGCCTCAGCAAGGTTAAGGGTTTACCTATAGTCTCCATTGTAGTTCCTTTTTTTGGTTAGCCCATAATCTATATTATAGGATCCTAACCATAAAACTGGTTAACCAAAAAAAGGAACTACAATGGAGACTCTAGGTAGGGCATATAGGGCTCGGGCTCTTATGGTGGAGGGTTTGCCGATGCCGGGCTATCACGTGTCTCCTCTCATCATTGCCCTCGCTGTCTCACGTGGCGAAGGCAACTGATGATAAGTGGGACTGTAACGAGCTCTCGCCAAAGCCAGGATGTCTATTGCAGCAACGCAGAGGCTGATAGCACAGTCTGACATCACGAACCAGTTCTTGTAGATAGTGAAAATGAAGTGCAGCTTCACAGCTATCTGCGGAAAATCTTGGACAAGCACCCGTACCTGGATTCTTGTTCAGGCACTTCGAGCATTTTTGCCATTCTACCACTTCTCGACTCTCGACCAGAATTTTAGCTCAAAGCTAAACCCTAAACCGCTACACCCCAAACCCTATGAAACTTACAAGCCTAAGCCCTAAACCACTAATCCCAAAACCCTAAACTGCTAGTTCCCAACCAGTGCCCAGTTACTGCTGTGCCGAACTTGCCCACGGCTTCCAGATCCAGATCGACCAGCCTCCATGGCGGCATCATGACGGCCCAAATGAGCACCTAGGTTGGCCCTTTAACAGCCTTTCAAAAAATGGTCGTAAATAAGATGCTCTTAGAGCCAATAAGGAATACATAAATGTAAATAAATAGGGACAATATAAAACTTCCCAAAGGTGAGTGGGCACATATCTGCAATTGCAAGCCTTGTGAACCTTGGCTGACCAAGATCCCAGAGCGCATTAGACAGCGTACAACATCTCAGAAATGCGCAAAAGGCAGGGGAAGGCAGACTTACACAGGTACCAAGGTGGACTCAAATATATGTATTTTGTTATGAGATACTTAAACCCTAATAAGCCCTAAACCCTAAACCCTAATTCATAAAGGCCTCATTAGGCCATCTGAACCTCTGATCGCAAACTCGAAGCTGACCTGCTTATCGACCCCAAGCAGCTACGAAGGATGCGTAGAGCAAGCCCCCGGCGTTCTGTATGATCAGCGCGACAAGGAGGAACGTGAGTGAGAGCCAGGAATACTCGTAACCACAGGCCTTCATCACCAGGAACGAAGTCAAGTCCTGATGCTAAGTACGTTTATGGTTTAGGGCTTATAGGCGTTTGGAGGTCAAGGGTTTAGGGTTTAAGGTCACCAGTAATGACAAGAAAACTGATCTGAGTCCCCACAAGTGAGAATTTGTGGAACTGACGTTCTTCTCGAACAAGCGCCCGCTCTGCTTTAAGCTTTAATCTGCCATAATTTGTTGTAAGCCCTATAAACCCTAAAACCCCTGTATAAGCCCTCAACCCTTAACCCTACTATAAGACCTGTTGAGGAAGTTTCAGGGCCCGAGAGGGTCAAAGCACAGGGAGGTTTACCGCGCCCAGCCTGAACCCAAAGATACCCCCAAAATCCCCAAACCCTTAACTCCCTAAGCTCCACAAGCCCTAAGCGCCCGAACCCTAAAATCTAAACCCCCAACCCTGAACCCCTAAAGCCCCTGAAGATAAAAAAAAAAAAAACAAAACCCTCGCACCCAAAGATGCTGCGCAAGGCTCCAAGTACCGGTCTCCGATGCTGTTGTACACCCAGGACACCTTACAGCTTAGGGTTTGGGTCTAGGGCTAGGGTTTAGGGTTCAGGGTCTATAGGCTTTAGGGTATGCCCAGGATACCTTGCTACTCAAAAATCGGGGTCGAGGGGCCAATGGTGTTTGATGGGGCAATGGTAACGTGCTATAGCCGGTTCAGGTTTCAGTCGGGTTTATGGTTTGCAGGGTTTAGAACTGAGAGGTTACCTAGCCCCCCCAATGGCCCTTTAATATACCCCAAATACCTACTATTAAGGGCCATGAGGGCTCCATTAAAGGGCCATTGGGGGGTCCTGGTAAACGGTCAAGCTTAGGTTAAACGTTCAAGCTTAAGGGGTTTAGGACATGGAAAGGCCCATATGTTAAGGGCTTGGGGTGAATAAGAGCTCAAGTTTAGTGTTGAACCTTTCAATCCCTAGAACCGAACTAGAACACAACATGAATGAGCCCTGAACATTCAACGCTCAACTCTGAACCACAAGTTCCACACTCCCAAAGTTCCAGACTCCCAAAACACCAGCTCTAAATACTCAGCTCCAAACCACGAAGCCCCTTTAAAAACGAGAGCCCTGCTTTCCGTAGACCCTAACATTTAGGACTTTTGGCGGGCCTCAGCTGCTTATTCTGGGACCCTAATCTTAAAATACGCTACTCTGGAAAAGCCACATTCCATTCGGGTTTATGGTTTAAGGGTTTTTTTAAAGTGCAATGGGACTTTCACACTGCCTTCCACTCCCTGCCCTTTGTGGGTTTAAGGGTTTAGGGTTTAGGGTCTGGGCCCTTCCTGTGGGATCCCAAGGTGCAAGTATCTCCGCTCGCTGTAACGACCACGGTGGTGCAGTCTCGGCGGCAAGACGCTTGATTCCTGAATCTTTGCATTGCAGACTTTCTGATAAAAATAACAAAACTAATAGTAACCACAATATTAACAGTTTAAACACCCGTTAATCACAAGGTCCCTTTATAAGGATGATATACAGAATACGGCTCTAGCAGGGTTTAGGGTTCAGGGTTAAGGACTCGAGCGGAGGCTTCCGGCTGTGTTCTGGCCTAGCGCCAGGAGACACGCACAGGCTGATTCAGAAACCGGGTTTGTTGGGTAATGCTGCGTCGGGTAGTCGGGTAGAGGGATCTACGCACATGCAACAACAAACTAGGCAAACTTTGCTGCATGATGATCCAAGAATCCCATTCCGTCGAGGGCTAAGGCCCAAAGAGATGTGCAGAATGCAGACAGCCTAAGTTGCGCAGCTCATAAGCCAAAGAAGCTTCAGCTTTCATTCTTCAGAAAGGGTCATCAAATCAAAAAGTTTAAAGTTTACCTACGTTACTACTTCGCTAGGAAGCAAGAAAACGTGCGAAGTTTAGCTGTAGAGCTGCTGATAAGCAAACCTACACCCTCGACCCTGAACCCGAATAATTAAACCCTTGCAAATCTTACAGATAAAATTTATAGAACCTTTGCAAATCCAGTATAAAACCGTCATGAAACCCGTTTAGATGCCTTCAAAACCTCTTGCAGATCCTTTATAGGCCCCTTACAGAAAGCCCGAAGGTAAGGACAAGCACCCAAAACGCCAAACTGCCCTAAACTCTGAACCCTTACAGAAAGCCTTAGACTGCCCTAAACCCTTACAGAAAGCCGTAAACTGCCCTAAACCCTAAACCCTCACAGAAAGCCTTAAACTGCCCTAAACCCATTACAGAACGCCTTAAAGCCTTAAAGGAAGGACAAGGAAGCAAAGCCGTAAAGAGGTGCAGCTCCCAGGATACGCCGCTGCTGCAGGAAATCCTCTGCTCCTTCTCCTTCAGATGCCGGGCCGCTGTGCTTGCAATAGATCAGATATAGATACAGGCGTAGCTCTTTAGATATATAGATATATAGATATAGATAGAAGTATAGATATAGATATAAACATAGCTCAGGATATAGATGTAGCTATAGATGCCAGGCTTTTTATATTTGGTTTTGTAGTATAGAGTTCTGTTGTACTACATAGACAAACTTTCAGCTATTGTAGCTCAGTTCGGCCCTTTACCACGGACCCAGGAATCGGACAGACAGGTGAAAACAAACCCTGAACTTCGCCGGATAAACACGCACACACACACACATAAACAAATAAATAAACATATATATATATATATGTGCAGTATATATGTATATATTATATACAAAGAAGGCACCAGCATTTTGAAAGTCAGGCTTTCAGGCAACTTTTAGAATTTAGGAGGGCCCTAGCAGTCTGCGAGTCTCCGTGAAGGCCATCGCCGTCAGCTCGCTGAAGGAGGCCGCGATGAAGACAGGAACCGGGCTCCAGGGCCAGAAGCATCCTTCCAGTGGTTAGGGTTTAGGGTTTACGGGTTTAGGAAGTTTAGGGGTTTACCTGGACCCCCCAACTACCCTCTAATATTCCCCACTACCTACTATCAAGGGCCCTTAGGGCCCATTAAAGGGCCATTGGGGGGTCCTGGTAAGGGTTTAGGGTTTAGGGTTTGAGGGGTTCTATAAAGGTTTCCTTTGAGAGTCCAAAACCCGAAACTCTACAGGGTTAAAGGGTTCCTTTAAGGGTTCCTTTTGGGGTTCTTTAAAGGGCTCCTCGTAGGGGGCCTGAGGAAAAATGAGGGCCTTGCGATTCACACTTAGGGATTATCCCTAAGATCAGAGTCCTGAGACTTTTTGCGGCCCTCAAAACGGGGACTTCTGACATAACTAAAGGGCTCTCCTTAACGGATCCCACGCCCCACGGAGAATCGAGGACCTAAGCCCTACAATCCTGAACTTGCCCCCCAAAAAAAACCCTAAACAAACCCTAGACGTCATACCCTCCCCCTTTTTATTGAATACCTATTTCTATGGTTAGGATCTGTTATATGGTAGCTAGAAAAACGGGGAGGGTGTGACCCTCTAGCTCACAGGGTCCAAACTACCGTATATAGTAGACTGTCGGGTGCTTTCCCAAAGGGTCCCAGGTACCTTGACGGGGGAAACTTTCCCAAAGCATAATAAGGATTCCTAATAGAGAAACCCTACATTCTACTACTTAGGTACTTTGGACCCTTTGGGTTTAGACATAAGAGTACCTAGGACCCTTTGGGTAGGTAGAGTTCAGCTCAGGCACCCAGGAGCAGAGATGTAGCGCAGAGGAATGGTGAGGAAGCCTCTTGTGTCTAAGGTTCTTTAAGGGGCTCCGATAAGGACTTAGGGTTTAGGGTTGGGTTAGGGGTTTACTGTAAAGGATCTGTATAAGGTTAAATCGGGATCTATAAGGATTCCTGTCAAGGGATCTATAAGTTCTGCCTTGCGCCTTCAGTGGTTCTGTTTCTATATAGAGGGATCTACTGAAGGCTCTATAGGTTCTCGGAAAGGGTAAGTTAAAGGGATCCATAAGGGCTTTATAATTCTAGAAGGGAACTTTAGAGGTTGTGCAATAGGGATGTCTACGAGATCTATCTGGGCTCGATTAGGCGCTGGGGTGTACAGGGTTTAGGGTGTTTGGCGTCAGAGCTCACAGCTCTCTTATGTTTATCTGAAACACCCCTTTCAAAGAAACAAGTACCTGTATTAAGGACATATATACAGAAATCAGAATAAGGAACGCAACAAAAGGCAGATCTCTTAACGGTGTAGGTAGGGTTGAAGATTGACAGACCTTAGGTGACCTAAACCTTCTCTTTGCCCAGCGGCAAACGGCAGCTCTACAAATCGCTGGCGGACAGACAGCCAGGCTGCGGCAGCGAGGTAGACTAAGCAGATGATGTGAAAGGTGCGTTCGTTGGAGGCGTGAGCCAAGAAGCTTGGCAAAGCCACCGCGAGCAATAAGAACGCAACTTCCTTTCTTCCCCGGCGCACCGGTCCAAAAAAAGGCTTAACAATCAGACGACTTTAACATAGTTTATCTAAAAAAGGTGACTGGCTGCTTGCAGCCCAAAGACATCGAGAAAGTTTGCAATCTTACCGAAGTTAAACCTTAAATCCTAAACCCCTAAACCCTTACCCACTAAGCTTCCGCTGTCGGCATGGATGGTGATATAGGAGACCCTAACTCAGCTGTCTGCACCTGCAGAATGACCTTGTCCATGTTGGCCACCTGGGTTGCTCAAACTTCAATCTTATGGGGAGTATATACCTAGACCCCCCAACTACCCTCCATTACACCCCAATTGCCCGCTATTAAGGACCATAAGGGCTCTATTAAAGTGCCATTGGGGCGTCGTGGTAAGCCCGTACTTGTTCAGGCATTACAAGTCCTGCCGGACGTGTGGGCCCTCGACCATCCGGAACCCTACACCCTATGTCCGTCTGAACCCAGAAACCTGCATCGAAGCCAAAGCTTGGATGACTTCTGAACACCTCCTAACAGTTAAACCTTTTGCCTCCGTATTATAGTTCATATAGAAACCCAAAGAGTTAGAGTCCTGAAGAGCCAACCAGAAGAACGCCAAGAAAGTTGTTGCTGAGGGCATGAACCTTAACCCCAAGTCATGCAGATGGTCATCCTTCTCTCCTTAGCCTTAACCCAAGCTATCTAAGAAAACCCTAAGCCCAAAGCCCAAGCCATCAACTGCAGAGCTGCAAACCCTCCCACCCGCTTTAGGGGTTGGGGTTTAGGGTTTAGGCTTGAAAACCCTAACACCCAAAAACTGATCCGAAAATTCCAAATCCCGACCCCCTAAAACAGCAGAAACTATCTAGAGCACAAACCCCTAAAAACTCTGAACACCAAAGCTCCTAGATACCAAGCTGCACTGATGTTGAGCGCGTCGAAGCTCTTGTTGGGAAGTGCATTGTGGAAGCCAGCGGGGAGAGGCATACGGCAGTTCTCCAAAAAGAGCATCCTCAAAGCTCATCTAGGCTTCGGCGTTTTTAACAGTGCATCGGACTTTTGATAGGGTTTTAGGGTTTAGAGCTTTGGGGTTTTGGGGCTTTGAGCTTAGGGGTTTTAGGGGGTTTGGAGGTTCAGGTCTCTAGGGTTTGGGGGTTAGCGCTTTAGGGTTTATTTTAGGGGTTGGGGGTTCAGGTCTTTAGGGTTTAGGGGTTAGTGTT
Source organism: Symbiodinium sp. clade A Y106 (assembly GCA_003297005.1). Lineage (NCBI taxonomy): Eukaryota > Dinophyceae > Suessiales > Symbiodiniaceae > Symbiodinium > Symbiodinium sp. clade A. The sequence continues at coordinate 341,082 of BGNK01000093.1, read as the reverse complement.
TTAAGGGTTTAGGGGTTTAGGGTTTTCGGGTTTAGCGGTCATATAGGTGCATTCCTTCTTGTTGAGGAACTCGGGGCTCGGGGCTTAAACCCCCAGGCCTGAACTCTCATTAAGCCCTACTATACCTAGAGTCTCCATTGTAGTTCCTTTTTTTCGTTAACCAGTTTTATGGTTAGGATCCTAGTATAGATTGTGGCTAACCAAAAAAAGAACTACAATGGAGACTATAGGTACTATAGTTTAGAATCGGGTTTGGGGGTTTGGGGTATTCTTGATAAGGAACCATTCAGGCCCCTGCATTACATCGTTGCAAAAGTCAGACAAAGAATCCGCGACCCACTCTGCACCTTTTGCCGGGCATGCCCACAGCGTTGCAATGTTTCGCCCAGACTGAAGCGACGTCGAAACTGCTCCGCCTGGAACCGGCTCAGGAATACCGCGAGAACGCAAATCCCACACCTTCAATCCTACCTAAGGGTCCTAACTATCTGCTTGCGGGTGCGATAAGGGTGCTACAAGCGTTTTCTACTTCTATATCTATATCTACATGTGTAGATATAAACATACAGCGAACCCCAGAAAGTTGGAACATGGATTTAGGATGATTAGTGCTAGGTTCCCTTTTTCGTTACTTTACGGGCATGAGAATCAGAATGCTCCAACTTTCTGGCTTCTGCTGTATATAATATTATATATATATATGTACACACTCATCACAGGGTCTGTGTGTTAAAGGCCGAGAGGAATCTCCTACAGAGAGCCCTTGGAGCCTGAAAGTTCTAAAGTTGTCGCCCCAAGATCCTCTGGGAAGGTCCTCCTCAACTCTAAACCTCACATACCTCAAAGGCTTTTAAGGATTTAGGGTTTAGGGTTGAGCCTCAAAACCTCGAAACCAAACCCTCTGTAATGTAGGAACCTGATTCAGAAACCCTGGTCCTATAACCCCCAAATTATTAGGATCCATATATAAGGAAGCCTAATAAAGACCCAAGGTCTCTAAATCAGGTTCCTATTAAACCTCACAAACCTCAAAGCCCCGAAGCCTTACACTAACTCAGATTCGAGGCTGTGCTTTTACAGGGGAAGGCTAGGTCTTGGTGATCCTGGTAAATGTTTAGGCAGGTCGGTCAAAGACCCTAAGCCCTAAGCCCTAAACCCTAAACCCCTGAACCCCAAACCCCTTTCGGGTTTGGGGTCTACGGGGCTGCTCACAGGGCTTATTTAGGCTATGCATCTGAGTTGGAGCTTGCGCTGCCTTAAGTGCAAGGTTTAGGGTGTAGAGTTATTTAAGCCCCTTTGGTAGGGCTTAGGGCTTAAGGAAATCCCACAATAGTATTGGTAGCTATTTAGGCCCCTTTAGTAGGGCTTAGGGCTTGAGGAATCAGGGGCTCTGGTCCACCTGGTACTCCGGCCGGGCTGTTTCGAAGATGCGGACAGTCGTCTGGCCAGGAACCTGATCTGCTTTTTTCGCTACCGTAAAACCCTAAACCCTAAACAGTAAATAAACCCTGAACCCTACTGGCAAAACCCAAAACCCAAAACCTTAAACCCAAAACCCTAAACCCAAAACCCTAAACCTTAAACCCAAATCTCCGCAAAGAAGTTTAAGGTTGATGGTGTTTCAGACATCCGGGAAGTCCGATGATCAAGGCTCCTTTCTTCGGGCGCTAGGGCGTGCAATGAGGATTTTTTTGGGGGGTTCCCCACTTTCTGAAAGCCGTGGATACTTTTCCCCTAGATCTCAGACCCCAAAACGCAAAAGCTTTCCTAACCCCTAAACATCCTTAAACCAACCCCCAAACATCCCCCACAACCGGATCTCAGACCCCAAAAGTTCAAAAGCTTTCAAACCCGCACCCTAACACCTAACCCTAAACATCCTTACTAAACCACGCCCCAACCATCCCAAGGACGGAAACTTCTCTGCTAAGAAAGCTTGGAAACTGCACTGCCGCTGTCCAGAATGAAAGCGCTCCTCGGCCGGTAAACAGCTCCGAGTTAATAAGCCCCCAAAAAGTGTACACTTTTAGTTTACAGTAAACTCCATAAAGTTGGAAACCGGATTAAGGCCAAATAGTGCTGGGATTCCCTATACAGTACTCTTAAGGATTGAGGCTATGGGGTTTCCAACTTTTGGGCTTCTACTGTATAGTGCCTAGTATTATCCCAAAAAGTGTGATGTGTATCCACTGAGCTACTATGGCTTGAAAGCTCGGCCGAAATGGGTAGTTGGGGCCAACAACTTGGAGTTTCCCAAAATTAGGAATCCTTATCTTGGGATCCTTACAATAAGGATCCAACTATTTAGGGTACTATATCAGGGTCCCCTATTTTCGCAAATGAACTAGAACAGGGCTTTGCGAGGTATATGCATAATTACGGACTATGAGTGGAGACCATATTATATACCATAGTTATATAGGGGCGATGAATGAATTAGAACAGGGCTTTGCGAGGTATATGCATAGGGACTCTGAGCGGAGACACAATTGTACCATAGTTATGTGGGGGCGATAAGGGTAGGCTATATGAGTACTTCTGACTCGTCGTGTTTCGTGCTCTGGGTTGAGGGTTCAGCTTGCAGCTTAGAGTTTTGTCTGCAGTTTAGGTTTGGGGTTTGAGGCTTGCTCTGGCGATGGTTCGCCAACTCAACTATACAAAAATGAAAAAATCCACTAAATGAGTCTTAACTATATACCCAGGGGTTTTGCACCACTTTCCAAAGCAAGCACACCATGCGATTTTGGTGAACACGCTACGAAGGGAGCGACACACAAGAGGACAAGACAACAAACTGCTATGTAAACGCCAGCAAGCTATGTAACACAAGAAATAAAATTCAAGACTAGCTCTGCTTCAGGCTCTTTCGGAAGAAGGCAAGCACATTATTCTTAACTTTTGCTTCAGGCTCTGTTGGAAGAAGGCCAGATCCACCAGATGACCCACCTGAGGCGAGAAGGAAGTGGAGCCTTCTCCCACGATCTCCACAGCTTGGAGCCCGAGTGGCCTGACCACCTTAGGCACCCAAGAGGTGGGGTTTATAGGGCCCCAAAGAAGCACATATGCAAAAATATGGATCGGGATCCCACATAAACCCCCTTATAAAGAAGCCCAATAAGGTAGGGATATCCCTATACATTATACATGCTCATGCTTCTGTCCTTTTTGGGTCCCTGCTGAGTTTAATGGTTCAGGATTTGGCGGGGAGTCTCGCAAACCTGGCATGAAAGCTTGCAGTAGCCATGGTCACTTCCTCGACAGCTGAGCCACTAGCACACGCCGGTTGCCTTCATCGAAGATGTAGGCATTGTTCTCAAGGAAGGCTATCGACCGAGGCCGGTTCAGCTGACGCAAGGAAGAGCCCACCCCTCTTCCTCGTGGAGCTTCCAGGAAGCGAACATCTTAAGTTTCAGTTTCGAGTGTATATTCATACCCATAAAAGCTCTGAAAACCTAAACCCTAAACAACAGATTTCAACCCTGAGTCCTAAACCCATACAAGAGTCCTCCAAAGAAGATGTAGCCATGAGATTCTCCAGGTTTCACCTCCAGGACGCGGTGGTTTCCCCGGTCAACGATATAAGCATACCCTCTGTAGAAGGTAATGCTGCAGGGATCTTTCAGTTGCTCCAGGGCGGAGCGATTTCCTTGGACGTTGGCTAAACCCAAAACCCAAAACCCTAAACCCCTAAACCCTAAACCCTAAATCCCACACCCAAGAAAGCTCATGTCATGGGCCCTAAAACGCTCTTGGGCTTTAGGCGTGTTGTGTGCATGAAATGACAGGATGTTAAACTTCACAAACTGGTTAGACCCTATAAACACTAAACCATTACACCTCTAAACTATGAATCCAAAACCCCTAAACCTCTAAACCATGAATCCTAAACCCCTAAACCCTAAACCGAAGCCCCTAATAAGCCCTAACCCTGAAGCCCCAAACCCCTAAACCCCAAACTGGTTTTGAAATGCATACCCTGGCACTTCCGAAGAAGAATTGGCCTTACCCGGGCTGGGTGGGTAGGTTTGTTTTGTTTCTTGTTTTTTTGTGAAGTTTCAGGAGTTGAGGTTTTTGGGGCGTTTTAGGGTTTAGGGTTTAGAGGCTCAGGCTAGAGGGGTTTAGGGCTCAGATGCTGAGACTTGCAGGGTTAGGGGCTGCAAAGTCTTAGGTTTGGGGGCCTTAATAATTAGAACAGGCTTTCTGTTAAAAGGGGTCTATACGGGTTCCTTTAAAGGGTTCTATAAAGGTATAGCATAAGGGCCTTAATAATCCTTAATAGTTAGAACAGGGTTTTTTGGGGCCCATTATACTATAATTATAAGAAGGAACCCAAAATAGTATTGGTAATTGTTCAGGCCCCTATATTAGGATACAGGGCTCAGGATTGAGGGATTTTGTTCACCGCTCGCCTTGAGAGCTCCCCGGAGTAACCTTCAGGATGCGATGGTTGCCGCTATCCACGATATACGCCGCACCGTCGAAGAAGGTGATACCTTACAATCCCACTTCCCAAAGAAACGTTTGGTTATACACTTTCAGGATGGACCAAGCCCTTAACCCCAAGGGTCCAGATTTACATGTCTCACCAAACTCAAAAAAGCTCAAAAAGTAGTACATACAGACTCTCTAGGTAAGAACCTCAAGCAAGTCTTTAAAACAAAACGCGAGAAACAAAAAGGATCGCACGCACATACTTCACTTTCATCTTAAGAAAAGCTTGCAAGAAAATCCGAAAAGTAACAGGCTTAGGTTTAGAGCTTAGAGTTTACTATAAGGTTTTTTTGGCTTAAGTAACACCGTAAAACCTAAACACACTTAACCTAGAGGGTCCATATATACTACCATTATGGAATTAGGTCCGCCAAACCATAGGGACCTAATTCCATAATGGTAGTATATATGGACCCTCTGGGTGATGCATCCCAACTCAGGGACCAAGGCACTGCTGGGACGATGCAGCTGGTGCAGGGACGACCCCTTCTTCTCCTTAGCTGCAGGAAACGGTGGGATTTTGGGGGCGTTCGGAATTTAGGAAGTAACGACTTTCGGGCTTTAGGGTATTAGGGTGTAGGGTTTGGGGATTGAGGGTTCAGGGCTTAGTGTAGGCCCCCACCGGATGATACTGACCCACAAGAGGTAATGCAGGTCTGCAGTAGTTCTAGTCTTATATACCACCTTTACTGAGCCAGGAGCCTAACCCAAGGTCTGGAGTCTGTTGGTGTTTAGGGATTCGAGTCTACCATGTCTACCAGACTTCCACAACAGCTCCCGCGTCTTCGGGTTGGTCATGTGCAACTTTCAGCCTTGAGAGGGTTTGTGGGAGTTTCCGAAAATTAGGGGTACCTTATTTAGGGGTCCTTATAAGAGGGATCCTTTAGGGTACTATATGGTACTATATTAGGGTCGCCTATTTTCGGAAAGTCCCTTATGGCGATTGATTTTAGATTCGTGGAGCTGCGAGGACTCTGAGTACTTAACGCTGAAGTCTAAAGCCCAGCAAACAGGCCAACATTATCGCAAGAATTCAGGTGCCCATACGAGATATACTTTGGCGTAAAAGGGATTCTTGTTAGAATCTTGAAAGGAACCCTGAAGGTAGCACTTCTGTTACGTGGGTTTCAGAAGTATGCAGAAAAGGGTGAGTCAGAATCCAGATGGAGCGCGATTTTCTAGAGGTTCCTGGAAAGGAGGCAACCTATAATGGAAACCGAATCGGAGTATGATTCAGATTTCGAGTTTAGGGTCAACTGGATAACAGAGATTTGAATCCACAACCCTAAACCCACCCCAGAACCTAGACCCTGCAAGCCCTAAACCTCCGAAATCATGGCAATAGAGAACCAAAGCCCCAAACCCAAAACCTTACAGCCATAAGCCTACATGTAGCAAAAACACTTTTAGGGCTCCTTATTGCGGTTTCTACATTTCTATATATGTCTGTATAATTCCTTAAAGCAATTGCTTTTTGCGCCACAAGTAAACCGTCCAAACTCATAGCCCCATCCAGGCACAGTGTCTTCACCAAAAAAGACCACCGCCTCCTCCTTCCCTGGCTCCAGCTTCAAGATGCGCCCGCCACTCTTTGCAGAGCACCTCACTGGAGGCTGAGTATCCCAGGGTTTAGGGTTTGGGGTTTAGGGTTTAGGGGTGGGGTTTAGGGCCTTAGCCCAAAAAAGGTTAAGCTTTTCAATTATGGTAGGCGTATATAAACCCCGAAAGGTTAAATGTTACCTGCTCAGCTACTAAGACCTTTCTCAGGCTTCCAAGTCGTTTTGTTGAAAGGTTTTTGGCGGGACTTCATTTGTTTTTGAACCTCGACGTGCAGGTTCTATGAGATTCTTGTGGGAAGTTTCTATCGGATTCGTCGGCTTTATGTCGAAAGACTGTATGAACGCTTTTTCGGGGGGTCTTCCTCCTAAGGGTCCCTCTCATGGGGGCGGGGTCCTTCTATTGAGTATCCTAAATGTTATACCCAGCGAGACATGTATACATAACAAAAGATGCACACACACAAACATGTACTATACAATATATGTATGTACCTACACACTGCTCGTGGACTCGAAAGATCCACAGCTGTGACGCATCCTACACTCAAAACCCATGCACAACAACCAAGCATCCCAGCCTACATGGAGGCGCATCCTGAAACCGAAAAACGGCATCTACAAGAAAAAAACACGAAACACAAACTGAGAAGTTCTTGCTCAGAAGGCACCCAGGGTCAACGATGTACATGCTGCCTTCATGGAAGGTGACATCGTGCAGACACGCCTCTTCGGGTCGTTGCTCACCGAAAAGGCCAAGGAAGGCTCATATCGGCTTAGCTTGATTTGGCCTTTAGGGTTTACGGCTTCGGGTTTATAGGCCGTAGGCTCACAGGTTTACGTCGGTTGATTACGGGTTACGGCTGGGAGTGTTGGGATTCCTGTCGCAGAATCTCCTAACGAGAGTCTTTGGGCCTCTTTGGTGTATCAGACGTCCGAGTGTTGAGGACACGCCAAGCATTATCAGTAGGTTTTCTCCCCATTTTACGAACAATAGAGGAAAGTTGGAATCATCCCAAGTCGATACCTAGTTTACAACCCCATTCACTGACTAAACTCCCAAACCCCCCAAATCACTGAACTCCCTAAACCAAATTAGGTGAAGGCCTTCGTTCCAAGGGGTGGGAAGACAATCTCCCCACCAGGCACGCCAGGTTTCAGTTTTAGAAGCCGACCAGCACCTGTTTAGGGTACTGGGCTTAGGGGTTTAGGATTTAGGAGTTTAGGATTTAGGGGTTTCAGGCTTCAGGGTTACGGGTTTAAAGGTTTAGGCTTGGTTTTGGGGGAACAGGGTTTAGGGTTGAAGGGTTCAGGGGTTGAGGGGTTTAGGGGTTCGGGATTTGAGGGTTTATATAGGGTGAGGTGATAGTTATGCGCTTTACAGACCTATACGGGCTATTTCAACGGTTTTAGTCCCCAACCTTTCCCAGCCTACACCCTATAAGCTTCACCATCTAGGAGATCAAGAAAAGCACCTGAACAGAAACTTCAGAACACAATGTCCCGACAAAGGTCTGGATTTTAGGGGTTCAGGGTCTAGGGTTCAGGGGACAAGCGTCTGGGGTGTACGGTGCAGGTCTCAAAATAAAAACAGTTTGTTTTTGGCCCCTAACCTTCATCCACGATGTAGGCGTGGCTCTCGTGCATCTTGAGACTTCTCAGCCAGCTGGAGTGTAGCAGAAGGGCCTCGGTGTGTACGATCACCGCCCCGGTATTGGGCTTTCGTGGTTGGTTTTAGGGTTTAGGGTCTATAGGGCTATTGTGGTTTGGGTTTAGGGTTTAAGGCTTTTCTCGGTTGGTTTTAGGGTTTAGAGTTTAGGACTTCGCGGCTTTGGGTTTGATTTGCTTAAGCTTTGTTGGGGTTTTGAGTGCTCCTTTTCTTACTGCTGTTACGACTGCGGGGTTCTGAGGTTGAGGTTACGGTACTTGGCCAACTTCAGAACCCCTCCTAAAAGTCAAACTCTCAGCCTACTTATTCTAGTTCACATAGAAAGCCAAAAAGTTAAAGTCCTAAGAGTCAACCAGAAGAACGCCAAAACTACACCAAGACTGCCCTACATCTCGAAAACCGACGGATATATGCTGGTTAATTGCATTCATTACCCCATGGGGTCAAGCATATTCTATACCTATTGGGCATATGGGGCCTCACAGCTTTTCTGGTGCCTGGCGAAGATCGGTCTCTGCAAAACACGATCCACAACCTGAGAATTCGTAGCCGGAACTATATAGCCAAACCTACCTTGTTTAGGGTTTAGGGTTACCCTATAAACTACAAGATTGAGTTTTGTAATCAGAACCTGCCGAAAACGCAGGTGGTGGTAGACTAAAGTATATCCAATAGCTGAAGAAGAACATCCCTAACCCTAAACCTTAGACCTTCGCCATGCCACATAGAACTTCTTGCTTTGATAGGAGGAGTGCATGATTTTGTGTATGGACTTCCTCCTACTCGGATTTAAGGTGTCAGTCTAAGCCTTCAAGATTTTGCGATCTCTCCGAACTCTCAGAAACAGCATGAAGTCTGGCATATGGATGGCCACAAATCGGGAACCCCCCCCCCCCGTTTCCTGAAGGACTGTTGCGGGGTTATTGAGAATCCTACAGGTTCTTGTAATTGTAGGCTTCGGGTTTCCTTATACCCTATAATCACCCTAAACCCTACATCCTAAACTCACAACTTCAAACCCCACGCCTCAGACCCCTTATAAACCCCAAAGCCTCCTAAACCCTACATCCAGTGGCTTGAGCCCAGCTGCGCGATCTCCGAAGAAGATCTCCGTCCCCGTCGGATTAACTTTCAAGATGCGATTGCCCATTCCTGCATGCCCAGAGACTCCGATGTCGATTAATTCAGGCTCCGTGCTCCTTCAGGACTCCTACTACAATTTCAGGAGTACCTATACTCTCCAACGTAGTTCGCGTTGTCGGACAGAAACCGTTCTGTTGTTCTCGGACCCGCTACAATGAAGAAACAAGGCACCGAAATAAATTCGGACAGAAACCGGTCCTAGAATAAAGAATTAAGGCACCGAAAGAAATGACTACATTGGATCATAAAAGGCTTTGCATGTAAAGGGATGTTTGAGTTTCTGCATCGGTTCGCCTTACTTACATCGAATAAAAGCGGTCAGAGTCGACGCGCAGAGGGTAAGAGTCTACCGTATGAGGATGTAGGGTGTAAGGGCTAGGGCTTAGTTAGGCCGAAAATCTCCTAGTCGGGATGTGGTTCAGATCCACCGGTTTTGACTGTGGCACAGGAACCCTGACAAAAGCCAGAGGGTCCATATATACTACCATTATGGAATTAGGTCCCAAAAGACCATCCCTGTTATGGTTTTGGGGACCTAATTCCATAATGGTAGTTTGTATGGAGCTTTAGGTAAGAGTGCACTTAGGCCCAGAATCTTCGCCGTCATTCTTTAGCATGTTTAGGGTTGTACCTTACCCAGAGGCCCCAAAGTAGTTCCTTTTTGGGGTTACCTTATAAGATTCTATATATGAGCCCCCCAAAAGGAACTACTATGGGACCTCTGGGTAAGAAGCAAGATACTTCGTGGTAGAGTGGTATATTATTGTGAACGTGGACCGGTAGGGCACATCCAGAGGAGAGGTTAATGTTAACATTGGGGCCCTTGTCAACTGATACGCTGTCTTCTAAAACTCATGATCATCATCAGGAGCAGTCTACTCCTTCTTTACTGGCTCCCTCTAGGGGGCTCCAGCTTCAAGGGGGCGTGGAAGTCGACAGGCCGTGATACGGTTAAAACGCTGCCTGAGTTGGCGACATAAGCACCGCCGCCGAAGAATGCGACGTCTGACTGGGCTTTCGGGGGAGGTCCTCATTCAATATTGCCGTTGCTCCTGTGTCTCAGCGTACAGCCTAAAATCCCAAAGCTCTACCAACTCAGGGCTAGCACAAGGTGCAGCTGCACAATCTTGAGCACTCTCGCTCTCACCATTCGGAACGCCAGCGAATCGACTTTCAGACGACACAACCATCACGGCAGCAATGATGCCATCACCGTGAAAATGTAGTCAAAGCCCTATAAACACTCTAAACCCTCAAACCTAAACCCTAAACCCAAACCCTAAACCCTAAACGCCTAAATCCGAAGCTCTAAACCCGGTACGGAACCCTAACAGAACCTTTTGTGCCTGTACTGTGACGAACCTGTGTAAAAACCTTCTGGATCTCTTTCACACCACAGACTTCGGAAATCAAGAATTCAGTCATTATGCCAATGCTGTATGATACGGCCTGATACGATATGGTATGATATGATATGATATGGTATGATATGACACTATATCATGCAGCCTGGTGGCAGATACCCGGTACCTTGAAAAAAGATCTCCGCTTCTCCCATGTACGGAGCCAACCTTTGGTTCAGGGTTCGATCCCTAGGAGCCCAGTTAACCAATATAGGGGCCTTAACAGTTAGAATAGGGTTTTGGGGCCCAGCATACTCTAATCATAACAAGGAACCCCCCAAAATAGTATAGGTAATTATTCAGGCCCCTAGATTAGTAAGCTACTGGGATATGGGTAGTTCTCTAGATTAGGGTCCCTTTTCTGGGTATGGGAGTGCCGTATTATGTAGAAAACCCAAAAAGGGACCCCAGTTTAGAGAACTGCCCGTATGGGCACTATGAGGTTTATGCAATTTTTAAAGTGATCGATTTAGAAATCTCCCCTGCGCCCCTGCTAGGGCCTTCTCTGTAACAGGACAACAGTCTACCTGTTCAAGGGGCTAAAAACTTAAGCCGCTGGGTTCAGGATTTGAACCTTCGGGTTCAATAGGAAGTGCGATGGTTTCCCATTGTTGTGGGAATCTGCTGGCCCTAAACCCCTAAACCCTACCCTAAACCTTTAAATCGGGTTTGAGGGGTCTAACCCTAAGAGCCCAGGTACCTATATAGTGGGCTACTCCCCCTACCCCACAACTTTTGGATTCCCGGTTACAAGGCACAGGTACAAGCGTTTTGAAAGGGTATGGGCTTCAGGATTTACGGAAGGGGTATGGGGTTCAGGATTTACGGCCTTAGAGGTTAACCGCTTATAGATGCTTCTTGGGTTTAGTATTAGGGTTTGAGACCGCTCCTATGACCAGTAACTTCAAAATACGGCTGTTCATGGCGTCGGTGATGTAGGCACTGCCCTGGAAGAAGGTAATGCTCGCAGGCGTATTCAGTTGAGCAAGCGTGTCTCCGGACCATTTCTGTCCAAAGAAGAGCTCAGCCTTCTTGTCCTGGGCTGTTCTTGCGAACATCTGCTTGTACACCACTATCACTATTACTATTGATAATATTACTAGTATTGCTGTACTGCTATTAATTGTTACATTACTACAACCGCTTTTGGTCTGTAAAATAGAAACCACGAAAAGGTATCCTACCTAATGTATCGGTATAGATATGGCGTGCTTGAAGGTTCCTTCTGCCGGTGCCTGCAAGGACGGGGGTCAAACCATGTATCTAGTCCACAGTCATGTACATGTAATTATCACTAGCACTACTTGTGTTTGACGAGTGTTCCTTGTTGGCCTAGTCTCTCCAGGTGTAACTTTGAGAATTCGGGCATTCATCGTGTCGACGATGTAGGCCTTGCCACCATAGAAGCTGATCCGCCTCGGTGGCTAACGAACGCCGGTGCAGGGTTCAGAGTAGGTTTAGGATACTAGTAGGGTTTATACAGGGCTCCGTAAGCCGGGTCTATGCTGGGACGATGGTACCACTTACTGTCGGGCATAAACCCTTAAAGCCCCACATTCATGGGGCTTGCGGCCTCTGCACGTTGAGGGTTACAACCCCGGAATTTGGGGCAATCTCCTTGTAAGGTTTAGGGCGATAGGGCCAGGGCTTAAAAGCCAAGCCAATATTCAAAGGCACTGTGGGTAGAGCAGACTGGTCAAGGACGACCAGGCTGACTGATTGCCCCCAAAAAAGATCTCGCCGTGCGATTCCCCAAGCTTCACCTTCACGATGCGATGCTCTGGCTTTTCCTCAGTTGCCGGTTCGTGGGTCAAAACCACTCGAAATGCCGTACAGACACAGTAAACAACAAGGCTGTCAAAATCATCCGCTGAGTGTCGACGATGTAGGCATTGCCTTCGAAGAAGGTAACATCAGAAGGACCTTTCAGACTGCCGAACACGACTTTCCCCTTCTTCTCACCAGGCTTCACCTGGAAGGACTGTTGTACTACTGGTGGGCAATGCTGCGCCTTTGCCACGACTGTGACCATAGCTAACTGTATAGGTTCTCAGCCATTTGCAAGATTATGTTCGTTAGCAGTAGGGACGAGGTGGCGCTTCAACTAGGAACATTGATAAACTTTCAGGAGAGCACGAAGTCATGAGAACAACAGGGGTTTCGGACACCTACAGCGCAAACAACCCAAAATGACATGGTCTTGAACCCCAAACCCTCAACCCTAAACCCTTCAGCCTAAGCCTAACAGAGCAAATGGAAGGCTATCGCTCTGACCTTCAAAAACTATAGGGTTTAGGGTTTAGGGACTAAGCTCACCTTTGAAGCCGTAAGCCCTGATTCTGTACTATAGGGGCCTTAATAATCAGAATATGGTTTTAGCGGGTATGTTTGCCATAGTCAACAGAAGGAACCCAAAAGGGATAGTGTCATATGCCAGTTAGGTATTCGGTCTTCGCTGTTTTTTTCCTCGCGCCCCTATACAACCGGCCTCTAGAACACGATCATTTCCGCAGTCAGCGATGTAGGCACGGCCCTGAAAGAAGGCGATGTTTTCGGGCCAGGCAAGTTGGTGCAAAGCAGACCTGGGATCCGCTGTGGGGTTTCAGCTTATATGTCTTGAGAGGGTCCTGTTTGACCAGAAATTTAACAGTTAAGAATGTTGATAGATGGATCTATACGGGTTGCACTTACGGTTTCTGGTGGTCTATAGTGTGTACCGGCTGAGCTTTGGTGTCTGGGACCCACAAGTATGCTGCAACCGTGCCATCATGGCCCTTAGTAGAGGGTATGCAGGCTATGATAGAGAGTTTGTCCTAGGGTTGGGGCCTAAGGTTCGGGGCTGGCACCTAACAGCTAGGGTTTCTAGGGTTTACATTAACCCTAAACAGCCTACCTTTTTCAAGGATCCTTGTCATGACCTCCTGACATAAGTCCTCGACCACACCTTGGAGGATAAATCAAGAAAGCCTCAAATTTAGGGCCGAACACAATTACCCAGACCTCCAAAAGTAGGTAAAATAATGGCCCAAAACCCTATCTACATACTTTTGGTCTCCAGGCATGGAAATCCGAGAAGATAACGGACATCGACAAAGGCAGAGTAATCTGCGTGAAACTAAGCGCTTAAGGTCTTCGGGCTCGGGGTTTAAAGCCTGAACATTTTGGGGCTCAGGGCTTAAGGTCTAGGGTGGAAGGTTTAGGGCTTAACAACCTAAGTACAGTGCTTTTTGTGGTTGCCTTGATTTCTTGTAACAGGATCCCAGCCATAATGCTGGCGCTCCCAATCAAGATGCTACTCTCTCGGGTCTCTACAGGATTTAGAGGCAGAGTGAGATTATTGGCGGCCGCAGTGTGCAAGCGTTCGGGATATTTGGGGTGTGCAAGGCTTTGAGAGGTTCTTATCATTCTGTATAAGGGCTTTAGAAGGGTTCCGTAGGGATTCCGGGGCTTCGGGTTTGAAGTCTTGGGATTGAGAGTCGAAAATTGAAGGTGTAAAAAAGCCAATAAACACAGGACAAAAGGCTTCCTGCCTTGATCTTGTATATGGACTCATGGGCTCGTGTGGAGTTCTATAGATAAGAGTCCAAGTGCCCAAGAGGGAGAGGGTGAGAGACAGAGAGAGAGAGGGACAGAGAGAGACAGAGCGAGAGAGAGTTCAGTTCACAGTCCAGAGATGTGGGAATTGTAGTTCAGTATTTATTGTGTACACATGACGATTCATCTGATAAATCAAGTGATTCAACCAAGCCTTAGATACCCTTGCATCATAGGGTTTCGGGTTTTGGGCTTCGGAATCAGTTTATGAAGGCGCTTGGTTGCTTTGCAGTGAGTCGGGATGTGGGAGCATGCAGCAGTCAGGTGCGTCTGCTTATTTTGTGATGTACTTCTGCGCGTCAGCGACTTACAGTTAGGCGCCGATCTAAGCTGATCCGACTGTCGCCACCATCACCAAACGACCCTCGGTCACAACGGATCCATTGCGCAGGGTGGCAGCAAAAGCACCGTCACAGGCTTGTATCTGCTACAGTCACCTCAGCTGGCCCTGCACAGCACTACTGTTGCCACCATAGTCAGGATCGCCCCAGGTCACAACGGATCCATCACTGAGAATGGCAGCAAAAGCCGAAAGGGAAGCTTGGATCTGCTGCACGTTCTTGAGCTGACCCTGCACGGCACTGCTGTCGCCACCAAGCACATGCAGACGCGGGTTTGCAAGTTATGTCCAAGATTCAGGGTCATGATGGGTATACTTGCGCACTCAGCTCCCGCACTGCTACACCTCTTACAGGTCACACACCCACACTCATCCCGGTTACATTAGTTGCACACAGACGTCGCGCGGACGGCAGACGAAAGAAGCGGAATATGCTCGGCAGGAACTACGGACGGGAGCACCCCCCCCCCGGGTCTACCAGGACCCCCNCCCCCCCCCATGGCCCTTCAATGGAGCCCTAATGGCCCTTAATTAGCAGCTATTTGGGGTATATTAGAGGGTAGTTGGGGGGGGGTCTAGGTAGGCGTTTAGATCCAGCCCTAAACCCTAAAACCCACAAGCACAAGACAACAACAAAAAAAAACACTCACTCAACCCTAAACCCTAAACTCCTAAACCCAAAACCCCCCATACGTCCTCTGCATCTAAAGGCCTGGCGATCGGAAGCCCCAAGCTAACATGTAGGGTTTAGGGCTTGAGGGTTAAGGGTTTTTAGGGTTTAAGGGTTTATAGTTAAGCGTGTAGATTTAAAATCTCAAGATCCACTGGAGGTCTATCTGCGGGGTTAGGCTTTAGGATTTTCGTCTTAAGGGCTTTCAGGTCTTACGGTGTGTTGGTGATCTTTGTTTAAGTCCAGGGTTAAGGATTTAAGGTTTTAGCGCTTGGGGGGCATTTAGGGTTCACCTTACAGTAGAAGCAGAAAGTTGGAACATCATAATCCTCATAACCTTAAGGTAAAGTATACAGAATCCCCGCACCAATCATCCTAAATCCATGTTCCAACTTTCTGGGGTTCACCTTAACCCCAAAGAGCTTAACTTTTCAGGACTCATATTATAAGGAATACATAATAAGGCACCCTAAACAATGTAGGTTACCTAGGGCCAGGTAGGGTTTAAGACCAGCTAACCCTAAAGTCTAAACCGCTAAACCCTAAACTAGGACCAGCTGCCAGGCCGAACTTTGAGGATGCGATGTTGGCCACGGTCAGTTATGTACATGTCTCCCTCGTGGAAGGTGACAGCGGAAGGGTCATGGAGCTTTTGCAAATCCTGAGTTCAAGTCCCTCTCTTCGAGGGTTTAGGGGTTCGGGTTAATATCCTGACCATGACATTTTAGGTATTAGGCTTGATGCGAGTCCAAAGGGTCCATGTGTACTTCCATTGAGGACTGAAGGCTTTGTGGGACTGGCTCCATATTGGCAATGGCAGCATTTCGGTTTGGGGTTTAGAGTATATATCTGGATCCTGAAGAATGGTAGTACCTTGGGTTTAGAGTATATCTGGATCCTCAGCTTCATCCATAATGGTAAATAGTATTTAGAATAGATAAGGGAGATTTTAAGATCCTAGCAAGCCGTAAAGCGATACGTGACGGCTTTGCACTGCAAATTCCATTGGATCACAGAGCCCTCTGCAATGTCCGAGAATTACAGGTGAGACGAGCTCCGAGCCGCTCTTTAGCAAAGCTAAGCATCAGAAATTCTCAACTTGCCAAGCATGCAGCAGCAGAAGCCCTAACCGCTACACCCTGAGCCCCAACTGCCCAAACCTCAAGACCCAAAAACAAACCCGAAACGATACTGCCGACCCTATTGTAGTAGTTAGTAGTACTCAACCGGACAAGGATTGAGTTCATCAAGGCTACATTTGCAATCAGATAGCCTGAACCAACTCTAAACTGAATACTTAAACCTTACAAGTACATCCTGTCGACCCTGAACCCAAAAGCGCTCCCAGCCCTATGAGTCCTGAATCCGGGCCCGATCCCATACGCCCACAAAGCAAAAAGGACGAACCTGTGCAGGCTACAGTGCACATGCTCCCACACCCCAACGCTACATCCTCCCAAAGGCCTGAACACTGAAAAACACCTAATCATTAGTCCCTAAACCCTAAACAAATCCCTCAGCCCCTCCACCCTAAACGCTACAAAACCCTGAAATTCAGAGCCCTAGACTGATACAGCCATACAGGCAATCAAAAAAACCCGTCTCAACCATATCCGCTGAACAAGTCCCACTTCATGAGAAACCAAAAACACTGAAACCCCAAACGCATAGATCAACAAATAATGGAAACAGAAAATGCAAGCATGTACAAACACATATATGTTAAGGTGCATGGTTCACCGTTTAGGACTTATACGGAGATAGTTTGGTTTAGGGTTCAGGAAATGAAGACAACAGCAAGAAATCAACTATAATCTACTATAGCTCCATGCCAGAATCATCACAATATGTTGAATCATCCCTCGGAGCAAGCATAACTCTAAACACACTAAAGGATAGCAGTTATGTAGGTCAGGATGTTGGAAAGGATATGATTATTAGGTGCTTGGACCGTTTGGGTAAGGTATGGTGCAACCTTTCTCCATCAGCCGAAGTCACCCCGTCTTGCTCGAGCAGAGATGGTGCAAAAACGGACCGGACGCTCAAGGCGCCCACTTGACGGTCCAAGAACTCCGCGAGTGGCGAATGGCCTGGGAGCTTGTTGTCGTTGTGTGTTCTTGTTTCGTCTTTGCTTGTTTTTGCATGTGTGTGTGTGCGCGTTTTGTCTATTTGTGTGTCTCTTCTGTGTGCGTTTGCGTTGCCTGGTTTGAGTTTAGGGCCAAGGGTATGGCCATGATCTTGCCCGGGTGGTTGAGGGTCAGTGGGGCCTAAGCGGCTCCAAGAGCTGCAGGGTTTAAGCCGTGTCGGAGCTGTAGGGGCTTCTTGTTGGGTCTGGCATAGAGATGAGACACCAGTGCTTTACCAATGGATGCCTGTAAACGGCTTTAACTAAACCGATATATGTGTTGGGTAACGCTTGGTGGGGTCAATTTTATGCTAGTTTAAACCCTTGAAAGGGCGAGGGAATGTGCACCATGCGATGGTTAGCGCCGGTGCCTACCACCATCAGCACGAAAGTAATCGTGATTGGAGGACAGAATTTCGAGTAGTTTTGCACAGTTTGTCCGGGTTTCCGATCATCGTCAAAGACCTTGAATTGACATCTTCAAATCACCCCAAACCGTACGGCTTGGGATGTAGTGTAGTGATTTAGACTTGAAGCTCCAACTTTCAATGCAAGCTCCAAACAGTAGCCCAGCGGCTCCGGATGCCCTGCACGGGGACCAGTAGCTGTACGTCCGTCGTGGTCATGGGGCTGCTATTATCCAGTCGATTGCTGACATGCTGCTGAATTTGTGTGGGCATGCTGGTGAAGTTCATGCGCAGAGCCAGTTGATCGCTGCCATCCGTAGCGACGAATGCAAAGTCCAGGCCGCTCATTCCTGATTTCCGCAACACTCACCCTAGCCCCTAAACTTTGCCCTAAACCTCCATACCTAGACCCCCCAACTACCCTCTAACATACCCCAAATACCTACTATTAAGGGCCATCAGGGCTCCATTAAAGGGCCATTTGGGGGGGGGGGTCCTGGTCGAGTCCTCGGTTTAGGATTAAGAGCTTTCGGGCGTGGGCGGCTCTCGGCTCAGAGGTAACTTCCAAGATACCAAGAAGATTGGAAAGTTTGGTGTTGGATAACTAACAAATAATTGAGAATAACAACTGGTAGTAAGAAAACATAAGTGTAAATAACAGACAATAGCAACAACACCATAAGACTGAAATTGAACAAAGATTCTTCTATGCTCTGCAATCGCTGGGTCGAGGCCATAGAACAGCATGCCACCACCAAAGTTCACGCGAACACCTCCTTCCTGATGACGAGGTGAAGCGATGGAACTCCAGTCAGATTCGGGCAAGTTGAGGTGTATCACTGCCCTCTCTTCCACGAAGAAGAAGCTCATAAAGCCTGGTGCAATCTCGACGAACAAGCGAGCAAATACCGGAGTCCCGCCCTCCCCAAACCCTGACACTGTTAAACCTCTACACCCTGACAAACCCGACCCTTGAACCCTCAATGCAAAACAATAAACCCGCAGAAAGATATCCCTCAATCCAACTGAAGCCTTTGGCAAAGTTGGTAAGAAAGGACAAAGCCATGGTGCATTGGCAAAGACCTTTGGTCTGCCAAAGTTCCAAAAACTTACTTGGGATTGTCGAGAGTCTAGAGTTTTGGCTTTCAGGGTTTAGGGTCTGCGGTTTAGGTAGGGTTCTTGCTGGGTTTAGGATCCTCGGATAGACTTAGGGGTTCGGGTACCTCTGTCCTTAGCCAGAGCACAGACCTTGAGTTCAGGACGTTTTGCTCCTTTTAGGTTTCGGTTTTAGGGATCTACGCTCGGGTTGTGGGCTTCGGGGTGAGTTTTTGCGGGTTTTCTTCGTCCCCTCACCTTTGGGCCAAAACGGCTTGAAGACCAAGGTTCGGGTGTAGAGAATTTCAGTCGATCCAACAGAAGAGCACAATGTTTCCCTGAACCCGCCTTGCCTTGACGGTTTTGTGGGAAAACGTACACTTTAGTTGGGTTAGTGCCCTTTATTTAATAGATAACAGGAACCAAGAAACAACCAAGTAAACAAGTGTACCACCGAACAGCCTACTTCCTGCCCCATGTGAAACGTAGGATACCTTTCTGGCTGCCCTGTTCTGCCATTCCGAATGCAGGGTGTCGGGGCTCCTGCGACGGTCGCAAGAGATGCCATTGCGACATCATGCGAAATCATGTCGCAGCAGTCTGGAAATCCCAACCCCATCAAAAGGCTCAACATCGCCTAACGGGTTTAGGAATTTAAAAACGGATTCATGGGGTATAGAGCTTCTGGGCGGGAAATTAAGAAAAGACAAGACACGGCGCAAGAAAAACCTCTCAACACACACAAGCTACCCTAAGGGTCCAAGTACGCATACTGTCAGTTGGCCGAGTAAGGCCTAAATCCACAATATGTCAAGCCAAAACTCCCAGCGCCAGCCCGCCGATACCGATGCCCAAACAGGTTTAAGTGTTTTAGGCTGTTAAGGTGGGTGCTGGATGTCCGTTCAGGTTGTTCAATGCAGCGTGCCTGTTCAGGTAGCAGGGACTTCTACAGTGTTGATGTTGTGACACTTCGAGTGTCAGGGTTGACAGGTTGACAGTCGGTTCGATGACATCCTAAAACCTAAACCCTAAACCGAAAGCCTAAACTCACAAAGCCAACCCTGCCACAACGTAGGGGCTCAAGCTATGGGGCTTGCGCTCTGCATGTTGAGCGCTTCGCTATCGAGCACATGCCTGAACAGTAAACGCGCGACACAGCGTAGTACTACCCCAAAGTCTCAACACAGTCCGAGGTAGTACTTCCTAGGATTCTTGTGGGTTGAGGGTTACTGTTCTCTACCTCCAGCCCCCAAGCAGGCATGCTTTTATCTATACCTGGAGTCTCAGGTGTATGGTTCTGCCTAGCACGCCTCTTAGATGGTCAAACCTTTACTGTGCAAGCGTTCATGGTGGGAGTGGCGAAGTTGCCTCAAGACTCTCGAAGAGGTTGAAAGCTCAGGGAGTTAAGGGTTAACGGTTTAGGTCTATAACTATTTATACTAATTAATAGAGCGAATACTACTAGTGACACTGGAATGCTAATAATGCGAACAATACTACACTGCAGTAATCAAAAGGGTGTATGTAGGGTCAAAGTCTAAGTGAACCAAGAGACCCCTAACCCTGAACCCTAAATAATTCCTGACCGCCTTTGACTTTTGAATCCCTCCTAAACCACTCGAAATCTCTGGGACTTCTCCAAGGCTGGTGTGGGGTTGAGTTCGGCGTTCACGAGGCTTTCGCTTCAGTACCTGACTCGCCCCCCCAGTGAACATAACAAAACTGTAGGCAAGGAGCGTACTCAATGTCATGAGAGTCATAATTCTTCCGGGTGCCCAAAGCCGTAAACCCTAAACACCGCCTGAGGGCTACTCGTAATCCTAAAGCCCAACACGAAATCCTAAACTCCTTGCAAAGGGTTCAGGGTTTCGGGGGGTTATGGTTCAGGGTTCAGGGTTTAGGGGCGCTTAGGGTTTAGGAAGAAGCAAAAAGCCCTTCAGAGTGCCGCGATCTTTTTCGGCTCTGCTCAAACGAGGCTCCATCACATACTCTCCTGAGGAGGGTCTAGCATTCCTGCTTGGCTTGCATCCATATGGGAGTTTCCGAAAATGAGGGGTACTTTAGTTTGGGGTCCTGATAATAAGGATCCTACTACTTAGGGTGCTATGTTAGGGTCCCCTATTCTCGGAAATTCCCATATAGACATATCATATTCAGCACATATACCGCGTATTTTTTCATCGACCTGCTGATGTCTAAACCCTAAACCCGCAACCCAGTCTGGGTTCCGTTGGCTGGGTTTGGGCCTGTTAGAAGTACAACATCCGAAATAGGCTCCAGCTAAAGCGGTTGAGGATGCTTTGCGGTGTAGGGAAGCAGAAACCCTGAAACTGTACCCGAGCTTTGCATAAAACGCATCCTGAATCGGCAATCTTCGGACTGTGCAACAGTCACAAACCCTGAACCCTACACCCTCAGCGAGAATGCCCATCCTCGGTGTAGGGTTTAGGGTTTAGGATTTAGGGTTTAGGGTTTAGGGTTTAGGATTTAGGGTTTAGGGTTTAGGATTTAGGGTTTAGGGTTTAGGGTTTAGGGACCCTGAGCACTCAGCCCTCCATCCTCCAGCCCTGAAGGGACGGGCGTGGGGTATAGGATACTTAGAGTTTAGGTTTCTATAGGGCTCAGTGTACCAGGTTCAGTGTTGACAGTTTAGGGTGTTCAGCGGAATGGCTTTGGGTTTAGGGTACAGTCTCCCGGTACTAGGACTAGGATTTAAGCGGCACCAAACTAGAGGGATTTCAATCGAATTCAAGCCCCTAATCCCCCTATTGCAGCCCCCAGCCACCGAATCTTGAACCAGAAAGCCTTGAGCCCTGAACCCCACACGCCCGATCCTAAAGCACTCAAGCCCTTGGCTAGCAATGTCTTCCCCTAAACCCTAAATCCGAAAGCCTGAACTCTAGCATCTGAAAAGTTAACTCATCTAAGGCCCTGTCCTTCGTGCGGCGGTTCAGCTTAGCAACCTGGGACCATTAAAAGTTGGTGCTTGGCTGGTGCTTAGGCAGTTAAGGGTTTAACTCTAAACCCCTGAGCCCCTGAACCCCTGAGCCCCTGAACCCTAAACCCTAAACCCCTAAACCCTAAACCCTAAGGGTTTAGGGTGTAGGATTTCGGGTTTAGGGGACTCTTAGGCATTAACTTAGGATCCTGGCAGAATCCACACTTTGGGGCACCGGTTCAGGGTTTAGGGTTTAGGGAGCTAGTCGTCAGGGCAAGCGCAAATGCCTTCTTCTCCCCAACAGCCAAACAAGCAAAACCTCAGGCTGTCAGAGACAAAGCCAAAACAGATGGCAAGAACTCAGAACAAAACGCTAGGGTTAAGGGAGAGCTAGGGAACTAACTACAACCCAAGCCCTATTCCTGAACCCGGCACTCCAAGACTCTACCCCCAAACCCTACCAAAAGGAGGTCATCAACCCATATTTTTTTGGGCATGGCCACAGCCCTCAAAACGATCGGCAAGTGGATCCAGAGACAACCCCTCTACAGCCCCAGTATCGGTGTCCGAACGGATTGGAGCATCTAATCGGCCTCGATCGCTCGAACAGGGAATGTTCCAGTCTGTGTATGAGGGGGATTACTGGGCTTTTAAGCAACCAGGGAGAAAAAAGTATAAACTTGTATTTCATTATGGTTCCTTTCAGAAAAAAAGTATTGAAGTATGGTACTCCAAAGCCCAGTTAAGATGGATCCTGGGGGTTTCGAGCACTTCGAAGGTCCCTAGCTGGAAGTCCTGGCGTGTTTGGGCCGGCGTGGCCCCATCCCGAACCAAGTGGAAATCCACCACCCTCAAAGCGGGGTAGAGGATCCCAAATCATGGGCGGGCCAAAGGGTGCAGGAGTTAGAGAGTTCCAGGACCCCGCTTGTACCCTGAATTAAGGGTATCTGGTTCCAAGTAATGGGCATTTAGGGTCTAACAGAAGGTAGAGGGAGGGTCTGGGCATGCAAGTCAAAAAGGAACAATTCAATGTTGGTAGACCTCCTGCCGACAAGTAGTGCGAAGCCACGACTCAGCAGAGAGGAACCCTGTCCAACGCAACTTCTGGCTAAGGGTTAGGGCTTTGGGTTTAGGGTGTTTAGAGTGTTGGTAGGGTTTTGGGTTGAGGGCTCCTTCCGCGCCGAAAGTCCGTGCTCAGGAATCCAGGAATTGAATAGGAATGACAGGCGCTGAGAGCTTGTCAGCAAGACTTCCACAACAAACAACTCTGCTTAACTGCAGGCTGTCTGAGATCGAGCCAAAATTCCCAACATCATCCGTCAACCGTTGAACATCCAACGAGAAAGCCAAACAAACAAATCTGAGTGCTATATCTTGTTCACGAAGCCAGCCCCATCCAACCCCGATTCCGGGACCTGTATGTGGAATCTTTGCCCCTTGCGTTGCTTTGCAAGGTATTGGGAATTTGAGTATCACTGCAACATGCAGAAACGCAAACAACAAACAAACGAGTTAAACCACAAACCCGATACCCTAAAGGGCTTATAGGGTCTAGGGGAACAAAACAAATCAACGCGATCAGATCAGAGGCCCGAGCCAGATTCACCAGCACTTTCCTTCGCTGCAAGGAGCTTAAAGGTTTTCGGTTAAGGGGTTCCGGATCTCTTGGAGGCTCAAGCTTGTCACTAATAATGGTAATAATAGTAATAATAGTAATAATAGTAGTAATAGTTGGTAACAATAGGGTGACGGCTTTATTGGAGGTTAAGGCTTGTCGGTTTCGGGCTTCTTGCTTCCTATTTTTGCCGACTATTGCATAGTTTGGCCGTGTTGGTTGCGATGGGAACGAGGCCCTGCGCGGCGGCTGAGTCCTAACCCGCCAGAGCCATAAACACAGGGGCAGGCGTAATTGAACATAATCTATAACATCCTTTTGTATCCTTATAGTATGTAGTAGAGCATTCCCCCAAAAAACCCAATTCGAAATCTGGGGCCTAGACTTTGCCCTCAAAATTCAAGCTCTATGCAAGTAAGGAAGGCTTCCTGAACCCCAAACCCTAATAAGACCTGAACCCTAAGCCCCGAACCCCGGGTCATGGGCAATATTACTGTAAGGTGTATTTATATGGGAGTTTCCGAAAATTGGGGGACCCTTATTTTGGGGTCCTTACAATAAGGATCCTACTATTTGGGGTATTGTATTAGGTCCCTTAATTTTCGGAAACTCCCTTAGAGAGTTTAAGGGACAGTAACCCGCTGTTGTAGGTAGCTGGCCTCCTAAGTTCAATTAGGTAACAAGTGCTATCACACTCTCCTAACTCTTACAACCTCAGCCCCTAAACTTCACACCCTAATCCCTAAACCCCTAATTCGCGGGTTTCAGCTCAGATGGCGAAAATTTTCATGGTGTATCGATAAACTGCTGTTTTCATACTACTCTTTCTCCATGAACTGCCCCTGGACTGTTGGTGATGCTTTTGCCCTCCAATGTCGGATGAACTTCTGCGAGGGGGTGTCATGTTGGGGCCGGCCCATAATTGTTGATGATAACCGTCCCTTGGGACGGACTGCAATACAAGCTGATCTCTGTACTACGATCTAAACTTATTCCTAGACAACCTGACGAACATGATGAGTGAGCCGCAGGCACTAAGCTCGCCGAATCAGCAGGTTTTCCCGTTCGGTATTTCGCCCTCTGCGAGCTTAAAGATGTCAATCCGGTAGCCAGCGATAGCCGGTTTCCCCGTCTGCAGCTCAATCCGGCTGCCCCTGCAGATATTATATAGTATCGTATCGTAATAGTATAGTATAGTACACTATAGTATAGTAACGTATATTATGCTTCGCTCTTCAACAAGTAAGGTCTTTACGGCTTTACGGTTCACGCGACCAACGTCCCGACTGGGCACCGACAAGCGCTGCTTCGCAACATCTGGCGCGGTTCTTGCTCGTTGGGCACGTCGTGGTGGTGGTCGTGTGCACGACGTCAAGGCCATATAGGCGATGTCATGCCTTCGTCCCGGTCCCGGAACCTTGATGGACGTGTAGGGCAAGACCATCTTTATGCCCAAATGGTCGGGTGAGGGGCAGCGGGTGGGAAGCCCAACGTACCGCAAGTCCCACAATAAGCGCAATACCTCACCACGCAATATCGCAGCAGTATTGGTTTCGCCCGATAACAACCCTGTTGCTACATGAGGTTATACCACAATATTTCCCCAGACCCTTTTGGGTTAGGGCCTTTGGGTCCAGGGATGTCGACAATAGCACAATCCTGCCCCGTTCATAGGCCCCGTAAGTGGGGCCTCTGTATTGACACTGACTATGTTGGCTTGTCCAAGTGTCGCCCATACGGTGGTTTCCGAAAATAGGGGACCCTAATATAGTACCCTAATTAGTAGGATCCCTATTATGAGGACCCTAAAATACCTATAGTCTCCATTGTAGTTCCTTTTTTGGTTAACCAAAATCTCTATTATAGGATCCTAACCATAAAACTGGTCAACCAAAAAAAGGAACTACAATGGAGACTCTAGGTAAGGTCCCCTAATTTTCGGAAACGACCCATATAATGTGTACTCTCAAGCTAGGCTACCGAGGATTCGCTCCAGGACTGATCCTTACATACCTGAGTTTGCAATTAGGAATCTCTCTTCTTCAACAACCGGGCCCAAAAAGTTCAAACTTTTTAAGATAGAGCTAATATATCAGGCCAAAAACACTATCTAAGGAATCTAACTCCACTTTGAGGTGCTCAGCAATTCTAGTCTTCACTGCCGAGGCTTGCGTGCATCGCCTTGCCGGCGCTAGGGAGCGTCTTACGGCACAAGTAGGGCTGGCTGATGCTTTCTTCAACCCGAAACCCTAGACCATCGACTCTGATCCCCCCCTGAACCCTGAACCTTTAAACGCCATGCAAACCCCAAACCTTAACCTAATTGCTCCCGGCATCTGCTCTGTCGACGTCATGTAACGCCAGCACTTGTCGAAGCCTGGATGGACGGGTAGACAGAGGCATCAGGGTCAGAGCTGATCAGGGTGTAGGGTTTGGGGGTTAAAGGTTTTAGGGTGGCTCTAGAACTAAAGAGGTGCCTTCACTAAAGATTTCTGACAAGGTTTAGAGTTAATCAGGTTCGGGGTTTAGGGTTTCGTGTCTGGAGTTTTGGGCTCGAGGTTCAGGCTCCGGAGGTTTAGGGGTGTTTGCATTCAAGCTTCCGGGGAGTGTTGTGTTCGATTCGAGCAGGGGTCATAGGAATGGGGGTGAGAATATATTTGGGGATGTCATTGTGGGGAGACTTGAACCAGACTCTGAAATCATACTTCATGCATCCTCAGGGAATTCGGAAAGCTCGTGTCACAGAATATGGATCCCACGTCTTGTCTAACCGCACATAAGGAAGCTCGCACATTTTCTACCCAGAAATCTCGAAACAATGTACTTCTGATTCCAAACTGCTGAATAATTAGAGTAGGGTTTGGGGGGGTATATTATACTTTAATAAGGAGACCCCAGAACCCTATTGTAATTATTGAAGGAGCTCTCATGCTTCTTCTCGTTGGAGATTCTGCTCGGAAGTCTCGAAGTCTCTTCCCAGGTTCCTTAGTAGCCCTTTATCATAGGCGTTTAGGGTTTAGGGTTTAGGGAATCATAGGGGTACCCTTTTTCCTACTATTCGGTTTTAAGGAAGCCCCAAACTAGAAAGGGCAACAGGGTACTACTCAGGAACCTAGCTTCTCAATACTCCTGACTGTGAGAGACACAAGAATGTCCTGCTAGTACATGAATAGACCCTGCAGTCTCATACTAGAAGTTACTAAGTATTAAGAGATACGAGAGCTGTGTTAGTTTCCATTCGACGTCGTACTCAGAGGTAGACAGAGTAGTTCAATCATAGACATAGATACAGATGTAGACACTAACATACGCATGCACATATAAACACATACATGTGCAGAAACACACATATATATGTACATATACCCACTTCTGCATCTGCACAAACTTATGTCTGCATATATATATATGTGTATGTATGGATACACACATATAATATATATATATACATAATAAAAATACACACCAACATTCACCGACATTTGCATATGCACAGCAAGATCTGCCTCTGCATCCGCATCTACGTATACACTATGTATACAACTTGATACACATCTGAATACCATTTACTGTTTACATCTTTGCCTGCTTGTGCAAGCGCACACACATACATACATCCATACATACATCCATACATCCATACACACAAACATACATACATACACCCATCCATGCAATAATACATTCACGTACACACACAAACACATATATATATATGTATACATATGTACATGCACACATAACACGTGTATATCCGTCTATACATATGCATATATAAGTGTGTATATTGACATCTTGGCATGGCTACATACAGACAGCGACACAGGCGTACAGACAGACATACCTACATGAACACATTCACACCTACCTTACATACACATATACATAAACAGATACATATACAAACACATTCGTTTACGTACATGTACACATACACATGCACAAATACACATATATGTTTATATGTATATACATACACACACATGCGACACATATTCCTGTATAAACATACATAAACGTACATACATGCATACATACATACGTACATACATGCACTATTATGACTGTATATATATATGTATGCATATGTATATGTATATGTATATGTATATGTACATGTATATGTATGTGCATATATACATGTACATACGTGCACATACCCAAACAAATACACATACACATACACATACATGCACATGCGCATACATGTCCATGGATACGTGCATACATACATCCATACTTACACGTGTGCATGCATGCATGCATGCACATCCACTTACATGTAAGCACATAGATACACATAAATGCGACACCGACACGTACACATACATATGCAAACGCAGGCATATACATATACACATGAATATACCTATTATAGGTAGACACGAACCATGCATGTACAACGGCTGCTTGATCTTGTCGGCTTCTACCCCATGCATCCTCACATTTCTCAGGCCCTGGCCATGCGAGCTGCCACCAGAGTACCCTGCCTAGCAGGCTCAGGAAGCGCGAAGGTTTGAGGTTCAGGGTGTATTTTAAGGCTTTGGATTTCAGGGCTTCGGGCTTGCCCACCAGACTCAATTCAAGAAACGAATCACGTCCTAATGCCGGTCGCGTTCACTCTCCTTGGCCCCAGCATTGAAAGCCAGCAAAGTCAAATGACTCTGATGCCTTCAAACTGCAGAAACAAACCTTCGATGAGCCCTGAAGCGAATCGTGACTGATTGGCGATTCATTGGGTTTAGGGGTTTAGGGCCTAAGCGAGTTCTGACAGTGTTATGAGGGTTTAGGGTTTAAGGCTTCGGGTTTAGGGTCTGGGGCGTAGGGTTTAGGTTCCTGATTATTCAGCTTGAATTGCTACCATGACTTATTATGCTTTCAGGAATACGTGGATGCTACACTGCTGTATTGATTGCCAAGATTACGCTGTTGTCCTGTGATAGGACCCGAAGCATAAAGCAATCTCCCCCAAAGACAAGAGAAACCTGCGAAACTTTCATTCCTGAAGCAACTATACTGATTTGTTGGGAATCCCCAATTAATACAATAACAGAACCTTGTAACGCCAAAACAATCATCAGTAGAGCCTAGAAACTCTTCCGGGGTGATTCAAAACCGACTGGGTCCTCGCTGTATCTGACGTAGGCAAAGGTCGTGGATCCATCACCTGACATTTCGTAACCCTAAACCCTAACTTTTTTGGCTTGTTTGATTTTAAGTTTGGGGTTCGAAGGTTTAGGGCTTGAAGGCATCGGACTGGGCTTGAAATTTGGGGTTTATCGGACGTATGGTGCTCCTGCAGGATGCATCGTTCCTTGTTCTTAAAGGTATGGTGGTTGGGGTTTCTACGCCCTGGTTAAGGATTTGAATCATTGAAGAGGTTCCTTGAGATACCAATTCTTGAAAGGACCGGTTCTTGTGGGGTTTGATAGCCTTCTTACAGGGTTTTGCAGGGCTCTATACAGGCGTTACTGCATGTGTTAATGTTCAGGAATTGGCAGAACTCCCTTTCACCTTCACCCATGGCCCGGCACCCTGAGCCCCAAGGGTTCCGAGTTAAGGGTGAAACAGTGAAATTCAAGGCAGTGCTTAGGGTGTAGTATACCCCAAACCTTGATATCACAGCCCATTTTTAATTTCTGAACTGGCGAGCACCTCATCCAGCTGACCTGCTCCAGATAATGAAACTAGCAAAGCACAGAAGAAAACAGAACAGCAACAACAGCAACACCACCACCAACAACAACAACAACAGCAACAACAGCAGCACCAGCAGCAGACCACGACCACCACCACCACGACCACCACCACCACGACCACCACGATCACCACCACCACCACCACCACCACGAAGACGACGACCAACAACAACAACAAAAGCGACAACGACAAACAACGACACACGACACCAACACCAACGCCAACACCAACACCACTGACAACACAACCACCAACAACACCCGCTTCACACCACCACCACCACCACCACCACCACCACCAACACCACCACTGCCGCCACCGCCACCACTGCCGCCACCGCCACCACGCCCACCACCAACAACAACAACACCGCCAGCACCAGCAGCACCAGCTGCAACTTCACTACAACAACAACAACAACTACGACTACTCCTGATATTAGCAATAATCACAACCCTGAAAATGTTCACAACGGTAGCCATAGCACGAACAAGAATAATGATAATCATACATGTAAAACGGTACTAAGAGTCCTACGACTTAGCGTCCCTTGCTTCGGAAGCCCTAAATCCTAGACCCTGAATCATACTCCCTAGGCCTTAAACCCTAAACCTTAACTTAAACCCTGTACCCTGAACCCTAAACCCTAAAGCCTGAACCCTAAACCCTGAACCCTAAACCCTGAGCCGTAAACTCTACCCGACTCCCTAAATCCTCAATCCATACCCCCCACAAACTCAGAGGATCCCGGCGTCGAAGCATCAGAGGACCCCCCTCCGAATCGAGAAAGACCTCCTCCTCCTTTTCAGGTTGGTGGCTTAAGGCTTTCAGGCTAGGGTTTAGGATTCGGGTTTAGGGGTGTAAGGTTTCGGGAGTTAGGGTTTAAGGTTCAAGGCTTGAACTTGAGGGTTTAAAGTTTAAGGGTTCTGGGTTTTGAGGATTTGCACTTACGGCTGACGAGTCTTACGGTTCTGGGTTGATGGTTCAGGGTTTGGGGTTTCGATCGGGGGCTGTTGTTCGATTGGCATGGCTCTGCGTTTTGCTTCTTTTCGGGGTAGGTCTGTGGTTTCCGTGGAACTCTGGGTTCGGGGTTGGGGAATCCTGGGCAATAAGATAACTGTTGGGTTCTTGTTATGGGGTCTTCAGCTTTGGCTGGTGTCCCTAAACCCTCAAATCGCGCCGAGGACCGTCTTTCAAAGTGGCCTCCACAAGGGGATCTGAGTGAGCTGTGGCGTAGACTGAATGGTATAGGGGATACCGTGCTCTCGTGGAGGAATTGAACTGTTTAAGTTGCCATAGCAAAGTAACCATAATGTCATCATACTATTTGCTATGGGTCCTTGTCATGGTAACTTGAATTAACCTCAATCCCGAACAAGACTCGAGACACCAAGTCCTGGTCAAGCTGAAGGTTTAGGTGGCTGAAGAACAAAAGGATCCAGAATTTGGGACTTGGGTGTGCTATATGATATACCTTCATGGTGAAGTTGCTAAGGCAAATGGACTTGACGCCGTCCACATATTCTTCTCAAGCCCTTAGAAGGCCCACTGGAAGACCCGACCAGACCCTGGGTGTGAACCCCCAACGTGCCAACCCTGAACCCCAAACCCCTAAACTACCCGAAACCCTAAGCCCTAAACCCTAAACTGTAGGGTTTAGGGTTTAGGGTTTAGGGTTATAAACCCTATGAAGAAACCCCTAAACCCCTTGACCTCTAAACCCTAAGCCCCACACCCTAAACCCTACTGGGCTGAAACGTGCCTGAACCCCACCCTAAGGCTCCTAAGAGGGTCATGGGATCTCTGGGGAGGGTTTCGGCTTTGGGGGCTAGGGTTTGGGATCTCACTACGAAGGTCCAGGAGCATTAGGGCAACGCCTAACTCATGAGTCCTTGCCATCCACTCGAACTTTCGTGGATGTCAGTCCTTTGAATTCGGACCTGGGGCACTGGAGCTTCCGATTCCGAGGTTCAGGAACTACTGTAATGCAGGGGCCTTAATCATCAGAATAGGGTCTTGGGGCCCAATATACTACATATATATATATATATACTCTATCTATATCTCTATATATACTCTCTCTATATATATATATATAGAAAGGAACCCAAAATGGTATAGGTAATTATTTAGTATTTAGGCTTCTATATTCGGCTTTCTTGGGATTTGCGGCTGGTGGTGAGGAAGGTCTTCAAGGGCAAGGACTCTGGGGTTAGGAGAGGCTGAAGCGTCTCGCTTTCGGGATAATCACCCTAAGCCCTAAACCCTAAACCCTAAACCCTGTGGAAGGACTGTTCACTGCAAGGGTTTAGGGAGTTAAGGGCTTGGGGTGGTCGGCTAAAGCTTACCTGCGCTGACCTATGGTCTGGGGTTTGTGGTGTCGGGTTAGGGGTTGTGGTTTAGTGTTTAGTTCTTCCTCTTATCAGGAAAGTCTAACCACCCAAACACCAAACCCTAAACCTTGATCCCGTCCACCCCACTCCTGCCGGGTAGTTGGTTCTCGTTTAATGTAGACCCCTGGCTCATAACTCCCCCCGATTCCCGTAGTAAATAAAGAAACTGGTACCTTACACTCCAAGTCCAAGGTCCAACAATACGGATCTTAGGATTACAGCACTGAAACAAGATGGTTCATGAACCAAGGTTTTTACATTGAACCGAACACCGGATCTCTTTCTAAACCCCACACAACCAACTACAGGGAGCCGCATCAGGAACCCCAAAATACCCCCATCTAAAACCCACAGCAGGATGCCCTTTGGGGTGAAGCGGTAGACCCTAAACCCTCTGAATCATTATTACAGGGACCGTCAGATGACTTCGCGATCGCCCTTCACTCTCAATGAAAACAGTTCCACGGGACTGCAAACACTGCCTGAACCTACCGCAAAAGCCGAAGTACTTCTGAACGGGGGTTGGGTGACGGGTGGGTGTATGTTGTAGCATATCTAGATAGGTAGGGGATTTAAGGGCATGCAAGTGGTCACCTAGACAGCAGACACGAAAGCAATTGCTGCACTGAGTCTACGCTGTCTAGGTGGCGTCCACACCGTCTGCCAAAACTTGGGGACAACGGGTACGTGAACTTGCTTGTCAGCAGCTCGCACTCCCAGACAACACGCACGTGAACACGCCTGACTGCAAAACAGGCAGCATTGACTTAGATAAGGTACAAGGTACAAACAAGTGCGTAAACATGTTTGCTCTGATCCCCCCACCCCCCTCCCCCCCAACGAGTAACAAATTGAAGCCGAGGATGTGGCTTGGGCAGGGGTATAAAGGCTTATTTAGGTAGGTCAACTGTGGCTGCGTCGAGGTTTAGGGCTTAGGACAAGATCCGCAGGCGCCCCGGCGATGGAGAGAAGTTCGGCAAAGCGCCAAGAGCGGCAACAGGACGATCGCTGAAAACCTGTGGGCGGGCACAGAATTCAGGGTTTACTTACTATGTATTAGGGTTTAGGGCTTATAGTGTTTATAGTGTTTACAGGGTTTATAGGGTTTAGTGTTTCAGGGTTTAGGGTGAGAGATCGGGGCCGCCTGTTCAGGAGTCTTTGAATTGTCTTGGGCCTGGAGCCTACATGGAAGGTCCCTTGTTTTCTGAAACTCATCTGAAAGGAGGGAAAATTGCAAAGACTGTGCTAGTGACAGGAAATGGATGGATCATCATCGCGGAAGCCAGTGGGTGATGCCGCAACACAATGGAAGTAAAGGCTTGTCTGCGGGAAGCTGCTGCAACTAAGACCAAACCCTAAAAGGGCGCAGCCGGACCGGATGTTTTTATCATCTCTGCGCATTCGACGAGTGGGTGCCACGCACTGCATGCCAGCATCTACCGGACTTCCCCTTATATCACTAAGTTACTGAAGGTCCATGTACCGATGTAGTACATGCTGAGTCCTTGAAGGGGTCCCTACATTCCAACATCGTAACTCGAGATTGGGCTGAAGTACTTACATGGGAGTTTCCGAAAATGGGGGGGTACCTTATTTTGGGGTCCTTATAGTCAGGACCCTACTATTTAGGGTACTATATTAGGGTCCCCTATTTTCGGAAACTCCCACATTACTGTATGAGAACATGGGCCCTCAGGGTCCCTTCGGGTTATGTGTGTGCCGCACACGACAAACAACATCAGCGCAACTCATCGCAATCAATCTCGAGGCCTGAATAAACCGAACATGGTTCGGGGGTCGCAATATAGTACACAACCCTAAACCCTAAACCATATACATATATCTAAGGAACCCTAAAAAACTAGTGTTCTTCAGGCTTGCCCCGACCCCCCTTAACACCATCCTGATTCCCCCCACCGGATCTCGGCCGGGTTCATGCTTTCTCTCAGCAGAGCCCCCGATAAACCCTAAACCTAGTACAAGCCGTGCAAACCCTAAATATCTAAACACTATCAATCCTATACGCCCTGAAATCCTAAACCTTTGCACACCCTGTACATTCCATAAACCCGAAGTCCCAAACCCTACAAACCCCAAACCTTATTTTAGGCATCTTGATACGCCTGTCTGACCTGTCTCCAGCGCTGAAGCGCTTCCATAGCTTCGTCACAAGCTTTGTCGACCTCATTCGGTGTGACCTGTTACTGAACGGTGTGGGGTCTGGCATGTAGAGTTTAGGGATTTTGGCTTGGCTTGCAGGCTAGGTTTGGGGATGAAGCTGCAACCAAGAAAGCCACCAGATCAACGAATTCGTGGTGTTGACAAGAACAACGCTGGTGTGCAGGACGAAGGCTCTGATGCATACGATGCTACTCGTGGCGGCTACTACGAGGGCAGTGAAAACATTAGGGATCTACTCGTTGATGCAGGGGCCTTCGTCTTTCGGGATGTATTATGCTACCAGAATTGTGTTAAGGAGCCGTAAGAAAGTTACTAGTGTTCTAAAGTCTATATTGAGACCCGATAGTGTATGGCAGTCGAGCCATCTTCGCCTCATCGGCACTGTTTGAGGCCGACTCTTCGTCACCTTCGTACCAGCATGCTTTGAATGTCGTCCGCTCCTTGGCAAGGCTTGAGGTCTTGGAGACCCTCGAATTTATGATAGTTGCTCCTTCTTGATTAAGAAGGTGCTATACCAAAAAGCTCTGTTTCGGAATATACCCTACTATTCACATTGGCAAATTGAGGTCTATACTAACAGCTAGTGCTTCACAAAATGAATACTCTACACTTAATATAGGGGCCTTAATAATTAGAATAGGGCTTTGAGGTATATGATACTATAATCATAAGGAGCGCCCCCCCCCCCCCAAAAAAAAAAAAAAAAAAAACATAGTATGGGTAATTATTTGAGCCCCTATATTACATTCAGTTCGAGATGGCCCAGGCTCATCCATGTTATCTCGACGGGGCTGTGGCTGCAGCTTGCAACAGGCCCAAAAGGCAATGGCCAGGATCAGACACAAAGCGTGCAGCGAGAGAACACCGGCCATGTCACGAACACCCATCGAAGCACTGTCTGAAACCTGGGCCCACTTCTTCAGATTGGGGGGGTTTGGGGTGTTAGGGCTTTTCGGCGCTTAGGCTTTCGGGTGCCAGCATCCGTATTGTAGTCAATAGAGAAGCCACTGAGGCCAAGAGCCGAAACGACCTGCAAAGAACAGCCAAAAACAGTGTACCTATAGTCTCCATTGTAGTTCCTTTTTTTGGTTAACCAAAATCTCTATTATAGGATCCTAACCATAAAACTGGTCAACCAAAAAAAGGAACTACAATGGAGACTCTAGGTAGCCCCCTGGCCCCTTGCCCAACTAGCCCTGAACCTCAAACCCAGCAACCCTAAACCTTGGGAAGAGCCAAGAAACCTCTGGAACATTGCAGGACTCTTCCATGTCTGCCGTGCTTGAAGCGAAATCGCTCCAAATGTGCTTGAGCGTACCCTCCTTGTCCACGAACTTCAATGCAACGGCCAATGAAGTTAGAAGAAGCTGGGGACCTTTGTTTAGTCTGTGGGATTTATGAACTCTTTGTTGAACAGTGGCTACATCCTCTTCCTTAGCAGCTGATGTTACAGGTGTCTATAACGGAAGCCACAACATGTTCAACCTGCAGGGGCAGGTGCAGCCGTGCTGAATGATGGAGATGGGCCATCCTCCCGTCCTGGGTTGTTAAAAACCCAGAGACAGAAAAGGGACCCAGAGAAAATGAAACTGTGCATCGCACCACAGAGGGAGCCCTGCGAACTGTATATAAGCAAAAAGATGCGGAGACCGAATTAGCAATGCATCCGGTACAGATGGGGAGCTATTTTGGATAGAAGGCCCGGTGCCATCATAATCAACTAATGAATTCTCTACTGTTGACGTAAGAACCCCACCGTCTGACTGCATTGTTTGGCGAAAAAGCCCAAACCCAGAACCCCCTAACCCTAAACCTTAAATTGAGCGTCAGAGGTTTGATGGTCGGGCCGACGAATCCATACTTGCAGCCGGCATTGAAGCGTTTTTGGTTCAAGTACAACCTGAGTATGGGGTTTGGTGCTTTAGTGCATTTAGGGTTAGGGCTTTAGCTGCAGGGTTTTCGGGCTTTAGGGGCCTGAGTCAGGGTTTAGGGATGTCGAGGGTTCAGTGCTTTATGCCCCCCCTACAGCACGTATTTATGAACAGGTACCACTGGAAAGATGAAAATGGTTGCCAGGGTGCCACCTGGCAACTTCCCAATGTCTTTGTAACTGACATAGGCCTCGCACTTCCTAGGTTGCCCCTATGAACAGTTGTAGAAAAAGCCAACCTTTTGGGTTTATGGGTGAAATTAAGAAAAAAGTATAAGGTTCTATTTTGCAATGGTTCCTTTAGGAAAAAGTATTAAAGTTTGGTACTCCAAAGCTCAGGAAAGATGCAAAATTTCCCAATGGCCAACCTAGCCGCCCAGCGTCCAGGTACTCGCGAATTCCGTCGGCATGTTTTGGGCTCACATCCACGAAGCGGACCTTTCCTTCACCGATTTCCTTAGCCAAAAGCAACAAACCCATTCAATGTTTGAGCATTCTGTCTCAAGGTGAGTATACTATCCCAAAAAGCTGAAAATGATACTTCAGCTGCTAGTAAGTGTCCCTCATGAACTCGCCTATGGACCACTCCATTCTTGAGCAAACCAAGGCGTTCTGCTGCTTGGCCTCCTCGAACGACGAGAGGCTCGTCGATGCGGTCTGGTGCACGATGAGGAAGGTGGCCAAATTCGCCGTATAAGCGGCCCCAACCTACAAGCCCGATTGAACCAAGATGAAAATACTGTGGCGAATACCCCTTGGCCATATGTTGTACATGACTGTAACACTTCCCAAGGAACCCTAAACCCAAACACCCAGCAACACCGTAAACCCTATACACCTCAAATCCTAGACCCTGAACCCGAAACCCTATAACCCCAAACCCTACAAAGGCAAAACCTAAAGTGACCTAAAGCCTAAAGCCCAGCAACCACCATGATCAGGAAGCTCCAAGAGAGCAGAAGCAGTCGACCCCATGCCGTCACAGGGCTGTAGCCCCCACCTCCTGTGAACTGGAGGCCAGAGAGCCTCTCTGCTTGAGTTTAAAAAGTTTAGGATTTAAGGCTTAGAATATAGGGTTTAGGGTTTTTTAATTTAGAACTTAGAACTTAGGGCTTAGGGCTCAGAAGTTAGGGTTGTGGGGTCTTAGGGCTTCGACTTTAGGGTTTAGGGCATAGAATTTGGGGCTTAGGGTCGACTACGTCTTTAAATCTACCCTAAGGGTCCAAAGGACCCAATAATTAGGTACTCGGGTTTAGGATAATAGTTATGTAGCTCAATATTTAGGAGAGTATAAGCTGGGGTTGTGTCTTGCACTTAGGGTCCTAAATCATAACACCCTAACCCAAGAATCCTTGGAAACACCCGAAAAAAAAGTACCGGGTGGGAGCGTAGGAGCCAAACTGACTTCAGGGCGCCCTCAGAACCAGCCGACACTTCAACTTCCGCCCCCTCCTCCATGGATACCCGGGACGTCTCAAAAAACCACATAAACCTTCAAGGAGCTGTCAAGTGTGGCTGTTGGGGTCCTTTAGGGGTTCCTTCAAGGTTCCGAGCGAGTTTGTAAGCATTGGCCTTTTTACAGTTTTACATTCCAGGGCTTATGGGTTCAGGCTTTGTTCAAGGCTTCGTTGGCTCGTCTTGGGTTTGATAGGAGATGGTTCAGTTCATTGAACCGGCTTTGGATGCACGGCTGATAAAGCCGCAGTGCATACGCACCTTGAGAAAAAAGAAAATGTAATGCAGTCTGCCGCCAGAAAACACAGCCGTCACTAGGGAGCATACGAAAAGCATCAGCCATAAGTTTGCTGAGAAGGGCTTCATGAAGGTGAACATGACTTTCCACACCGATGGGTTGTCAATCGTCCTCCGCACAATCATGTTCAAGTCCTTTTCGACGAGCGGGTATGGCTGCAGGAAACCAGCTTCACGGCGCACAAGGCTGTCCGTCCATGAACTGAGGACGGCATCATAGTTCGGAGACTCTTGCAACAGCCATTGGGTGCTTGAAGCAGCCTTAACTGTGTTGAGGCGAATGGTGTACGTGAAGTTAGCGACGGCCGACACTGCTTTCAGAACCGCAGCGTGGAAGCCGTGTACCTTGTCAGTGATGACCATATCATTTTCTGTAGTTCCAACCGGTTCTCCTTCATTCCAGTGGCTAGAAGTCGGGTCAGTCATGTCGAAAACGGGCACAACGAACGTAAGATGCTTTCCGACCAGGGCTTTCTCAATCTGCAATGTTCCTGCTTGGACTTTTTGGAACTCGGGACAAAAGTCGTTTCTCCATGCACTACCTGGGAGAGCATTCGCGAGTTGAGCAAACGTCGCCAACAGGACTGCGAGGGCCATTTTAGGCAGACTTTTGATCCGGCTATAAAACAAAAGGCTTTGCGCTTTGAGCCTGCCAAAACCAAAGCGATCGACACCAAATCTGCCACAGCGGCTCAACCGACACAGAAAACATGTGGGCCGTTCGACACCCTATCCAAAAAGTTCACAGTAATATAGGGGTCTTAGTAATTACCTATACTATTTTGTGGGTTCCTTATTATAATTATAGTATAATCGGCCCCAAAACCCTATTCTAATTATATCCACGAGTTCACAGTATAATATAGGGCCCATTACACTATAACTAGAATAAGGAATCCCCAAAATAGTATAGGTAGGTATTAAGGCACCTAGTATAGGATCCTAAACTCTCTGCAAGCCCGAACCCTTATGCTTTCCTAAAGCCCGTAATTACACACCGAGGCCTACGCCCTAACCCTAAACCCTAACAGGGTTTAGGGTTTAGGGATTTAGGGATTTAGGGTTTAGGGGTTTAGGGGTTTAGGGTTTTAGGGTTTAGGGGTTTAGGGTTTAGGGGTTTAGGGTTTCAGGGTTTTAAGGTTCAGGGTTTAGTGTAGAACGCCGTGGAGCGCCGGTAAATCACTGAATCAAGGTCTTCAAAACAGGGCTTACTCTAAGGATCCAAACGCCTAACCCCAAAACTCTGACTCTAACACTTCTTAGTTGCTGAGTTCATAGGCCGATATACAGTTTCAGTTTTATAGTGGGTAATATTATCCCCAAAAGTGTAAAGTGTATCCACTCAGCTGCTAAGACTTAAACCCTACCTAGACCCCCCAACTACCTACTAGTAAGGGCCATTAGGGCTCCATTAAAGGGCCATTGGGGGGTCCTGGTACACCCTACCGACCCCAACCCCCATGAACCCTAAAACCCATAAACCCTAACGCTGCACTTAGGCTTAAACCGCAAACTAAATCCTGCGGGACCCAAAAGCTCTCCTATTTCAGATTCCGGACCACTCTGAAACCCTAAGTCCCTAAACTTCTAAACCCTAAACCCTGGAACCCCAAACCCTATACCGCCGAAGCCCTCAGACCCGTGATCTCCTCCCCTTAGATTCCGGGAGCGCGAAGGTCTCTTTTAAGGGTTCCTTCAAAGGCTTTAAGGGCTCCTTTTACTCCATTTTAGGGTTTGGGGTTTAAGGATTTAGGGTTTTGGGGTTTAGGGTGAAATCTCAGAGACGGACTAATTATGTCAAGAAGTGATGCAACATATCCGAATCTGGCATGATACTTCTTCATGTGATGCCCTGATCTGACGGGGAAGTCACCTTTGAGATAACTAGAAGAGACTTTTGGGGCACAAGATACGATACGTAAACTACGGAGCACTCCTAAACTAAGGAATAGCATTCCTCTGTGTTCAAGCTTCTATATTATAGCCTTAAACCCCACAAGCTGGATCCAGCCCCGACATGAGGAACAGGCCTCGATCACGGAAGCCTGCTGGACCATGGCCATACTTCCCCAAACCCTATACCCTAAACCCTAATACTTCCCCAAAAGCTTCCGGCTTCTCAAAAAAATCCGGTACTTTCGGCCTTCCTCTGCCGGAGGCAGTGAGCAGTTCGGAGCAGAAAGGCCTATTACCTACCTTTGGTTAGTAGGGAATGGAAGAATGGTAGTAGTAGTAGTTTTAACTGTACCCCATTCCTCCATTCCCTACTAACCAAAGGTAAGATTAGTCTGCGGCCTCAGGAATCCCAAGATTTTCGCGACCCTTGTAAGAAAAGTAACGAACTCGACACTCTAAGCCTCTAACCCTCGAACCCCAAGCAAATACGTACCACCTGAAGTCAATGTCGAAATCACCAACGCCTGAGCTTTAGTGGGTTCGGTTTCTGCGTGTACATGGGCACACCTGCGGGACAGCTGCTGTAATGAGCCAGTTGCAGCAAAGCACGAGACATGGGGGCCAGTTGCGGTAATGCATAGCTTTCCTGGGGGGAAGCTGAACCTGGGTTAGGGTTGAGGGGGTTTAGAGTTTAGGGTTTAGGGTGAATCGCAAACTGCGCCGCCTTATCCGGTGCAAACGACTTGACGACAAATTTCGGCTCTAGGCGGGAAGCTTCAGTATCTGGCTTCAAATCCGTAACCTCGTTTTCCTTGTTGAATGATCCTTAAGCCTAAACCCGACGGAGTTTCCCCGAAACGTAAGCAGGTTCTACAAGATGAGGTTCTGAAGTGCTAGATTTTCCAGGCGAGTTGCAGCCTAAACCACATTACCCCTAACCCTACAAAGCCCAAGGATAGGGCTTCGGAAGTACGCCTGCAGCGATCACTCTCAACTTAGGGCATCTTTGGGAGGCTCGAAGATAGAACCGATAGAACCCTTCAGGTGTGGGGTGAGGGAGGCTTTCGGATCAAGGAGTTTAGGGTTTAGGGTTTAGGGTTGAGGATTCAGGATCCGAGCTGAGGCTAACTAACCTAAACATTGGAAACTCAACCCGGGCACTAGCTCTAAGCCCTACCATTATCCCTAAACCCTATAAGCTCGACACCCTGAACCCTAAACTTTGCACCCCAAACCCTAAACTCTACAATACGCCATAAACCCTGAAATCTACACCCTAAGCCCTAGGCCCCAAGACCTACCGCGAAGCCCAAAAAACCCGAAACCCCCCAAAGCGCAAGGTGAACCTCATCCCCAGAGGTCAAGAGCATGTTCTCCTGACGACCGTTTGAAGGATTTAGGGTTTGGGGTTTAGGGTGTTTAAGATTTAGGATTTAGGGTTTAGGCAGTAGGGTTTAAGCGTAATTAGGGTTTAGGATTTAGGATTTCGGGTCTAGGGTTTAGGGTTTAAGGGTAGGGTAGGGCTTAGGATTTAGGGCTTAGGGTTTCGGGTTTAAGCTTTGCTTTAACACGGGTTGAATCGTTAGGGTTTGGGGTTTAGGTTCAGGGTTTAGGGCTCAGGATTTAGGGGTGAGGGTTTAGGTTTAGGGTAGCCTCTGGTTCGGGCAGAATAATCTCAGTGTTGTCTAATCCCCTCGTGGTCTAGGAAAAAATTGGGAGTTTCCGAAAATTAGGGGTACCTTATTTTAGGGTCCTGATAATAAGGATCCTACTATTTAGGGTACTATATTAGGGTCCCCTATTTTCGGAAACTCCCAAATAGCAAGCGGCAGCCGGTACATCGACAGACCTCGGCCTGAATTGCCAAAGCCTTTCAATTTACCTGAACCTGCCAAAACCTACCTTTTTGTAGGGTCCCTAAAAAGTTCCATATATTAGGGTTTATAGTAAGAACCTACAAAAAACGTAGGGTTTGGTAGGTTAAGGTAGGTTTAAAGTTTACTGTGATTTGATCTTTGGGTGAGCTTAGCCTGTCATGCTCAAAAAGTCACGATCTCAGGCTTCTTTCGTGCAGCCTGGTGGTGAAGTTGTCTTCGGGTGTTTCCCTGCAGTCTCTCGAGCACTGTAGACGAAACTCATGTGGGAGTTTCCATTTTGGGGACCCTAATGTAGTACCCTAGTTATAGTAGGATCCTTATTACAAGGATCCCCAAATACGGTACCCCTAATTTTCGGAAAGTCTCAGGTCTCTTCAGGCACTGAAGCACGGCTTTGCTAGAGGTTGAGTTTTGTAGGATTCCGCACATGCTGCCAAAGCCTCAACAGCGCCGTAAATCCTGTGCGCTGCTGCGAGCAGTGATCGAAAAGCTGCTATCTATGCCAGAGCTGCTCGCATACCGAAGTACTGTCACCGCCAAACTCTGCCTCACCCCAGGTCACGACGGATCCATCGTCAAGAATGGCAGCAAACGCGTATGAATTGGCTTGGATTTGCAGCACATTCTTCAGCTGGCCCTGCACAGCACTGCTGTCACCGCCCCAGCCACCCCAGGTCACGACAGATCCATCGCCAAGAATGGCAGCAAAAGCAGAACCAGAGGACTGAATCTGCTGCACATTCTTGAGCAGACTCTGCACAGCGCTGCTGTCGGCACCGAACTCAGCATCACCCCAGCTCACAACGGATCCATCGTCAAGAATGGCAGCGAAAGCGCCGTCGGAGGCTTGAACCTGCTGCACATTCTTCAGCTGAGTCTGCACATCGCTGCTGTCTGCACCGAACTCAGCATTACCCCAGGTGACGACGGATCCATCGTCAAGGATGGCAGCAAAGGCGCGTTCAGTGGCTTGGATCTGCTGCACATTCTTGAGCTGAGTCTGCACAGCGCTGCTGTCGGCACCGAACTCATCATGACCCCAGGTCACGACGGATCCATCGTCAAGAATGGCAGCAAACGCGTATGCATTGGCTTGGATTTGCAGCACATTCTTCAGCTGGCCCTGCACAGCACTGCTGTCACCGCCCCAGCCACCCCAGGTCACGACAGATCCATCGCCAAGAATGGCAGCAAAAGCAGCATCAGAGGACTGAATCTGCTGCACAGTCTTGAGCTGAGTCTGCACAGCGCTGCTGTCGCCACCATAGCCAGCCAAACCCCAGGTCACAACGGATCCATCTTCAAGAATGGTAGCGAAAGCGCCGCGACGATTGCCTTGAATCTGCTGCACATTCTTGAGCTGAGTCTGGACAGCGCTGCTGTTGGCACCACTGGCAGCATCACCCCAGGTCACAACAGATCCATCGTCGAGAATGGCAGCAAAAGCAAAACCAGAGGATTGAATCTGCTGCACATTCTTGAGCTGAGTCCGCACAGCACTACTGTCGCCACCTTCGCCAGGATAACCCCAGGTCACAACCGATCCATCATCAAGAATGGCCGCAAACGCGCCAGCAAAGGCTTGGATTTGAACCCTAGTGGTGCGCAGCAAGGTCAGGGAATCACCATTCTGCACCCTGGCTTTTTTGATCGGCACAGATCCTTCCACGACGGATCCACATGAGTCCAAAAGCCGCCCTCTTCCGACCCCGAGAGCAACCTGTGCCCGTCGTTTCAATGTTCCTACCGTCTCATCCAAGGCTGCTTGCACAACGGCTTTCCGCCCACTGATCAGTCCCACTTCCACGTGAATCGACATGTTGCGCACCGGGAAGATCCTTTCTCTCACCGTTTACAGTCATTCAAAACCCTAAACTCTAAACCCTAAACCCTAAACCGTAAGGGATTCAATCTAATGATGTCCCAAGTGAAGAAAGCTTTGACGATTGCGGTGACACATGTCCATCCAGAGTTTTACGGGTTGTCCGCTAAGCGGTTTGAGGTTGAGGTTGTGTGTGTGTGTGTAGAGGGCAGTTTGCAGAGTCACCAAAACGCTGCCCAAATCCTAAAGACTTCTGGCAAGCTTCGGCTTAACACCCACGCCTTAGCCTTTGTGCCGAGGTGTGTTCGAAAGACTTACCTGCTCATGTGCTCGAAGGATCCATGTATCTCTAAGCGGCTCCTGTAATGGTTGTGTAGCGCTCTGAGCTTGTTAAAGGCGTTTTGGGCGTTCTTGGATTTACAAAAAGGTTCCATGAGGTGCAGGAACAGGGAGACCTTAGAGTAACAACAGATGGCTGAACCAACACCCTGGAGCACTGTACCGCGAATACCAGGAGGCGCAAACACACTCAAACTCAAGCCTAAAGCCTAAAACACTAAACCCCTAAACCCCTTAACCCTAAACCCTTAAACCCTAAACCCCTAAACCCTAAACCCCTCAACCCCTAAACCCTAAACCACTCAACCCCTAAACTGGCGCTAAACCCTTAACCCCCAAGCCTACACCCTGTAAGCCCCGAGCAAGTGCCTATGGAACACCCAACAGCAAGGCTCAGAAGACTTGGAGAGCCTGTGCAAACGACTGAACAAACTCAAATCCTCCAGAGTACATGGGAGCTAGGGGACCCTAATCTCGCACCCTAGCTAGTAGGATCCTTACTATAAGGACCCCAAAACAAGGTTCCCCTAGTTTCGGAAACTCCCATATGACAGCTCGACCTGCTAAGATTTGATCTGCGCTTCACTCTCCCAAAGGAGTTAGGATATGCAGGCTTTGGGGTTTAAGGTCATAAATCCCGAAGACTAACTAAAGCCGAAAGCCTTGCGAGGAGTTTCATGCGAAAGCCACACCTACCTCGGAAAGTCTTGG
Source organism: Symbiodinium sp. clade A Y106 (assembly GCA_003297005.1). NCBI lineage: Eukaryota > Dinophyceae > Suessiales > Symbiodiniaceae > Symbiodinium > Symbiodinium sp. clade A. Next base: position 297,435 of record BGNK01000093.1, on the reverse strand, counting down.
CCCGGGACCGGACCCTAGAATCCCAAGCCCAAGAAGGCCAACTTGCATGATGAAACCCCAAACACTTCCCGCCGTCATGAAACTGTATAACTAGTTATGTACCGATTAATGTAGGAACCTGATTAAGAAACCCTGGGCCCATAACCCCCCCCCCCCAAAAAAAAATAGGAGGATTCATATAAGGAACCCTCATAAACGTTCTTAATCAGGTACCTACATTATTCAGCGGCCGCCCTTTTAATTAACGCCATCAAAGCGTTTCAACACCCTGCAAGAAAATGCCCACTACTACGGACCGTAAGGGCTCTATTCAGGGCAAGCCTTCCGCTATTGACTTCTTAAGTACAACTATACAAACCTTGGCTGACTTCTGAAGCCCTCCCAAAAGTTAAACTTTTAGCCTCCTTATTATAGTTCATATACCATATATTATGTACCCTAGTAACCTAGTATTTAGCTAACTGGAGCCCTACCTATATTCTCCATTGTAGTTCCTTTTTTGGTTAACCAAAATCTCTATCATAGGATCCTAACCATAGAACTGGTTAACCAAAAAAGGAACTACAATGGATACTCTCGGAATTATACAAACCCTTACAGACACAAAAGGAACCCTTATACAACTCGTTCAACCAGCCTCCAACCCGCACAACGCCATACTCTACTACATTATACAAGACTGCTATACTATGATTTTACCATACTCGGCTAATATTGCTACTCTGTGTTTTGTTGTGCCTTGCTAAACTATACTTTATCACTATACCCCCCTTAGAACCATAATAAAACTAATATGTTGCACATTCTCTTGGGTGTTACATGAACTAAAATTCGCAAGGAGACTACAGACTAACTATACCCTAAACCCTAAACCCTAAACTATTTATTAAATGCTGACCTCCTTCAAGTCTCGGTGCACATAGCATTTCCGGTGCATAAACTCCACGGCCTTGGTGGCGAGGGGCTAGGGTTTAGGGTTTAGGGTTGAGGGTTTAGGGTTGAGGGTGGGGTTGAGGGCTCCGGGACCCCCAATTGCCAATGGCCCTTTAATGGAGCCCTTGATAGTGGGTAGCTAAGGTATATTAGAGGGGTGGTTGGGGGGTCTAAGTTGGGCTTGGGTTCGGTTTGGGGCTAAGGGCTAGGGGTTTGGGTTTGAGGGTTCAGGGTTCTTAGGGTTACAGAGAGACCTTTGGGTTGTAGGGCTGTGGAGTGTGGTTCATTGGGGCCTTCAAGACTAAAATGTGGATGTGGGAATATTAATGGTGTATCTATAGAAGGACTACTAAACTTATTAAACTATACGGGAACACTTTTACAAGTGCTACAATTCCCTTGGCCGGAGCTCAGATACGTCGAGGTCAGGATCCCTTCCAAGCCCTAAACCCTAAACCCTAGACCCTGAACCCTACAAGCACAAGTTGGAACATAGATTGCTGGGTATTCCCTCTACTTTACCTTAAGGGCATGAGGGCATGTTCCAACGTTCTGGCTTCTACTGTAGTTTGGGAATCACGACGCCGAGGCTGGCTCCGTGAGTATCTGGGCGAAGTAGCGGGCAGCTGTGGCCTTCGGCGCGGGGTTCCTTTAGGGTTTAGGGTTTGGGGTTTAGGGTATATAGGGTTGAGGATTTGGGATATATAGGGTTTAGGGTTTGGGGTTTAGGGTCTATAGGGTTTAGGGTATATAGGGTTTAGGATTTGGGATATATAGGGTTTAGGGTTTGGGGTTTAGGGTCTATAGGGTTTAGGGTATATAGGGTTTAGGATTTGGGATATATAGGGTTTAGGGATTGGGGTTTAGGGTCTATAGGGTTTAGGGTATATAGGGTTTAGGATTTGGGATATATAGGGTTCAGGGTTTGTATATAGGGTTTAGGATTTGGGATATATAGGGTTTGGGGTTTGGGGTTTAGGGGTTAGGGTATATAAGGTTTAGGGTTTAGGGTTTAGGGTGCAGGAGCTATAGAGCACCAGGACGGTCGTAGCCTGAAATAGGGGTATCCGGTCCCAAATGCTGGGCATTCAGGGTCCAATAGAGGGTAGATGGAGGGTCTAGGTATGGGAGTTAAGATGTAGAGCCTAGAGATCAAGCTTCAGGATATCAGGTTCAGTGATTAGGGAGTTGGGTCTTGGCTGACTGCTGACCAGGAGGGTACAGGATTCGGGGTGTTCGGGCGTACCTTCAATTCATCCATCAAAGACTACCTGGAGTTTGGGACACATAAAAAACAAGAAAGTCGCAGTATGGAGCACCAAAAATACGTACCCCCCCTCGAGCCACGATACCTACTACCGGAAATGAAGAGCCCCAAGTTATTAGCTTCAGATTCCAGACCCCAATGTATCCCAGTGTTCGGGCACTCTTTCAATCTCTATCTCGGCGCACTCAACCCAAAACGCGGAACCCCGAAACCCTAGACCGTAGGATGCAGATCGAGTGAGACCCTTCGCTGACCCCTATCCCTAAACTTCTGAGGATGAAACCATGGGCCCCTAGTATGGGCCCTTAAGCCTGGGATCCTTATATACCGAATATATACCCTATTTGTACCCTTTAAGGTCCCTTAAAAGGGCTAAGGGCCCATACCAGGGGCCCATACTTCTAACCTTAGAAAACTAAACCCCGCACCCTAACCCTTTATTATGTAATCGTCCTTGGTACAGCTTCGGGCATCCCGAAACCGCGAAAACTAACACCAAAATCCAAACGGCTTGGAGTCAGCCATAATCTACTTGCATTTGGTGGGGCTTCGGGTGTAGGACTCAGTGCAGTGTAGGGATTAGGCTTGAAGGCTGCAGGTTTCGAGCTTACCCAGCACCCCCAAGTAGCCTTTAGTAGCCTTATGGTTGTCATTAGTCCTAACCCCCAATACCCTAAAAACAAAAAAAGCCTCATGGTCTTTAATAGTGAATACTTATCTCCAATAGAGGGTAGTCGGGGGGAGGGGGGGCTGGTTGAGCTCGAGCTTTCCCCGATATGGCTTGTACTTTAGATTTAATACTAATAGTAATAACAATAATCACGATGGTAATAGTAATAGTAATAATCATCATAATCATACTTGTAATTAGTAATTAAGGCTGCGGGTGCATAGGGTGTTTTCGGGCGCAGGGGGTTTCGAAGTTCCGGGTTGGCATCAGGACTGGTGCTCTCTATAAGGGCGCCGTACTAGTCTGGGGATCTCAATTCAAAGGGCTCCCTGATTCAGACAACGACCCACGTGTTTCCACCGCGTGTTAGCAAATCCGTGGCATGTCTTGGCAGGTGCATCGGCAAGCCGATAGGTGTACTGCTGCAAGCATCAACAAATTGCCAGCTCCACCTAGAAGGTGGGCTGCTTCCAACAAGCAGACGCAGATTCGTCAAACGGTCATCAACTGGTCCTGTACAGCACAGCTGTTGGCACCGAACCGATCATCACCCCAGGTCACGACGGATCCATCGCCAAGAATGGCAGCGAAAGCGGCGCCAGATGATTGGATCTGCTGCACATGTTTCAGCTGCCCCTGCACTGCACTACTGTCGCCGCCAGGGACAGCAGCACCCCACGTCACGACGGACCCGTCGTCGAGAATGGCAGCAAAAGCGCCGTCGGAGGCTTGAATCTGCTGCACAGTCTTGAGCTGAGTCCGCACAGCACTGCTGTCGCCACCTTTGCCAGGATGACCCCAAGTCACAACCGATCCATCACAAAGAATGGCAGCAAAAGCATTCTCAGAGGCTTGGATCTGCTGCACATTCTTCAGCTGACCCTGCACAGCACTACTGTCGCCACCGTGGTCAGCAGCACCCCAGGTGACAACGGATCCGTCGTCAAGAATGGCAGCAAACGCGCTGCGAGCGGCTTGGATCTGCTGCACATTCTTCAGCTGAGCCTGCACAGCACTACTGTCGCCACCATAGAGAGCGTTACCCCACCAGGTCATCACGGATCCATCACCGAGAATGGCAGCAAATGCCCGTAAGGCGGTCTGGATTTGCTGCACATTCTTCAGCTGACCCTGCACAGCACCGCTGTCGCCACCTCGGTCAGCAGCACCCCAGGTGACAACGGATCCGTCGCAGAGAATGGCAGCAAATGCGCACTCAGAGGCTTGGATCTGCTGCACATTCTTCAGCTGAGTCTGCACAGCGCTGCTGTCGGCGCCGTACTCAGCATCACCCCAGGTCACGACAGATCCATCGCCAAGAATGGCCGCAAAAGAGTAGCCAGAGGCTTGGATCTGCTGAACATCCTTCAGCTGACCCTGCACCGCACTACTCGAGCCGCCTTCACAAGCAGCACCCCAGGTCACCACGGATCCATCGCCAAGAACGGCCATTCGCCAGCTGGCCCTGCACAGCACTGCTGTCGCCACCCGAGTCAGCTAAACCCCAGGTCACGACGGATCCATCGCCAAGAATGGCGGCAAAAGAACCATAAGTGGACTGAATTTGAACTTTGGTCACATGCAAGGTCAACGAATCACCGTTCTTTAGCTGTGAATTTGCGATCCCCTCGCATCCGTCCAGAACGACCCAAGACGAGTCCAGCAGACGCCCTTTGCCGACCCCAAGTGCGATCTGTGCCCGTTGTGTCAACGTCTCCACAGTTTCATCCAGTCCTGCTTGCACGGTAGCTGTCTTGCCACTGAGCAGTGAAACTTCAACAGCGATCGACATGCTCCACGTAGGAAGTGTTGAAGTCCGGTGGCTTACGGGACTTCACGAGTCAAACATATATATATATATATTATTTATTTATTTATTTATATATTTATTTATTTCATATATTCATAGTTTCATTCATACGTAACGGTAGCCGGAATCCCACTTGTTTTAGCTTTACTCACATCCGGCGAGCTTATCTACACTGCGATTGACTGAACTAAAGGGCTTAAGCTTTATGGCTTACGTCTTCGGACTGAAAAGTTGGAGAACCGACAAGGCCACGAACTTCGGAGTGTGCGTGGCAGATGCGTCGTATGCAAGTTTTAGAGCTTTAGGGTTTAGGGCTTAGGATTTTAGGGTTTTAGGGTCTCAGGGTCTAGGGTTTAGGGTTAGTGGAGCCCAGCGACTTACCTGATCACCAACCCTATACAGCTAAAACTTCGACCCTGCTACCATAGCGGCCTGAATAACTAGAATTGGTGGTGGGGTCCCTGGTCGTAGTATACTGATAATAAGGAATGATACCACTAATTATTTAAGCTTCTACATTAGACTATTAGACCCTAATCCTGGCCCTACACCCTCAACCACCCCTACTTCCCGAACCCTCCATCCGCCCCAATCCACTTCCAGGAAGGCTCTTTCAGGCTTGTGGCTGGCAGCCCAAAACACTCTCGTGAACAGTAAGGGCTGAGGCGGGCAACTATGCATCCCAAACAAATGCAGCAATCAGGTGGTTACTTGGCACTCTGACCCCCAACCTCGAACACAAAACCCCAAACTCCAACCCATGATAGATGCCTCGGACAGACGATGGTTCGGTATCTTCTGGCAGAGACTACGCAGAGATCCGCCCGGACAATGCTCCAGCAGCATGTAGACATACCTCCGGTTTAGGGTTTAGGGTTAGTTTAGGGTTTGGGGTTTAGGGTTGGGGGTTGAGGGTTGAGGGCAAACCCTAAACCCCTAAGCACCAAACCCCGGCCGAAACTCCAAGCCCTAAACCCTCACAGAGCTGCCTATTGCTAGAGTTTGGGATTACGGTTTCGGTCTGAGGGCAGACGTACCTCATGCCCCTTATAAGTGTTTCTGTATCTGGGCTCGATTGAGGGTTCCATACGTATTCCACAATTGTTCTTCAGCGGAGTTTCAGGTGTCCATGAGGGTCCATGTACTTCATGGAACTTGAATAAAGCGGTAAGTTCCCTAAGGCCTAGGAGTCCCAAGTATCTAATGAATCGGCATTTGGGTTTAGGATTGTGGCGCAGTGCATTAATCAGGTTCCTACATTATATTAGACATACAGACATACCTGGTCCAGGCAGGGGCTTAGGGTTATAGCGGTTGGGGCTTTGGGTTTGAAGTTGGGGTCTGTAGGGAATTGTTTGTAGGGGGGGGGCTTGGAGGGTCTGAAAGTACTTGCATTGGGGATTCCCTCATGCGAACCCCATAGCCCTAAACCCTAAGGCCGTGAACCCTCAACCCCAAATGCATGCTCCGTGTTTTTGAGCACCGTGATCAATACACTTCCCATGGTTGTGCGTTTCGAATGTGTCGGAGTTTGCATACGCTTCGCTTAATATATGCTTTGTTAAAAAGGCCCCTATACTGAACCTTTGTTGAAATTCTACTTAGGATCTTGCAGATAGAGAACACGGCTACCTGAACAAAAACATGACAGCAAACGCTCTTGGCCCCTCAACAGCCCTTGTGAACTGTCGAATCGGGAAATGCTGTACTACGAGTATCCCGTAAAGGACAGTGTTCCTACTTGTTGGGGAGTGCTATGGTTTAAGTTTAGATCCTGGGCTCTGGGTATCTAGTTCATGGCTGGGATTTTACTGAAGATTTAAGGTGTTTATTCTTATTGGGTTTAAGTACCCATAAAAATGTAGAATGTAATCCAACTATGACAAAGATATGTTCTAGTATTCAAACATAATAAGGTGTAAGGCTTCTACTACTGGTGTCCCCGAAATGCAACTCTACCTTTTTGAACAGTAATTGCTGGGTTATATGATGCGCCTCGAACCTGCATGCAGTAAGGCTTTCTCAGTTCGGACGTTTGGAATTCGGCGCCCTTAGATTTTGATGATTTTGGGGTTTAGGATCAAAATGAATACCTGTTCAAATACAGGAAAAACCTTGGAGGTTTAATATATTATACAAATAAATACGACATACTTCCTAAGAGCACCATGTAACGTTAAGGGGATCAAGCCTAGGGCTTTGCTCACATGCTCCGGAGAACCAGATGGCAGAATTCCGAAAATGAGGGGTTACCTTGTTTCGGTCTTTATACGGAGGATCCTGCTATTTAGGGTATTATATTAGGGTCCCCTATTTGGCAGACATCCTAGGTTCCCCAATAGCCCCTTTACTAAAACGGTGGCCTTTTTTGCTACTCATCTTTAATCAGGACACTCTTAAGGAAAAAACAAAAGGGGCAGGGTTCTGAGGTATAATATACTGTACTTATAAGGAACCTCTAAAATGGTATAGGTAACTCATTATTAAGGCCCCTCCAACATATTCCGAATCTTTTTGGCAGCCACATGTTACGAGTTGGGTGCCTGGACCTGCAGGCTTAGCCTTTTAACTACTAGTATAGAGTTTTGATGTAGAACTCCTGTTTTGCCAGAGTCGCACCGGCAACCCCGACTAAAATGTGAGTTTTAGGGTTTCGGGTTTAGGAGGTATTCTCCACGACAGTTCAGGTTTTAAGATGTAGGGTTTGGGGCTCAAGCTGGCCATCTAACTGCCTCACATCACTCCGAATTGTACGAAGGCTCGTGGCTACATGGCTGAATGTTGAGGATGCCGTAAACATCATAAACCCAAGCCTAAAACCCTGAATCCCAACTCGTTCTGCACACATAAGTTACATAAGCACTATTCAGAGTAAGCTTTCAATCAATGACACAAACTTAGGCACTTCTGCTTCGGGGCCTTTTTTCCTTGAACTTCCGTGCGACACGAAGCCTACTATAAGGCGAATGTCGCGAGCTCGTTGCGGGTCTGTTGTCGGAAAGTCTCTGAAGGAGAGAGACCCGTCCTGGCTTATAGCTGGGCTTGCCAGCTTGCCAACCCTATGCTGTCAATCTTGAAAAAAAGACCCACCCAAACTAACCAACTCCTAAGCCTCGATTCCTAAACCCGACTGGCCCGAATGATGCAGAAGTAATCACCATATCACGGCCACAGGGGCCTGGTTTAGGAGTTTAACAACAAATGATGCCCTTCCGCCAGCAGCTGTCAACAGTTTGATCATGGTGGGGATCCTAAGTATAATATACCGGCCATGCATTAACTATACCCCCCCTTAGAACCCTAATAAAAATACTATTTTTTAATATTCTCTTGGGCTTTATATGAACAAAAATAAAAAATAGTTCCTAAGGAGACTATAGTTAATCAAATCAAAGTAAGGAGGGAGCTTAGGGGGCCCTAAGGATTTGTATCGGTGATTACTCGGAATTTTGGAGGGTCTTTATCTTTGGGAATTCACATCGCCAAAAAACCCTAAACCCTACATTTTCAGGCAAGTTCGGCCCAAAGACCACACTACTGTAAATAAGGCTGTTGTGCCATTTTGAGCCTTAGGGGCATCGATCCTGATTAGATAGACACCGAAAAGCCGGGTATTGGCACCTTATAAAGTGGGGGAGCCCTAAACTCTGACTAAACTTTCTACCGGAGCTAAACTGCCCTACAGTGAACCCCAGAAAGTTGGAACATAGTTTTAGGAGGATTCATGCTGGGATTCCCCATACTTTACTGTAAGGGCATGAGGCCAATGATGTTCCAACTTTCTGGCTTCTGCTACAAACCTACACCCTGAGCCGGAACCCCATTTAAACCCTAAGCTCGAAACCGTAACCGTCGGTTCAAAGGGCACGGCAGGCCTGGAAAGCGGAGCCAGACGGGGAAAGCACTCAAAGAGGAAGACAGAACTTAGGAACTTCCTGGATCTTCAAGAACCTATAGTAAACCCCAAAAAGTTGGAAACCGGATTAAGGACAATTAGTGCTGGGATTCCTTATACATTACTCTTAATTAAGGATTGAGGCTAGTGGGTTGCCAACTTGGGGGCTTCTACTGTACCTTTTTAGGGTTCCTTACTATGACTTCCGTATGTACGTCTTTCAAAAAGGTAGGTTATTTAGGGCCTACGTATGGCTCCAGTTTAAGATGTAGGGTTATAGCTCTGGGTTTATGTGATTTGGGGTTTTGTAAGATTCTGGGCTCATAGGGTTTGGGGTCTATTGCGGTCGTAAGGTTCGGTAGGCCCTGTGGAGGAGAATCTCCAGGAGCCAATGACTTCGCCATAGTGGTTAGTGTAGGAAGTGAAGCTTCTAAACCCTCACCCTAAAACCCTAAACCCTAAAACCCTAAAACCCTAAACCCTAAAACCCTAAACCCTAAAACCCTAAAACCCTAAACCCTAAAACCCTAAGACCCTAAACCCTAAAACCCTACACCCTAACCCTTGAGTCGGCTCCTGGAAAGGATCGGTCTCTTCTTCATGAGGGTTTAGGGTCTTAGGGCTTTAGGGTTTAGGGTTTAGGGTTTAGGGCTTTAGGGTTTAGGGTTTAGGGTCTTAGGGTTTTAGGGTTTAGGGTTTAGGGTTTTAGGGTTTAGGGTACCTCGGCCTCCAAAAGGCGCCAACGACCAGAACCCCAGGGTTTAAGTGCTCCTAGGTATGGGTTCTTTGAGGCTTATAGAAACGGGTTATGGACGATGAGGACTATGACTCATGATTCAGACCTCTGTCCTTGGGCCTAAATAAGCCCGAAAACCCCAAGCCATCAACCCTAAACCCTAAACTCCAAAAAACAAGCCCAAACCCTGAACCCTAAACTCTAAGTTCTAAGTACGAAGACCACTTTCAGTGCTTCGTCTGCTGAGTTTCCAACCACTTCGGCTTCGCCGTGTGCTTCGAGCACGCCCGGGGGATCCGCTTACCCTGAAACTCTAAGGACTCAAATGTTACGGCTTTTGGGCCAAAAAAAACCATACTATGTGCCTGCTTGTTGGCCATTTTGAGCCTTAGTGTCATGGTTTACCTGGGCCCTAAGACGCCTACCTTTGCGGGGTTCCTTGCTGTGAGCTCCGTATTACATGAAAGCTTAAAAGGTAGGTGAGCCGGGGTTAACTTAAGCTTTAGCGCCTTAGGGCTTCAAGGTTTGGGATGGTAATCAGGGGTTTTAGGGCTTTCGCAGTTTTAGGGTTTGGTGCAGGATCCTCGAAACAAGGGTCAGTGCAAGTTCTCGGGCCACGAAGGCGGCGTGTAAGGGGTCCCTTCACCTTGTACCTAGAGTCTCCATTGTAGTTCCTTTTTTTGGTTAACCAGTTTTATGGTTAGTATCCGATAATAGAGATTTTGGTTAACCAAAAAAAGGAACTACAATGGAGACTATAGGTAAGGTTGTCTGAAAAAAATGATTTGGAGCCTCTTAAACCTTGGGACTTATGGCCGTGTGGGTGGAGTTGGATTTGGGGTCTGCGGGTCTCCCCCAGCGTATGCAACCCTCAAAGCCCTACTGTCAGGGGCTAAGAACAATAATCGCCTCAGCGCTGCAAATAACCCCAAGGGTCCAAACTCCAAAAAACACCCCGAACCTATATTTACATGGGATGCTACTGTAATACCCAATTACCAATAATTCAGTCTTGGGGCCCTAAAGGTGAGAGGAAGATAGAGGAATAGTAGCAGAAGAAACGGGCTCACTTCAGGAACTAATGGAGCATCTGCAGCTGGGTGGCTCTACATGTATGTATCTCAGCTGCAATGTCGGCCTCGAGGCATCATGAGGTCTTATGGGTTTCCCGAAAACCCTAAACCCTAAAACCCTAAACCCCTAAGACCCTAAACCCCTACAACCCTACATACCCTAAACCCTTGAGTCGGTACCTTGAAAGGATCGGTCTCTTCTTCATGAGGTTTAGGGTTTAGGGTTTCGGGTTAAAGCTTAAATCTTCTCGCCAGGGCAAAGCTTCCGAGTTGCTCTAGGCATCTCTTGTCGGATCCCCCGATGCCGGGTATGTCCAGCTAGAGATGCTTGGTTCACAAATCACATACTATAGGAGCCTAAAGAACTACCTATGCGATGCGATTTTGGGGGATTCCTCATTATAACTATAGTCCTATAGTAAAACGGACCCCAAACCCATACTCTAGTTATTAAGGCCCCTCATTCAATGCATCGATGCTTGGGACGGCTGGCGTCGGAAGTTGTTTGCGCAGAGTTGGATGCAGAATAACTGGACCAGGTTGCCAGGCGTGCCCTCAGCCTCCGCACACGAGCTCTACGCTGCCATCCATGTCTATAGAACAACAGTCCCAGCCTTGAATTACCGAAACCCCAAGGCCCCACAGGAGGGTCCAGCCAAGCAACCTGCAGCCGGAAAAACACAAAATGCAGGATGTGGACCACTACTGGATTAAGGTTTCGGGTGTAAGATTTCGGAGGCTTGTTACCCCTCCACTCTCCTGAGGAAGATAGGAAAGGGTATTCTCTGGGTACTACTGTTTGAGGGTCGTTATTTAAGTACACATCCTGTGCATATAAACATTCGAAGCTTGGGAGTTTGGGGCTTTGGGGTTTGGGTTTCTTGCGGGGCTTCCGAGATGGAGGTGGGGAAGGGGGAGGGGCAAGGGATTGGGTTTGGAGGGTGGTGTCGGTTTCGTAGAGAGCCTCGAACAATTGGAGAACCTTCCCTAACCCTCCAGAGATACTTCTAGGAGGTTTAGGCTTTCAAGAAGTCTACCTAGTCTCCATTGCAGTTCCTTTTTTTGGTTAACCAAAATCTATTATAGGACCCTAACAATAAAACTGGTCAACCAAAAGGAACTACAATGGAGACTCTAGGTAGGGTTTGCATCTACAGTAAGAGCTGGCTGCGGAAAGGATCCATCCTGCTCCCCAGAGACTCCAAAACCCTTTGATTTAGGAATATACCTTAAATCAGGATCCTATGATAATTTAAGGTATATTCCGAAATTAGGGGGTTTTGGAGTCTCTGGGTCCTTTTGCTGGCACACGCGCACCACTTCGCAAGGTCGGTATGCAACAGAACGGTTGCAATGGGCTCCTGGCACCGATACGAGATTGAGGTCCCCACCAATTGGGTACCATCAGCGTCCTAGGTGTCTTCTTGGATATGTATACGAGACAGAGAGAGAGAGAGAGACAGAGAGAGAGAGAGAGCGAGAGCGAGAGAGCGAGAGAGAGAGAGAGAGAGAAAAAACAACAAAGTTCATGGCATTCTGGACCAAGGTAGCCATTACGCAAATCTCTTAATACCGGCAACAAAGTCGAGGAGTTTGCTCCTAGAACCCTAAACCCAAAGCCCTAAACCGCCTTTTGTTCCTGAGTATCATCTGCAATCGGCTCTGGATCGTAAACTGCATGTTATTCCCGAGCATCATCTTTAAAAGGCACTCACAACTCGATGATACCAACCCATTCATCTTTAACCCCTGATCTGAACTCCAGTCGCACCTTCAGGCGATAAACCGTCACCCTATGCTCTAGATCAAGTTTACGCTTCGGGGGCTTGGCAGCATTAGGGCCGAGTTAAGCGAAAGATTTAAGGCTTTTGGGTCGGACGGCCTTTTGGGTAATGTTTGTCGGAGGAGGTGGGTCCTGATCGGAAGATGGTTGGTGCCGGGATCCAAAACGGTGTCCGGATTCGCTCTTGCCCAGGACATCCGGCGCCAAGTTTCACCCTTTGCCCCTTTAAGGTCTAGGGCATAGTCAACTCTAGACTCGGTTGAGGGCTTAGGGTTCATAGGAACCTTCAATTGGACGGAAGACCCAGAAACTGGCAGGCCGCAGGCATCGAGAGTTCCGGGAAAAGTTTCAGGGCGGCAGCTGTTTCGGCAGAGATCGGCTCTTCATGCAAGGGATCAAAGAGGCTTCATCGCTTGTGGGAGTACTCCTTAACCACACACCATACACCCTACCTTTAAACCCCAAAGCAACACCTACACCCTAAAGGAGCCCTGAAATCCCGCTTCAAGGGGTCTCCCATTAAAACACTGAAAAGGCACGGGCTCTATGCCTCATGATTAACCCTAACAACCTAAACCTGAAACCCTAAATCCGAAAACCCGCTTAAATCCTCCAAACCTACTCAAGGGCTCTGGGGTTCAATGTTTAGGGTTTAATGGTTTGGGACCCATCTGCTCTGATCTCCACGGAAGCGAACGGCTTCCCCGTTCGTGTCATTGGAAAACAGCGCGGTGTCCATGCGAAGCCTCAGGGACGGAATGTCAAAGGTGACGAAACCCAACTTGTGGCATGTACTCGGATGTGTATAGGTGTTCTGTAAGTGGTTCTAGGAGAATTTGAGATTCTAAGGTATGGTAGGGTGCGAACCACAAAAGTATACAGCAACAAAGAGAAGATGTGGGGCAGTATAGGCATAGGTCTGCTTTAATAGGTCGCATGTGGTCCGGTAGAATGTCTTAAGGGTCAGGATACAACTTGAAACTGTGGGTTCAGGGCTTGGTGGTCGCAACCCAGAAAAGGAGGGCTTAGCCCTCGTCAGAGGTCTGCAGACAAGCCAAATCCCTCATCTCGTCAAACTGCCTACAAAATCCCGTAAACGCATTCCTGATGGCACCCCTTTCCGGAACCCTACAATACGGCATAAATATCACCAGTCCCCCAACGCGTAGCACCCAGACCTCATCTTCGCATGGCCGCGGAAAATGCGATGACTAGGATAGCTTCAGCCTGGGCGGTTCAGGAGTGGCGGGCCTGGGTTGCATCTTTAGTTTGGGCTCCTCCAAAATCTTTGCAGGGCTTGGGATCCATCGGGGTTTATTTACAATTATTTAAAGGGTATAGTATAGTTATATATGCTAATATTACTGATGTAACAATGTAACAATATAACAATTTTGAGTTCGGTGGACCTGAGGGTTGGAAGGGTTGGGGTTCCAGGCTCGGGGCTGCTGGGAGGGCTTGTGGGAGGCTTATGCGAGGCTTAGGGGAGGCCGGCAGGCTCACGAATGCGATTGTAGGGTTTAGGGTTAGGGGTTTACGGGCTTAGGGGTTTATGGTTTAGGGGTTTAGGGTTTAGGGGTTTAGGGAATGAAAAGCGACGACCTGCACACTCCCATAAGAACCAGGCCCAAGCGCCTGACACTTCCATAAAAGAACATCAAACACCTGACCACACGTATGAAAGCGAAAATAAGGGGGCACCTTGTTTTGGTGTCCTTATACAAAGGATCCTACTATTTAGGGCACTATATTAGGGCTCCCCAATTCTCGGAAACCCCCATATGAAACTATCTGGAAAACGGGCCGGGTCGCCTGAAACTGTCATAGGAAACAGACCACCATACAGGAAACACCGGAAACCCCAACACTTCAAGGATGCTTGGAATTAATGCACTCCCACAACACGACAAACTTCTTGCTTGTTGTCGTCCGGGCCTGGGTGGGCTTCCAGCAACAAGATTGCAAGATGGTCGCTAGCATATTTGCTTAAGGACGATTGAAAGGCCGCAGCACAAGATCTTGGCTACTGCTATTGGTTTTGGCCCGGCGCAGGGCTTGAAAACCGACTATAGGCAGGATGATAGCTATGGCAGCTATGATTCTTGGCTACGACGCTTTCGAGACCCAAACAACACATGGTTTTGAGGCCATGGCGGGTTCGGGCAGGGCTTCAGGATCGAAATTATACAGGATGACGGCTAGAATTGAATGGCTACGACGGCCACATAGCCGCTTCCGCTGAGATGAGCAGTCGCAACAACATTCTGATCATAAGCCTCAAAAACCTTAGTATGACGCTTAAACCTGAAGGTAAGGCCGACGACAATCTCCAGACTGGGTTCTGGTTAAGGAATTTAATTTAAGTGACCACTTAAATTAAGTACCTTAACAAGAACCCAGCAGAGCGGTGGCAAACTTCCAGGACGCCGCCTGCTGCTTCTCGCTCTCTTCGCTGCTCAACACACAAAGCCGCCATGGAAACTTCGTGAGCCGGGCACAGGGGGTTTAGGGGTTTAGGGTGTAGGGTAAAAGGAGCCATCCGATTGCGCCCCGCCGCAGACTGTTCCGAAAGACTGTCTTGGCCGGAGCAAACTGGCCCTCTGCGCCGTTCTTCCCTTCGCCGCCCTTCCTCACCAGCTCTCCTCGGGCGTGGTTAACATAGTCGTGGTCGTACATATAAGCCTTGCATCCTGACTTTGTCTGTAAATCCCACACATTCCTAAACCCTATACACCCTTAACCCTGAACCCTCTGTTATACACTGAACATCAGCAAACCCGCCCGAATCACCCTACTACGCTAAGCGCTATGGTCCAAAAACCCGCCAAGTAGTAGGGTCTTGAATGCCCCAAGGTCACTTTGGGCAGAGCTCTTACCCTAAACCCCCAAACTTGCCCTAAAGGAACCCTGAACCCCCACAGATCCCCTTAAAGGAACCCTTATAGATCCCTTCAAGGAACCCCTAAACCCCTATAGATCCCTTTATGAGATCTGCTTCGGAGGCTTCGCAACCTCCTAATCAGAGCCTCTAAGGCTCGAAGGCTTTCATTTAGGGTCTAGGGTTCGGGCTTAGGAGAGTTTGGAGGCTCCCCAAAGTACCAGGACCCTCCCCCAGCCCCAAACCCTAAACCCCAAAGTACTACCCTAAACCCTAAACCCCAAAGTACTAGGATCCTCTGACATCTTAAGCCCTGAACTGAATCCTAAACTCTGGGTATTCGGACACTCTGGGACACTCGAACCCTAAACCCTAAACCTAAACCTAAACCCTAAACCCTAAACCCTAAACACTCGCCGTTCCCGATATTCCCCGTATAGGACACTTATCGAACCCTTCCAGGACCCTTGCGGAACCCTTCTAGGACCCTTTCCCAAGAATCTGAGCCGGAAGCAATCCGACTTCTTCCGCCGTCGTTCCATCGAAGGGATCCTAGGCTTGATTTAGGGTTTGGTGGTTTCGGGGTTAGGGGCTTGGGGGTTTAGGGTTACGGGTCTGTAGGGGTTTCAAGCGTAGGGTTCGGAGGGGTTAATGCCTTTGCTTTCAAGATTACGTCGAGGTGGGAGGATTGTTTGGGCTCCGGGTGTTGCAAATTCAATTTTTCCACTGCCATGCTGGATATCATGGTATGTTATACTAGTAGGATTTAGTCAAAAACTCTTCGAAATAATATAGGCATAAGCTGTTTCAGGTGGGGCGCCTTGAGGCAAAAGCTTTTGTAGTGGCTGCAATGTTGGAAGTTCTGTGCGGTTGAAGCAGCGGAGCTTGCAATGCTGCATCGGGGGCTTTGGGCCATGGACCTTGAACAAGAAGTGTGTATGAGGTGAGAGTTTGAGCAATATGGCTGCAAGGCTGCCCCTGCTCCGCATCATCCAGGATGGCGAGGCCTATCCGGGTCCCGCACTTGAGTGTGCTTCAAGGAGCGCAGGGTTTCTTCCATTGACAGTGTGACAAATGCGAATTCCATATATGTTGCCTTAAACTTGCAGCTCTTCTGGGCCTGAGCTCCTCGCCCGGCCATCGAAAACCAATAGTTATGAGGGGCTGAATAACTACAATCAGAATAGGTTTGTGGCATTTCGTGACAAACTTCTTTTGTGGATGGAACCCTAAGACATCGTTCTACTAGTTATGTCAGGCCCCGACATTGCCTTCGGGGCAATCTGGGCATCTGTTGCCAAGATTCTGTGGCATTGTCGGCAGCCCAGCGCGGTACGGGCACTGCCTAGTTGAGGGTTTAGGGTGTCACTCACCAAGAAGCAAAAGGGTAAAGGTTTCATAGGGCCATAGGGTGTAGAAGGAAGTTAATTTATGGAGTTTTTCCATAAGGGCGACTACTTTCATGACAGTCTGCTTTCCCGACCTTATGGCAAGAAGTGAAAATGTCTTGCCCAAGAAGAAGCAAGTAGCTCAAGAAGTGGGCATTTCAATCAATTCGGGTGCTTGAAGGACAAGTTCGAGTTTTTGATGTTGAGGAACTTGCGCTAGCGGTCTCAAGTCGCATTGCATGGATGCCTGTTAACTCAAAACTACCCACAGTACCGTCTTAGAATAACTCTTGACGCCTCCATCCTACAACCTTACTTGAAACCCTGAACACCCAAGTAGATCCCTAAAGCCCGAACTCTCGAAACACGTCTGGAACTTCAACCTCAAACCCCGAGTTCTGGAAATTAATTCGGATTCCACTAATCCTCAATCCCTGAACCTCTCAACCTCGAAGCCTAAACCCCAAGGCGAGGACTAATATAGGTCTGAAACCCTTTGCAGTATGGTCTCTGGGCCCAAACACCTTGACAGATGTGATACAGTTGGGGGGAAGTGCAACCCGAAACCTTAAACCTGAATCCTATAAACCCAAGACCCAATCCCAAAACCCTAAACCCCAAACCCTAACCCTTAAAGGAACCCTAAGCCCTATTACTAAACCCTAACCCTTAAAGGAACCCTAAACCCTAAACCCTAACCCTTAAAGGAACCCTAAACCCTAAACCCTAAACCCTAACCCTTAAAGGAACCACCCCTAAACCCTATAACCCTTAAAGGGAACCCGAAACCCGAAGCGCCTCGAAATGCGGCGGTGAGGCGTTTCCCAGACTGAGACCTGCCCCGCTCTACTCAGGATCCTCTGGTTTCTTGAAAGAGATCCCTCAAGGCTTCCCTTAAGGGTCCGAAGGACCCAATAATTGGGTATGTGGGTTTAGGATCGTAGCTATGTCGGTGACTATTTTGGAGAGTATATGATACTTAGGTACTTGGATCCTTGAAGGGTTCCTTTTAAGGGCTTCGAGAACGGATCTATAGTTTAAGGGCTTCGGCCTTAGGCCTCAGGGCTTCGAGAATGGATTTAGAGAGTTTAGGGCTTGGGGCTTAGGTTTGAGGGTTCACATGGCATGATCGCTTCAAGGTGGCTCTTTTGGCCTTGGGGTTTTACAGTTTAGTCTGCTTGTTTCTTGAGGGAGCTTCAACCCTGCTGGCGCAGTTCCCGAAAGGCTTGGACAATACTTATCAAGATTCCTTTGAAGTGTTCTTTAGGGGTATCTTATACTATAGGGTTTGGTAGGTCCTTTAAAGGGATTACTAGGGGAATATTGTAGTACAGGGCTTGGTGGGTGGGATCCTTGATTGGGGTTCCTGTATGGGAGCCTTACTACTCAGCAGGCTTCTGGAATCCCATGACAGGCGCCTCTACTATAAGGGGTCAACATTTGGAATCAGATAGCAGGGGCTTTGATACAATAATACTATATTGGTCATTATTCAAGCCCCTACATTATGCGCGCAGGTGGGATGCTGATGGTTATGTCTCTCTTGCAGCCGTGTGGTTCAGCGTAGTGGCGACTGTAGGTTGGTGCTTGGAAATTGCCGAAGCAATCAAGCAAGGTCCGCTACACCCGCAAGCACTGAACACATACTGCAAGCCCCCCTCTAAACCCTACTAAACCCTAAGGGATCTACTTTGAAATAAGGATAGTAATATCGAAGCCTAGATATCCGAAAAATGGGTAGGGATGTACACTGATGCAAAGGACATTGCCGGCATTGCTGTGCTCTAGTTTCGAAGCCCACTTGCAACACACTCCTACAAACTGCAAACGACTGGACCGAGAATCTCTATGCCCGAATATGGCTTGCGTTAGGCGGTGTGAGGCTTTTGTCTACCGTATTGCTTCTGTTCGGGTAGCATGCTGTATGTCTGTAAGCAAATAAGTAGCGAGGATGTAAGGATGTATGTGCGTGTATGCATGCACGCAGCACGCATACTGTATGATACGATACGATACGAGTTTATCCTAAAAAAAGGGGCCTTAACAATTAGAATAGGGTTTTGGGCCCAAAATCGTATAGGTAATTCTTGCCCCATGCCCACATCCTCCCTGTGTCAGTGCCCGGCCCAAACTTGCATCCAACTCATCCAGGAAATCCTCCAGGCGAAACCGGGGGTTTCTCCGAGAGCCCAAGATCCCGGGGATGTAATATGGGAGTTTCCGAAAATAGGGGACCCTAATATAGTACCCTAAATAGTAGGATCCTTATCATAAGGACCCCAAAATAAGGTACCCCTTTAATTTTCGGAAACTCCCATATGTAGGGGCCTTAATCATTAGAATAGGATTTTGGGGCTAAACTTAAAGAGGAACACACAAAATAGTATAGGTAAGTACCAAGGCCCCTATAGTAGGTTTCTCCTTGTGAGGATCCGGTATCCCCTGAAGTTCCCTGAGGTCGAAGCTCACGCAAGTAATGGGACCCTGAGGATGAGGAATTGCACCTCAGGTACGAAGCACAACATCCCTAAACCCTAAACCCTAAACCCAATACTTCAGGGTCAATCCCTTGTTTTAAGGGGTATGGGTCTCTCTGTGGGGCCGAACAGCTGTCAGGTTTAAGGTATTCAGGTAAGTAGTCATAGCGTCTTCGGTTTAGGGGTTTAGGGTTTAGGAAGTTTAGGGTTTAGGGGGTGGATGCTTAGACCAGTCGTAACAGTCATTGCTAGTTTACAAATCCTACCTTCTGCTGTGTAGGTCCCGGTACTGAATGGTACTGAAGGTCTGTTCAGAAAAACCGTTCTCTCCTGTTGGCTTTTCAAGATCACATGTGTCACAACGAACCACTGGGGCCATGTTGACTGTGGAGGGTTTCTGATCGGGGACGTAAACATATAACCCCCTCGTCCCCAAAGCTATGCACCAAAGCCTCTTAACACAAAACCCCCAAGACACCTTAACACAAAGCCAACGAACATTCCGAAGTATCCTAGACTCGAAACCCTTCAAACCCCCTATCCGTTAACCCTTCAACCCAAAAAACTTATGCACATCCACTCCCAACTATCCCATACCTAAAACAATGCACAGCATCGCGACAAGCAACAGCATGAGGATAATGCTGCCGCCAGACAGAAATTCGATGAGTTCAGCAAACAACTGCCCAACACCAGAAAGANCCCCCCCCCGAAACCGTGCTGGAAACCCAAATATAGGGGCCTTAATGATTAGAATAGGGTTTCGGGGCCCATTATACCATAAACATAATAAGGAACCCTCAAAATAGTACAGGTAATTGGTTGGGTCCCTATAATACACAAAAGTAGACAGTTGAGCAGCCTACGCCGAACTGAGAAGCTGTCCTGGCGCCCGCGCCGATTCGCGTCGGTGACGACGACCATCGTCGTGGGGTATGCAAGCAGTGCCTCCAGCCCCCAGACTCCACCAGAACAGTTTAGTTAATCTGGGGGGCTTTGATACTTCGCATAGGGTTTTGGGGTATACGATAGTATAATGTACTGAGGAAGCCTAGGAATCATGTTGGCAATCATTCAGCCCCCGGAATTACGACCCCAAACAAGCACATAAGCAAAAAATAGGAAAGGGATATCCCATATAAACCCCCTTGTAATGAAGCCCAATAAGGTAGGGATATCCCTATAAAATGCTTATGCTTATGTGCTTTTTGGGTCCCTAATTTCCAGGAGGCGCTAGGAGTAGAGAAACAGGGGTTTTGGGCTTTAGGTAGGGTTTTTGGCTTGTCGGGCTTTCGAGATTAGAGATCATTAGGGCATGTGGGGCTCACGAAATGGATCCCTTCTCTTAGGCTCTAGCCTTAGGGCTTTATCTTGAAACCCTTCCCCCTGAACGGCATGTAAACCCAAAACCGACCCTCAACCACCCTAAACCACAAATCTAAGCCCTAAACCCTAGTAAATCAAAAAGCCCCCAGCCCTAACCCTGCAGCTTATGAAAATCTAAGCTCGGGACGCGCCCAATCAGCACGGCAATGGCACGAGCGACATCGTGCCTTGAAGCTCCACGGCTAGAATAGGGTTGAAGGGATCTTCAAAAAGTTCAAGGTATCGTAGGGTTTTAAACGCGTGCCTTAATAATTAACAATTGGACAGGGGTTTCCATTGATACCATACTGCAGTGAGTTAGAACACGGAGAACTATTTTATTAATGATTCAATTGACTGCTTTGGGGCTCTTGGGTTTCAAAAGGCTTGACCGAGAGTGTCCACTTTGGCCTTAGGATTTAGGTTCTGGGTAAGGAAATAGGAATGGAACGCTGAGGGTTTAGGGTTTAAGACTGTCCGTGTGTACCTCCACTAATCCACCCCTATGGCTTTGGCGGCCCAGTTATATAATGGGCGCATGTGAACCTTCTTGGCTATGTTTAGGGTTTTACGTGTAACTTGCATGCTTTGCTTTGTGCATTCGTAGAGAGAGGAGTATTGAGGGGTGACGGCTGAAGAGGGCTAAGCATCTGGGATTTAGGCTGCACCGTCTCTGGGATTTGGGGTTCAAGGCTTTGGGTTTAGGGCTAAGGGTATCCCGCAGTTTGCTAACTGGGGCTTAGCATCTCCGGGATTAAGGGTTTAGGGTTGCGGCCAACTGCAACAGGAGAAGCACGAGAAACTGACTGCACAGAACAGGACCATACCATGGCACAGTTTCAACCTGCGTGACTTGCAGTCCCACTTCTCCTAAACCCACAGCATCGACTCAGCCCGAGAAAGTGTGTAAAAGGGCTTGGGCTTTGTTGTTGAGGGGCGCAACCTGTCAACCTTTTGAAGAACATATCTGTGTGTTCATGGTCAGACAAAACGGTACCCCAAAAAGAAAGTACAACTAGATGTGGTTGAGGCTTCTTCTAGTTCCACACTCACCTCCATAGCCTGCAAACAGCCATGAGGAACAATTTACCAATGTTATATCACATAATACAATATCATATACAATATTCAAACTGTTTTGTATTAAAATACAGTCCTATATATACATATAAAATCATATCAGAGTATCGCCCCCTCTAAGGGCATACATAGGCTGTAGGGCTGAGGATCCAGGGTTAGCGCCAAGGTGCTAAGCCGCAAGCCCTAGTGCCCTAGTATCCGAATCACCTACATGATTATGCTTGTCCTACCTAGGAGTCGACACTTTTAAAGACACCATAACTCCATGATTAGGATCCAACAACGAGCAAAGAGAGCTAACCAAAAACACCAATACGATTCAGGGTCAACGTACTATAGGGGCCTTAATGATTAGAATATGGGTTTGGGGCCCATTATACTATACTGATAATCAGGAACCCCAGAAATAGTATAGGTAATGATTCAGGCCCCTATATTAAACTCGAAGCTTTCACCAGCTTGGGATCCCACTTGTAGAGGCAGTCGCTGCAGACGATGATGTCGAAACGCTCGACCTTGCTTCCGGCTTAGGGCTGAAATTGTATAGTATATATTTCGGCCATGCCGAGGTTCCTTTTTGTAACTTCAAGGCCAACGTTCACAGCTATCATACGGTGTTGATGAACCCTGCCGGGGTGTGGAGAATCCTTATAATATCTACAGACACACTCAGATTCTGTTCCAAGGGTCTACATTATTAACCTACTTGTCGGGTATCATGGGGAACCAAAGGTTAACCTTTTTCATAATATAAGGATTGTATAGGGAATATACTACCGCAAAAAGGTTAAAGGTTACCTACTCTACTACTAGGTACCTTATTCCTTACACAGTAAACCCTAAACCCTAAGCCCTAACATCGCAGACTTGGGAGGGCCTGGGTTCATGCTGTTTTGAAACCGTGCACAAACCTTGGCCTAAAAGTTAAACTATTCGGCTACTTATTATAGTTCATATAGAAACCCCCAAAAAGCTAAAGTCCTAAGAGCCAACCAGAAGAACACCAAGAAACAATGGCGCTAAACTCTCAAGTCGCAAGACCTCAAGAACCCGAAGAGCAACCAGAAGTGGGGTGGATAATTCACGTGAACTCCTACTTGCCAGGCCTGCATGTATGAGCTAAGGATTGAAGCTTGAAGGGCTTAGGGAGTTCAGGATGAATCTGACTCTTCTGAGGTGTTTAGTAGGTTTCAGGATTTAGGGTTGGTGTCAGCGGCGAAAACTGAACACGAAGATATGCTCAGTCACATCGAAGAGTCGAAGAGTAGAGGAGGGTATCCTACACCTCCTTTTTGCAAAGATCCTGAGCTCACGACATCCGAGGGGCACGTGACTGAGTTCCTGGCAGCGGGGTTTAGGGTTTAGTGGCTACCTAGACCCCCCAACTACCCTCTAATATACCCCAAATACCTACTATTAAGGGCCATTAGGGCTCCATTAAAGGGCCATTGGGGGGTCCTGGCACAGCTAGGGTTTAGGATTTAGGGGTTCGTTTGGGGGTTCGGACTGGGGCATAGGGGTCGTTTGGGGTTTCGGGCTTGCGCTGCTCCGGGCCCAAAATTACTTAAAGGATCATGGGATTTAGTAAGTAGGTTATAATTGTGGTTATAAGTCCCCTAAGTGGGGCTATCCGAATTATAACCTACTTCTAACCTTACTTACTAAGTCCCATGAGCCTTTAAGTAGGGTGCAGAAGATTTAGGCCACCCCTTGGAGTCAAGCATAAACGCTGCCACATGAAGTCTTGAAGCAAGTGCCCAGCTAGCCTATCCCTGGGTTGAAGGCCAATCAGAGTACCAGGTTGTGTGTTTAAGCAGCTTTCAAGCTTGAGGGGCCTAAGAAGTAGCGACTGAGTTGTCACGGCTCGTGTCACCCCTTTGGAGGGTGCCCCAAAGATGCTAAGGTTATGTTGTGCAGGGGTTTAGGGTTTCGTGCTTAATTAAGGCTTCTGACCTATCATCGGGACTATATACTTATGTACCTTCAGCGCTTCGTCCTCAAGCATGAACACTCAGACTTCTATACCTTGACTAAAGTTCCCTCATACTCTAGCCTGACCAGACCCTGAATTGCAGCACATTGTTTTCATTATGTACTTTCTGAGTATATGGGATGTTGGAGATATCCCCAAAAAGGAGGTGCTGCAATCTAAGGTCTGGTAAACCCCGCCCTGGAAGCCGTCCTAAACCCTAAACCCTAAACGTTAGGGCCTGGGGTTTAGGAGTTCATGGTTTGGGGATCACGGTTTTCCGGTTTAAGGCTGAGGGCCTGAGGTCTATATGGTGTAGGCGGTGTAGGATTTTTTTTGGGGGGGGTTTAGGGTTTAGGGTCTATAGGGTTCAGGGTTTAGTTTTTAGGGTCTAGGGTTTAGGTTCAGTATGGCTAGACATCTGTGCAGCAGACCCTCTATTAAACCGTCGCAAAGCCTATAAAACCCTTGAACGGCCCTTAGGTACCTCAAGAGCGATCCTGAACTCTTTTCGGGGCAGGCCTTGGATTGGAATCGGCAGCCTTCAAGACGTCCATCTCAGGGCAAGAAACACATAGTGCCCAGTATGCTCTACGTGAGGTTTGGTGTATTTAGGTTTAGAGTTGGAGGGGTGGAGGGGTTTAGGGGGTATGGGTGTAGGATTTAGGCGTTTAGGGTGTGGGGTTTGGGGCTCTAGGCTTTCTGCAGTCCACATCGTGAATATTGAAATCAATCAACGGCTGTAGTACAAGACACTGATGCTTGAGGCCTCGAGCAATTTCAACACCACAAACCGAACAACGAGCATGAAGCCCTAAACCTAAACCCCCATGCGCAACAACTCAAAAGCCCAAACAAAACCCAATGTAGACCCATCACTCATCGCTAGTCCACCCGTCGCTCTTTCAATCACTACAGTAGGAAATAAAACTCACAACTATTCCCTATTAAGCCCTATAGACCCTAATGCCCAGCCCCGGACATGTATCAGTTGAAGCGAGGAACATCTACGGCTTCTCTATCTTTAGGTTGCCATTTGGCCAACCAGCTTCCTGGCTGCTTCTCTGGTATACAACACTAAAACCTAAACCCCCAAACCCTAAATTTTAAATCCGACAACCCGAAACCCCTATAAACCTTAAACCGGGATCATGGTCTCGGCTTCCGCCCATACATTCCTGCGCTCCAGCTGCTATGCGCTCCAATAAAATGCGGCGCACACCAGGAGAGCGGGGTTCGCTTTGCTTAGCCCCAGTGCTGCTCGCTTGATCTTCAGAGCAGGCCACACCAGAGATGTGTACATCTGCAGAATGGACTCCGATGTCGGTCTATTCTGGCTCGGGGCCGCTGTTGACGATGAGGACTACACGACCTCGGTTGGCTTCGTCCTCGTTCGCCTTCCGTTTGAGATGCCCCTGCCCTAGGGATTGAACTACTCTAGACCCTAAACCTATTATCTGGGTGAGAAGGGCTCTGCTTCGGACTTCAGGTTTCAGATGGTTTTGGCGTTTTTCTCTTGCGGAAGTTGGGTTTCGCATAAATTTTGGAGTTTGGGGTCGTAGGGCTCAGCATGTCAGACTTTAGAGTGTTTATTCGGGCAAGGCTCTATGACGCATTGCAAGGGTTCAAGACGGGTTTCATCCAGGATAAGTGGGGTTCCATAGGTTCTTTAAGGCCATAAATTCCCAAAATTATCAGGGCGCGTTGGGCGCGCCTTCTGCAAGGCAAGCAAAGAGTCTTTGATGGAGATCTCGTCTAAAGGAGGGAGGAGCATGCAGAGCTCCAGTGAAGAAAGAAACATAGCTTTAACATACGTAGAGTTTCGGTTCATAGGGGTGAAACGGCTTGGGCTTAAGGGCTTGTGAATTTGGTTTACAGGGCTTTTAGGCTTTGGCATGTTCCGTCCGTCTGTCGAACATGCCATGCCCACTTGGATTGGGTCACCATTGTACACCAACGCCAAAAAAGCCTCAACCCCCCAACCCATACTAAACCCCAAACCCATACTAAACCCTCAAGCCTAAAATTCCCAAACCCCGAAACCCTACAAGCCCTTTCTAGAAGCCTCAACCCTAAACCCTTGAAAGGAACCCTAAAGCACTAAGCCCTCATAGATCCCTTCTAGAAGCCTACCAACACGGAAAACTTAAGCACTAAACCCCAAGCCCTAGACCCTTATAGATCCCTAAACCCTTACAAAAAGAACCCTACAGCCCCAAACTCCCTGAACCCTCAAAACGGAAAACTAAAGCCCTAAACCCCCAGCCCCTTAAACGAACCCTAAACTCCCTAAACCCTTAAAAAGGAAAACTGAAGCCCTAAACCCTAATCCCTGAACCCTAAACCCCTAAACCCTTAAAAAGGGAAACTGAAGCCCAAAATAAACCCCCTAAACCCCCCCCCCCCAAAAAAAAGGGAAACTGAAGCCCTAAATAAACCCCCAGCCCCTTAAACGAACCCTAAACTCCCTAAACCCTTAAAAGCCCTATATAAACCCCCTAAACCCTTAAACAAAAAGGGAAACTGAAGCCCTAAACCCTTAAAAAAAAAAAGGGAAACTACCCCGAGCCTGCATCACCTCCAAGGAACCCGGGAGCTCCTGTGCATCGGCGGCTGCCTGGAGGAGGTTGAGCGGGGGATTAGGGTTTAGGGTTTAGGGGTTTGAGGGTTTAGGGTTTAAGGTTTTTTTGTTTTAGGGTTTGGGGTTTAGGGGTTTAAGGGATTAGGGTTTAGGCATTAAGGGTTTGAGGGTTTAGGGGTTTAAGGGGTTTAGGGGTTTAGGGATTAGGGTTAGGGATTAGGGGTCCGGGCTTGGGGGTTTCAGGGTTTCGGGCGAAGATTGGGATTTCGAGTTTGGGGTTTAGGATCTAGGATTCGCGGTTCAGGGTGTAGGGGCAGTGTAGGGGCTTGATATGGAGGTTTCCGGATGTTTAGCGGCGCAGCCTGTTATACAAGGGTTCATAAGATGCTTAAAAGGGTTTTTTCAGGGTCAGAGGTATCGTTGCCTTCATTGGGTTACGAATAGTCTCCACTGTCAAGCGACCGTGACAGATATCAGCTACCATCGTCAGACTTTACGGTGTATAGGGCTTGAGTCCACCATCATGACACAATTACACGGGGAAAGGAGCACATGCGGGGCAAGTGTGATCTACGTCATCATCCCCCCGTGCCCACCCATCGCCGCCCCCCATCCGCACCCCGATGATGATGAAGAAGATGAAGATGTATGATGGTGATGACGATGATGACCACGACGATGACGATGATGATGCTGGTGAGGATGGCGATGACGCACGCGATGACGATGATGCGGCTGCTGATGATGATGGTGATGATGATGGTGGTGATGATGATGGTATTGCTGCAGCAGGTTCAGAATCATGACTTCGGATGTGTGACGGGTTGCCGTCGTTTTCGCTTAACTTTGGAATTTGGAATTAGAATGTAAGCCATGTATACATGTATTAGACCAAAGCCTCAAAGCTGATCAACTTCTCTCTTCTGACAAGCCCAAACGCTTGGAAAACAAAACGCCCTCCACGAACTGAACGCCTGCAGCAGCTGCAGTGGCAACTCCTCCAAGTCTGTTGCCACAACTTCAGCTCCTTGACGGTGTAGGATATTGGGCTTGCGGCATATATCACATACCAAACATAGGGGCTTGAGTAATTGGAACAGGGTTTGGGTATATGTTGTAATTTATTGTAATACAAATCAGGAACCCTCAGGAATAGTATTGATTATTCGTCAGGCTTCTATCTTAGCAGCATTCCAGCGTCCAACATGTTAATCCAGTTGCTTGTGGAAGTAAGGACCACCAGAAGGACCACCACCGAGAAGAAGTGCCAAGACAGGCTCTTAGACTTGGCTGAGCCGGGTGGAAATCGGGAGCAGAGAGACGCCAACTGTTATCCCTCACATGATCGGATCGCCCGAACACCTCTTGAGTTTTAGTATGTGTACTGTCGCTTTGGGGTCTCCGGCTTAGGCATTGAAGGCCTCAACTTTCCCGGTAACCGTGCAACATCAGGTCTATGCGCTTGCAGACTCAAGCTTATGGAGCAAGTTAGGCTAAGAAGCTTGAAGTCCGGGCTACAGCAGGGATTCATCTTTTCATCCTCTGTTAAGGGTTTAGGTGTTTAGGGGTTTAGGGTTTGGGGGTTTAGGGTTAAGCTACAAAAACGCACGGTTTGATTTAAGATGTGGACGGGCTACCCGCTCCTTGGAATGGCTCAGTAATCCATAAATGACCGTTTAGGATTGAAGATTGGGATGTGCACGTCCCACACCGCACTTCGGCTTCCCTGATGGTTCAGGGTTTGGGGTTCGCCCGCAACTTCCCAATCAAACTAAACTCAGAATTCCCGAAAGGTCCTGTCAAGCAAAAGACCGCAACACCCGAAACTAAACCCTCGACGTCGGCCTAGAGCCAGAGCGCAGAGCGAGGGCAAGCCAGAGCCACATCCAATCTCCTGGCACTGAAAGCTGTTGCAGTAATATAATGGGCCTTAATACTTAGAATAGGGTTTGGGGGTTTATTGAGTACATTACACTACATATATATTTATGCGGAAGCCTGGGAATGTTACTGTCCCGGCCTCTATAGCAGGTTCCAGGTTTGGGGTTTAGGGTCTACGGAGCCTTTCTGGGACCGGAGGGTCATTTCTGGGGCTTCAATGTATGATAATTTGGAGGGACCTCCTAAAGGGGGGATGGCAAATGGAGTTTGCAACTAAGGGTTCTTGAGGATACTTGGTTTGGAGCTAACCTTTTGACATCCGTTTGGCTCCCGGCAAATTCACATGGCCTCACCAGCACTCGCTAGCGCTTGCCAGCCCCTACTAGTGCCCGCAAGCGCTCAACCCGTTCCAGTGCTCACGAGCGCTCAAAACAAACGTCTGCCTCGGTGTGCTCTGTCTGTAGTCCTTACTGGGCCTTAGTAGGGCTATGCAATCCTCACGAACAAACCAAACTGCTAACGCTTTCCAAGCTTTACTGAGGCTTGCCAGCGGTTTGCTAATAGCTAAGCTTGGCAGGCATTGCTGGCAGACCCATCCACGCTCAGGGGGTTCCCTCTAACGCATGGTTCATTGAAACCTTAGCCCCATGCGCTGGATGCTAGGCCCCAATCCCTAGCCCCGGACCCAAAGTTAAAGTTCAATCCGAAGAGGCTCAAGATGTGAGGTAAGATTGACTTACTTGCCGAGTTCATAAGAAGCCCCAAAATTTACACTTTCAGTTCCGCAAGGGATATTACTATCCCCGAAAAGATAAAATATTTAAAAGAAGTTGAAGGTGCAGCGTTTCCAACGTTGCAGATTTGATACCCTGGAATCTCTAGACTCTGGAACCAGCAAGCCTCAGAAAAGCCCTAAACGGTCAGAGAGGCCAGCATGCGAAGCGTACCACGCCTGAGTTCAATTCTAGGGCTGAGGATTTAGGGGCGAGATTTGGGGTCCATAGGGTAAGAAAAAAGGGTTGGGTTTGGGGCTTAATGTAAGGTTAGGGGGCTTTCGTGCGTTAGGAGCATGGGACTTCGTGGTATTACCATGGGCCTACGTTCTAGGCTTTGTAGTGCAGTTTCGGTTTCAGTGCACTTGCTTTGTGCATGATCTCGTCGGTAGACAAGTTGGGTGTCCAGAAAGCAGAGGCATGGTTTTCCTGCGCCACCCCAAATTCTACTAAATAGGCACGTCCTGATCCCAGAATATGGGTTATAACCGACAAAATCGTGGTGCGTCTTCGATCCGCAGGTAAGCTTTCATTTGGGTTGGGGGTTTGGGTTGAGGGTCTTGGGCCCTCGAGCCTGCCAACTCAGGATTTATTGGATATTATGGCCTTGATAATTAGATTGCTTTTTTCGGGCAGAATAAAACTAAAATATTATTAAGGAACGGTAGAATAAAACCATAATATTCAATTGTAGGTAGAATAAGGAACCACCATGGTTAGGTTGAAGATTGATGTCAAGTCCATTCAAGAGACTCCAAAGTGCTTTCTCCATTGCAGACAGTGAGTAAAACAAGGAGACCCGCCACCAAAGACAAAACCCTAAACTGGAACACTGGTATCCCCAAGAGCGATTGAGTCCCTGGCGAGCCCTGTCGGTTACAGATGCGCATGACCTCAGCAGAATCTGTCATGTAGCTGAGTCTGACGGTTTAATTAGGGCCTGCTATGTTGGGATTTAACGGGTGTCTTAGTCGTTGAGGCATTTTGAATTTCGGGCTCAGGACGCCAATTTAGTAATTCACACCCACGGTTGGTTTGGATTAAGATGCTGGTAGATTGCGGACTATAGTTGGCTATAATGATACAGCTTTAGGGGCACTACAACTTTCCTTTACGGAAACTGGGGGGGGTAAGTCTTGAACATAGAATTCGCCTAGTGTTAGGGTAATGCAGGCGCTGTCATGATTAGATCAGACTGGCATTTTATGGTACAACTACGGTCAGTTACGCAGGGACTACAGAGGAATATTGATTAATTGTCCCTAATCCTTAAACCCTGAACGCTAACTCTAAACCATAAACCTACAGTAGCCCCCAAGGTCGTGGATTGTCCCCGATTGCTTAGCTCCTTGCAGCTGCCAAAACCAGCCAAAGTGCCCACGTACCCAAAGAGAAGTAGCTTCTCTAAATTAGGGTATCGTTTAGAGATCTTTTTCTAAGGGTGCCGTACTATTCTGCGGGCCCTACTAATTTAGAGAACTACCCATATAAGGGTGGTTCTCCAAGGGTAGTTCTCCAAATTAGGGCCTCTTGCAAGGTCCTTGTTAGAAAAGTGCGACGCCTTCTTTTGGGGACCCTAATTTACAGAATTACCAATACGAGCGCTCATATAATTTGATCCCAAAGTGCCTAGATATACATGGACAACTTTAAGGCCAAAGTCCATACTAGTTGGGGCACTTGGACCCTTAGGGGTTTAGGGTTTAGGGTTTAGCCTAGATAATCCATACACCGTAAACTCACCTTCAACCCGAGCCTGACACTCAACCGTCAGGCCTAAACCCAAAGAAACATCCTAGTTTAGGGGTTTAGGGTTTAGGGTTTAGGGGTTTAGGGTTTAGGCCTCTAACCCCTACCCTCCATCTCCAAACCCTGAGCCTCAAACTCAAAGACCCTAAACTCCAAAGAAGCCCAAACCCGAAGCCCCAAATCCCAACCCTGAACCCTAAACCCCACAACCTGAACCCTTTGAGATCCCCGAAAGAAATCCTTAATGGAATCCTTGTAGCTAACTCATGGAAGCCTAAAAACTCTATACACCCCTTACCTCGACTCTCGGTCGCACACACGCTGCGCGGCCGTCCACGCAGCAGGCCAGACTCCCAGCACACCGAAAGAATCACCTTGAGGGTTTAGTGTTTATACGGTTTAGGATTTACGGCTAAGGTCCGGAGTTTACGGCTACGTCCCAGAACGCGCAGCTTAAAGGATATAACTTGTTGTGACTCTACACGGACATGATCATGTCTATAGCCTGTAAGGTTTGGGGTTTCAGGTGTGGCGTTCAAACCTCTGGCGATCAGGGTTTGTCGGGTCTAAAGTTGAGTCGAAAGTCAGTTCGCAATCAAATACTTACCAGAAGACACTCTAGGGGCCCCAAAAAAAGCACATAAGCAAAAATTAGGATAGGGATATCCCATATAAACCCCCTGTATAATAAGGCCCCAAAAGGTAGGGATATCCCCATAAAATGCTTATGCTTATGTGCTTTTGGTGTCCCTGATACTCTAGATTTGGTCCGTTTGGCTCAGCACCGGACGGGATCTCAACTTTTTAAGGGGAAATGGAAGCGACTGGACGATAAGAGGGCTGCCTGTGCAGGATGTAGGATGTAAGTTTAGGGTTTGGGTTTCGCCATTTAACCTTCGAGTTTGAGACCTTTTGGAATCGTGCACAGGGGCTTGAGAAACTTAGGCGTCAGAACTTGTCGGCTGACGGTTGAACCCAAATTTTCTATCCCCCGACCGGTTACCCTTAGGATCGGTAAAATCAAGCCGTGATTTCCGGTCACGGCGTGGTCACGGGGTATTTAACCACGCGGGATCTATGACCACAAGGGTGCAATATGATCAAGACAATTAATCAGAAGACAAAATCGATCACAGCCTGTGAACATGAACCAAGGCGGATTTATCACTGAATAACCAGAATAAGGGCAACCAAACGCAAGGGTAACCGCTTGGAAGATATTACAAATCCTAAACCCTATAAAATAAAAACTAACCCCTAAACCCTATAAGCCCTAAACCATTATGTTCTAGCTGCTGGGAGTTCCTAAGACCTCTGCGCAGTCTCGTTCTCTACGTGCCGTAGTCTTTTGAAGATCCCCAAAGGGATCTTAGTGTAGAGCCGTTTGGGCTCAGGATAGGCTCGGAATGGGGTGCAGGCCTTTAGGGCTTCGAGGCTTACAGTGAGGTTGACGGCCACCGCTTCAGGCCGAAGGTCTGGCAGTTTAGGGTGTTTACGATTGGCCATAAGCCCTGAACCATCAACAGCCCTAAAACCTTGAACAGTATTGGACCCCTAAGTAGGTCTGTATATTCGGGTCCCTGGTGGGTCCTTTTTTACAAGGTTGCCGCCTTCTTCCGGGTTCCTTTTTCCCTCATTTACAGAACTCCCTAAACCCTAAACTCTAACTACCCAATCTACACCCAAGCTCCTGGCGCAGGTGGGAGATTGCCATCTGCACAGCCGAGAAGACCTGATATGGCGACTGCACGACTGACCCCTAAAAACCCTATCTGGGCCCTAAAGAACCTACCTTTTTAGGGTTCCCTACTATGAGTTCCTTATATAAGTCCGTAAAAGGTAGGTTGTTGGGGGTTAAGGCCGAGCCTAGAAGCCCTAAACCCTACAATCCTTAAACCGTAAACCCTAAACCCTACAATCCGTACAATCCTGAAGTCCTAAACCCTAAGTTTAGGGTTTAGGGTATAGGGTTTAGGACTCTACAATCCCTAAACTTAAACCCTGAACCCTATAATCTCCAATCCCGAAACCCAAAACCCTACAATCCTAACACCCTAAATCTCTGAAACGCTTCATATCTTAGGGGCCGAGTACCTTAGCCCAAGAAAGGTTATAAAACCTTTTCACTTACGGCAGGGTGAGATAAAACAAAAAGGTTAAAGCTTACCTACTCAGCTCGGGGATATAATACTACCACTATGAAATTCGGCCAAACCAGACCATCCTTATCATGGCATTTAGGGGCCTAATTCCATGATAGTAGTATGTCTCTGCGTCCTATCGGCCTGAACTCCCTGGACCCCGTAAGCCTAAAATCCCTCAAACCCTATAGAGCCTGAAATCCTTAAACGCTATGTTACGCGCCTACTATCTCTACACCCTAAGCCCCATGAGCCTACTATCCCTAAACCCTAAACCCTATCTTGCTTTTTCTATCCCTAAACCCTCAACCCTGTATAACCCGACTATCCCTCCACCCTTATGCTTAAGCCATATACCTTGAAATATAGTCGGATCCGAATACGATTTATAAGGTCTATTCCTTAATTAAGGGACATTGGAAGGTCTCGTCTAGCCAAAAGATCCCTCCGATCTCCCGCTCTCAGTGGCAGACCTGCGGCTGCCACATGACCGCATCCATGCATTCCTCATCCTGTTGTCCAGAGTCTGTTAGGTTCATGGGCTATAGGATCCACAGGGTTTTGGGGGGTTTATATAGGGTTTAAAGTCGAGGCTATAGTTAGTCCAGAGGCTTGTGGTAAGCTAAACTAGTTTTTGAATTCCGTACCTTTGCATCTGAGTTGTCGAGTTCATAAGCCCCAACAAGTCTAAGCTTGCAACTCTTTAGAGAAGTTAGTTCAGCTGCTAAGGTCCTTAATAATTAGAATAGGGTTCAGGGCATATTATCCTATGGTCCTATAACTTTTTACTACAATACGGAGACCCCACAACCCTATTCTAACTACTAAGGCCCCTACATTAGTTTAGGATTTTTGGAACCCCGCAACTCCAAACCGAGGGTCCTCGGCATCTGACACGACGAGCGCGCTGATCCTCAGAGGGACGAAACTTCCGGGGATTCCGGGCTAAGGGCTCTTAGGGTTGCGAGTATAGAATTTTTGGTTTTTTCGGGTCTTCGGAATTCAGGGTTCAGCGTAGAGTTTGGAGCTTAGAGTTCAGAGTCTTGAGGTTTAGGGTTCGGGGATGCGGCTCAGATATCGGGCTTAGGTTCCGCTCAGGTCCCCTGAACCTTAAATACCTACATGCCTAAACCCCTGCACCCCAAACCCTAAACCATCCAAAACCCAACACCCCACACCTTAAACCCGAACTCCGAAACGCAAAACCCTAAAACCCTAAAGCCCGAATAAACCCTAAGCCCTAATAAACCCGAAAATTCTTAACCCTTAAAGGAACCCTAAACCCTAAACCCTTAAAGGAATCCTAAACCCTGCACCCTTGGCATCGTTTCCCGCCAGGCAACGAGGATCGTCCAGGCAGAGGTGGCTCAGGGCTAACGCAGACTTCCTGCCAGGTAACTGCACACAGGAGGTTTAGGGTTTAGGGTCTAGGATCTAGGGTTTAGAGTTTCGGCGGGGAACACGAAAACAACTTTGATCTTTCGGGCTTTAGGGTTATGGGTTTGAGGGATTTCGGCTTTGGGGCTCTCGGCCTGAGGCTTTTGGAGTGCAATTGCTATGACAAAGGAGCAACTACGTGTCCAGTATCCTCGAGGAACTAAAGGTCTTAAACCCCAAACCCTAAACCCTAAAGGTTAACCTTTGTGGATATGTATACCTCTCAAAAGGTTAGAGGTTAACTACTCTACTACTAGGTATCGGCCCGAAGGCCCTGGCTTCGTGGCTCGCGCAGGAAGCCTGTTTGGGCCATCCTCTTGTGGGCTTCGCATTTCATGGCTTGGGGGAGTTTAGGGTGTGGAAGTTTAGGGTCTTGTATTGTTCGGGTTTTTGGGCTTACTGGGGTTTATGATTTGCGGCAGGTTCCGTCTATTGATGAGATGGTGCCCCTAAACCCTAAACGCAATTCGAGCTTCTCAAAGGGAGCTGCTCTTCTTGTCACCACTCACGGAACGGCCCGTGTCGGTTCGGCCGAGGTCAGGCTTCCTCTGCTAGTGAGGTGCAGACGTGAATGCTGAAGAAATCACAAGTGTAACGCTTGGCGCACCACCCGCCAACCGCGGAAGACTTCTCCGAATCTTCCAGCTCCCAATCGGATCACCTTCGTGGTGGGGTTTGAAGGCAAGCTGCATGAGTTCAGCCGAGGACCATCATTTCACAAAGGGCCCCGCAACATGCGACTCCAGCTCTTTCTGTGTCGAATCCTTGTCCCGGCTGCCGATGCAAAGGAACTCGATGCAAGAAGTGTCTTGCACAGATATCGGTGCCCCTAAGATATGAATATGCTTAGGCTTCATATATGTGTATATATATATATATATACAGATTGAACGATAGATGCGTAGGTGTACGTGTGTGCAAAGTCACACAGGGCATAAATCATGTGTGAAGTTTCGTGCTGATTTTATGAGCGTCTCTGGAAAGACGTTTGTTTTGAGCGCTCGTGAGCACGAGAACGGTTTAGCAGCGGTCTCCAAGCGTGTCCTTGCATGTGAGCGCTACTGAGCTAGTGAGTTCTAGTGTGAGTAGTGAGTGCTGGTGAGGCCATGTGAATTTGCGGGGGGCCAAACCGATTTCAAAAGGTTGGCTCCAAACCAAGTATCCTCAAGAACCCTTAGTTGCAAACTCCATTTGCAATCCTTAAGCGCTTAAACCTAAACGTTAAACCCAATATTCCAGGACATACAGGTCCAGCTTTCAGAATGACATGGGGGGTCTGCATAAGCCGTGTTTGTAGTGTTTGGGGTACACTGGGGCTTTAGGTGTATATTTAGGTAATTAGTCGTATATAGGAACTATATTGGAACATGATTAGGACGTATTTTTCCAACCCCCGTCGTTTACTAGCAAGCAAAAAGAACCCAAATATAAAAACTTGGATCTTGCAAGCACGACCCAAGACAAGGCCTGCACACCCTCCTGCAACCCGAAACCCTCACACTCAGACACTAAAACCCTACACCCCCAGAAACCTTAACCCTAAGCCCTGTACCCAGTACTAAAGTCTAATAACCCGAAACCCAACCGAAAGAAGCTCTACCCTTCGGGCCAACAAGCCTAAACCGAAACTGTATTGTAAACCCTAGACACCTTAAACAGAACCTACTTGTTTGTAGGGTCCCTGTAAATTGCATACTCGGGTTTACGAGAAGAACCTACCAAAAAAGGTAAGTAGTTTAAACTAGACTCTATCTAAACCGAAACCTAAAATGCAATTTCTCCGGGCCTGCACTCTGTAGCCATGCACCTGACTGGGGGGTGGCGGCTTGGACGGTTTTCGTTGTCTTGACCTCCGGTGTTAAGCGCTTCTTGAGGTGATTGTAGCTCTTCCGTGATGCTGAGGACCGGACAGGGGTTAATAAAGGGGGCCTGAATAATTGAGTGGTATTTTTGGATAGATTTACAGTAATTCTAATAAGGAACCCCCAAGGCCCTCTGAAGGGATCCCTGAAAAGACTCCTTAAAGAAACCCCTCTTAAATATTAACGGTATTCATTTCGGCTTCTGAAGCACCAAAAAAGGGGAGGGCTCCCGGCTTAAAGCCTATGATTAGAGCATGTGCCTAACGCTTAGGTGTAGGGTTCGGGGTTTAGGGTTTCTGGGGGGTTTGGGCTTTACACCTTAACGTTTAGGGTTTAGGGCTCCTTCGGGTCTGAAGTGCTTTAGGGCCTTTAGGGGTTACCCAAAGGGTCCAAAGTACCTATATAGTAGAATGTAGGGTTTCTATATTTGGAATTACTACTTATGAGTTGGGAAGTATCCCCCCGCAACAGTACCTAGGACCCTTTGGGTTAGGGGCCGTTTTGTCCTAAACAGGTCGGCTTTCCGGTTAGGTTTCTTGCTCCATCGATGCTTGTGATGTGGAGCTCGTAACGAAAGGCAGGGAATCCCCGAACCGAGTCTGTGTTTTGGAATCCTTAAACCCTAAATCCTAGACCCTAAACCCTGAACCCCGCACCTTAACCCCTGAACCCTAAACCCTATACCCTAAACCCTGAACCCTAAACCCTAAACCCTGAACCCTAAACCCTAAACCTGAACCCTAACCCTGGACCTACCTTTATCCCAGCTCCTCAGGCAGACAAGGGCAGCGGGTGTCTTGGCCGTGAGCTCTGGGGTTTAAGG
This sequence comes from Symbiodinium sp. clade A Y106, assembly GCA_003297005.1. Lineage (NCBI taxonomy): Eukaryota > Dinophyceae > Suessiales > Symbiodiniaceae > Symbiodinium > Symbiodinium sp. clade A. The sequence goes on along the minus strand of BGNK01000093.1, from coordinate 260,864 downwards.
TCTCGGCAAAGGATAGAAATTCTTTTGTGGGTCCGTTGTTTGGCGAATTGTCGTTCGAGGTTTAGGTTGCCAGAAAGTGACGGCTTCTTGTGATGAAGGTATCCCTTTTCACCAACTTGGGGTCTTCCCAGCGCTTAAGCAACCTCTTTAGGGTTTACTTAATGCTTTGACATGCTTTCCCACGCCACCTCCACAGGCAGCACGCAGTCTGGCGCTGTCGGCTGGGCCTGTTGCGGCGTTGCGGCAATGTGGGGGGGGGGGGGNGGGGGGGGGGGGGGCGATTCCGAACCTTAATCTTTGCCGGGAATACTTGAAGTTTCAAGGGCAGGGCAATAAGTACATTCTGAGTTTGCGCGCAAAAAGTCTTTAACTCTGGGCATATCTGCTGAGCTATGAGCTAGTATAAGCAGACTCCTCCGATCCCTTAAGGAAGGTGGACCTCATCTTAGGTTTCAGCCATCCAGGCTGCTTATATTGGGTTTGTCTAGAGTCTAGAGTGCCACGGTTTGGCAGGAGTATATCACTCAACGTTTATGTTTGTTTGTCTCGGATTTGTCTCGGCTTGGAAGGTTTGGAGTTCGGGGATCAGGGTACCGGGCTGAAGCAAGACAGAACCACAAGAACAGTGCACTTCAGGCTCCGCTTGTGAACCAGCAGTACTTGGGGTTTAGGGGAGGTTGTGTATTACGGGTCTTTGCTGTATACGTACCTTATAGACTTAATCTGTCTGAATTCATCTCGTAGCATGCTGCCATCAGCATTTTCGTCCTCCCTACGACGAGCTACACGCCTGGTTGATCTTAGGACCGTGTGCAGGGGAACCTACATCATATCTTGGATGAGGAGAGCAAGTCTCTTTTTGAGGATAAAATTTTGGTCACTATACATATATATATATATATATATATATTTTTAATATATGAATATATATATATATTATAATATATATATATATATA
>BGNK01000093.1:207178-259853 GCA_003297005.1 Symbiodinium sp. clade A Y106 | reverse complement strand
TATATATATATATATATATTATAATATATATATATTATAGTATAATATATATAAATATAATTATATATATATATATATGTCACGGTTGCATCATTACATGTCGCATCAGCCACAGAGGGATTAATACCGATAAACACCAATGTTTCTGTACGTCTTTCGTCGCCCCAGCATCAGCGAGAGGGACCGCTGAGAAAACCTGTCGGCCCCAGTACTAGAATCACCCTAAACACTAAAAGCCTCAAGCACTATAGACAATAGGCATTGCTTCGGAATGCCCGAGACTCGAGCAAATTCCCAATCCAGGACCTTAAGAACTCACCCGAGAAAGAGAAAGCAACCTGGACTGCATGAAGTCACAGGCAATGCATCATAAAGCCAGCGTGCTACATGCCGAAACAGTAATTTCTTCACATCGAGATCAGGCCTTCAGTCTGTGATGGCAGGAGTGGTGAGTCAATCTTCTTCGGAAGTATAGGGCTTTAATTAGGGTTTGGGTTTGGGGGTTCAGGGAAGTCCACAACCATGGACCGTAAACCTCAAACTTCGAATCCGTGTGCAACTCCCTGACACTGAACCCGCGATAGAAATCCCACACCAGGAGGCTATGTAGATTTGGGCTTAGGACCTAAGGCTTAGGATATAGGCCTTGGCGTCCACAACTCTCCGAAAACGAAAATAAAAAAGGCAACCTGGAACTTGCCCCTGTGAAGACCATTGCATGTGGAGCACTAAACCCCAAGCCTTTGCACCGTAAGCCCACAGACCCCAACCCAAAAGGCCGCTAACCCCGAAGTGCCTGAACCCAGTAACTGAACCCCATAAGGTTTGGTTTAGGGTTTAGGGTTTCAGGGTTTAGGGTTTAGGGGTTTAGGGTTTAGGGGTTTAGGGGTTTAGGGTTTAGGGTTTAGGGGTTTAGGGTTTAGGGTTTAGGGGTTTAGGGGTTTAGGGTTTAGGGTTTAGGGCTGTAGGGTTGAGGGTTTTGGGCTGTAGGGTGGAGGGTTTAGGGCTCACACACCTTGGAGTTGACAGATTGCAATCCCTGAGTGCTGAAAGCTACGCGCCTGAACTCGAATTCGGCATTAAGACTTCGGCTTGGTAAAGGTAGGGCTGCTCGGAAGGACTTGAAAAGTGCTCATGCGAGGCTCTTGCATGGTGCTTCTAACTTATGACCGGGTTACGTGCATAAAGTAGGTCACGCCCTGCTCACACTCTTTGTGGTAACGGTCGTGCCAGGGTGTGTAGCCATCTTCTATCATGCCCTCCAGCGCTTCTGAGATCTGTGCACGAAAAGAAGCCAGTCGGCCGTTGCCAGTCAGGCGGTCTTGCAGCCACTTGATTCGAAGCAATGGCATTTCCGACGCCGTGTTAATCATGTCCGGCTTGGTCTTGCATGCTTTACAAGGCATGCAGCAGCAGGCATGACCAGTCGCCCGTTGCGCCGGTTCCCAGGCTCCTCAGCCAAGTCCTCCCTGGGCGGCAGGCTCTCACTCTCCTCGGAATCCACTTCGCCGAAGTAGCCTGATGCAATGGACTCAGCTGGTCGCTTCATTCCGTCCGTCATTGCTGGCAAGGCACTTTGACCTTCGTCTTTACACCGGCCACAGTGGCCTTCGCCTTTCTAGGTGTAATGCCTAAAGCCCCACACCCCTGAATCCTACGCCCTAAAGCCTAAGCCCTTAAACCCCACACCCTGAATCTTGAAGCCCTACACTACACCCGCAAACCCTAAACCCGAGGCCATCTACCCTCCACTCTAAACCCCTTTGCTGGGACGAGCCTCGGCCAAGGCAGTCTTCTTCTTGCGGGAAGCACCAGGCCTGATCCGGGACTCTGGATTTAAGGTTTCGGGGTTTAGGGCTCAGGGCTTTCGGGGTTTAGGGCTCAGGGCTTTTGGGGTTTAGGGCTCAGGGCTTTCGGAGTTTAGGGCTCAGGGCTTTCGGGGTTTAGGGCTCAGGGCTGTTGGGGTTTGGGGCTCAGGGCTTTCGGGGTTTGGGGCTCAGGGTTTTCGGGGTTTGGGGCTCAGGGCCTTCGGGGTTTGGGCTCAGGGCTTTCGGGGTTTAGGGCTCAGGGCTGTTGGGGTTTAGGGCTCAGGGCTTTCGGGGTTTAGGGCTCAGGGCTTTCGGGGTTTAGGGCTCAGGGTTTTCGGGGTTTAGGGCTCAGGGTTTTCGGGGTTTAGGGCTCAGGGTTTTCGGGGTTTAGGGCTCAGGGCTTTCGGGGTTTAGGGCTCAGGGCTTTTGGGGTTTAGGGCTCAGGGTTTTCGTTCAGTGTTTGTAGATTTTCCGGTCGTTGAAGATGGACGACGGAGGATGTCTAGAAGTTCATGAACCTTCGGAGCTTCAGTGCAGAATGGCATCTGCACTATGGTCAATTACACATGACGGTGTTCCGTCATTCTTTTTGGGCCTGTGGTTCTGACCCCTACACCCTAAACCCTGAACCTGACCTCTATAAATATTTACCGAAGCCCTAAATGGGCGACGAGGTGGTCGTCTAAGTCTAGAGGCACTTTCGGGCTTCGTTTCTTCGGCGCCTGTATGGTCTTAAGATAATCCGCAAGAGTTTAGAATGAGAGTTACCTGGAACGCGCGAGTTGTGCAATAATGTTGCAACTGATGCTGTGATTGGCAGTCGCAAGAAGTATGGCCACAGGGGGTAAGTTTGGGCAACCGCGGTTTCGAAAGGGCTCGTAAGCTCGTCTGAGATCCAAACTTTGCAGATGTTGCAGGCTTACACTACTATGTCCTGCAAGATAGTGTGGCTCTACAATAGATTTATGTGATCCAATAGGGATTCGTCGGTGTCTTCCAAAGACGTGATGGCTTCGAAGTCAACAACGATCAAGCTTGAAACAATTAGGACCCCGAGATCACCAAACTTTTCACCCCGGCATCCTACTAATGATCCTACACGAAACCCAAATCCGAAAATCAACTAACCTAGAACCAAACCCGAAACCCCAAAGCCCTACAATATAAGGATAACTACCACATAAGCAACACAGCTCTCTGTTTTTGTCTTCGACAATGGCTTCGTCGTGATCGTCGTGACCTGCCCCGGGAGGACTGGTAATGCTTGGTGTTGTTGTGGCTGGGTTTACGGTTCTGTTTCAGTTGATTTGCTTCATTTACCATCGATGTTGGTTAGCGGAAGAGAGCGGCCTCTGCTAGTATTTTAAAGCACTAGCCCCCGAAACCGCACGCTAGGATGCTTTGCCGACTTCGTCGTCTACGCGACCCTGTGATCTTATATATGTGTCAGGCCAGCCGGTTTAGTATTCAGAGTTGAGGATGTTGGTAGGGCTGAGGGTTGGTGGACGAAGCCTACAATGTAGCTATGATTTCAAAGCCCAGTCTTCACTGATGCAGGCTTCGGAGATGAGTGGATGTTTCATCGACAGGAGCGAGGTGGGCTCGGCTCGTTTATCTCGCAAAAGACCTTAAGCCCCATAAAACCCTGTAGTCAGGAAAACTTGGCTCCCCGAAAACAATGTATAATCAGGAATAGCTTAAGATTACCCAAAAACCCAAACCCGAACACCTATAAAAGTTTGTAAATCTTGGAAACCCCAGAGGCCATCTCTTTTACCTTAAAAACCCAAAGCCCTGTAGATCTGCTGGCATGAGAGAGCCAACACAGCAGGGACCGTGCATGTCGGCATTGTGGGTCGGGATCAAGGCTTCTTGATTTTTGGGACTGTAGTTTAGGAGTCCTTGCTTGCTTTGCAATGGTGCTGGCTTTGCCGGTGAAGTTTCAGAAGCTTAGCAAAGCATGGCAGAATTTGCATCTGACAAAGACACGCATGAAGGGTGGCACCCCTTGGCTTCGGTGGGAAGATAGCTCTGAGGAGAAAGATGGTGAGGCAAGTGCAGTAACTCTTTCGCACAACTGTGTAATGGTGCACTGTATGATGGAGTGTCTGCAACAGCTCACTTTGATCAACATTGAGAAGCTGATGGCATGTGCACTTTGCTTGCAATAGATTGGTCGGTCGATAAGTGTAACACATCCTTNAATGGTGCACTGTATGATGGAGTGTCTGCAACAGCTCACTTTGATCAACATTGAGAAGCTGATGGCATGTGCACTTTGCTTGCAATAGATTGGTCGGTCGATAAGTGTAACACATCCTTGAAAGGTACTCTGAATTTATACTAAGCATCTTCCCCGAATCAAACCCAAGGTTGAAGACTTCTACGACAACATGGAGTGGGAGGTCACCGGTGGCCGTGTGTACAAGGATGCATGGGGCCTTCGAAAGCTGTTCTCCTACGCCCTCAGACGTGAAGCCGATTGCCACAAGAGGGGGCAAACCCCAACCGAACTTGGTTACCATTACATCGATTNCCGTGTGTACAAGGATGCATGGGGCCTTCGAAAGCTGTTCTCCTACGCCCTCAGACGTGAAGCCGATTGCCACAAGAGGGGGCAAACCCCAACCGAACTTGGTTACCATTACATCGATTTTGGTTCAATGTGAGTTGCTTCTCTTCGAACATAACCATTCTAAACTGTTATTCTGCATAGCAAACTCAGGGTCAGCAGGTCCAGAAGCTTTTCAAGCTTATCCGCCACCATCGTGAGACCAACCCGGGCCCAAAGCGTGTTCTCAAGGGGATTTGCAAAACCCTGGCAGAGAGGAAGCTATGTGAGGAACAGGAAGAGGAGGAGGATGAAGATGTATGTGGGGATGAGGGAGAACAGGGAGAGGAGGAAGAGATGGAAGATGATGAGTGTNAGGAAGCTATGTGAGGAACAGGAAGAGGAGGAGGATGAAGATGTATGTGGGGATGAGGGAGAACAGGGAGAGGAGGAAGAGATGGAAGATGATGAGTGTGTCGACCCGGATGATGATGACTCGAAGAAGAAGAAGCAGGTTGCTGAGCCGGTGAAGACCACTCGCGAGTCGCCCGTGCGACGCCTCGCACAGAAGACGCCGGCCAGCTGCGAGGATGTTCTTTTCCTGGGCATGAAGCAGTCGAAGGAGAAGGAGGAGCTGGATGGTATAATGGAGAAGATAAAACTTCTTCAAATCGCCCGGTCTGAATCTTAGCCATGCAAAACTGATAGGGATTGCGAGAGCTGCGGTTGAGTCTCATGAGAGTCTTCTTCTGTTACACGCAAAGGCCCGGCAATGCGAAAAGAAAGTCTCCGTCGGCTACTGCCACCCCTAGCCCTGCTACTGCCACGTCTAGCCCTGCTAGCCGCTTTGCTAATCTGGAGTCTTTTGTGCAATCGATCAAGCTACTATTGACTGCTGCTGCTGTTGCTGCAACAAAGGCACGGCGACCACCCCAGCATCGAAGAAGCCACGATCTGCAGCAGGGTGCATGGACCAGGACTGCATGTTGAATGAGACTTGATTACATGTTGCACAGATCACACTATCATGGCTTACCCAAAAGAGTTTGCATGACTTAAGTCGTCAAGTGCATGGTGTTGTGTGGTGCACACGACATGTACCCATGACATGAACTCGTGCAGGATGAGACGCAGCCTGTGGACATCAATCTTGTGGATTCCCCCCCGAGCACCTCGGACCGCCGAAGCAAGGAATCCACGCCGCCAGCTGCCAAGCTCGCAAAGGGGAAGCCATTGCCGGAGGAGCCTTGTTTCTGTAAGTTCATGAAGCCCTACATAATCCTATACCCTTATAAGCCCTAGAAACCTAACCTAAGGCCTATACAGGAAACCCTGTAAACCCCAACATAAGCCCTAGCAGGAGATTGCTGATCTGCCGGCGGTGGATCCCAACATGCAAAGGCAGCTACGAGCGAATAAAAAGAAAACCTTGGCCAAAGGCAAGGCTAAGAAGCCGGAGGATCCCCAGGATCCCGAGGAAGACGATTTGGGCTCAACCAAGGGGCCCAAGAGGGCTACGAAACCGAAGGACGACAAGAACCTTAAGAAGGGAAAGGGTAAGCCTGGTGACAGTGCAGCCACGAAGAAGGCCGCCGCGAACGCCAAGAAGAAGCCTGCCAAGCAGGATGAGGATGTCGAGGAGGAGGGCGAGCGACAGTTGGNAGAAGGGAAAGGGTAAGCCTGGTGACAGTGCAGCCACGAAGAAGGCCGCCGCGAACGCCAAGAAGAAGCCTGCCAAGCAGGATGAGGATGTCGAGGAGGAGGGCGAGCGACAGTTGGGTTGCCCGACATGCCGCTTTGGTCGCTTAGGATGCAAGAAATGCCGAAATCCTAACTACAGACCTCGTGGGCCACGAAAGAGTCGGCCTGCTGAAAGCTGAAGCTGTGCTGGGAGTGATTCTACATAACAGCTCTACACAATATCAGGTCTTCAATGCAAATGTTGGTCCTGTGCCTGCAGAGCTCCAGCCCCTTTTGTGGGGTAGCCCCATCAGTCAGTGGCTGGTCCAGTCCAGCAGCTGCTTTGGTGCCTGGGATTTGCCAATGTGACTGCACACTAGACTTTGTATGGGTGGCAACAATACGAGCTGTCTTAGCTTGCACCCAGGGCCGGGGACTAGCTTACAATAAACCCCAAACCCAAACCCAGTGCAGTTTGCCGTAGATAGATCATCACCCAAGCAGAACGGTGCAGCTCGCATGGCACACAGGGGTTCAAATTTAGATGTACATCCGATCGAGGGCTACCGTGCTGTGGCTGTGCCGCAACGTGCTGATCACATTGTGGTCTTGCTGCAGAGAAAAGAGAATCACTCGAAGTTTGTGCATCTGATTCAGCAGGAGACCACATGTCCGCAAGCATTGTTACACGATGTAGCTGTCTTGTTTTAACTGCAAACCAAGATGTCTCGTTGGCTCGTGCCAGGTCCGCCAGGTCCTTGACGATGGGGAAGTTCAACTTGAAGTTCTTGAAGGGGAGGCCGCAACGTGCCCCTGCGATTGCCTGTGCAGGGTCTTTGTATGGGATGAATTAAGATGCATGCACAGTATGAGTGATCGAGAGCTTTCTGCACGCATCGCATCGCTAATCTACTTATGTGCTGCAGGCTGCAGGGCATGTACTCGTGTGCCACCATTGCAGATGTTGGGCTGTGAGCTTTCAATCCCCCGCCTGTGCTTATCATGGTGCTCTCCGACGACCGGCGAGAACTCATCCTGGATATTCTTAAATGCAACAATGCACCAACTGCATCTAGCTGGCATCTACGCGGGCTTTTCTCTGCGATTTTTGAATCATCCTTGACCCCTAATGACTGCATGCCTGTGACTGAGGTGCTCATAACGATATTTACCATTGTGTCCTACATGCCGCTCGATTACACCCAGGTGGGATGGGTCAGGTTGTTATGTGCTCACGAGCTAGACTCCTAGAGTGTCTTGCTGTGTGCTGTACCAGTGCTTCGTGACCACCCGGCAGGAATATGAAGCCATGGAGCTCTATGTTGGGGAGCCGGCGGTGAGCCAGACGATGAAGGCCAATGGCCTAAAGGTGGCCGCGATCACCTGGGGACCCGACTCTCTTGATTTCATGTGTCACGGCTTCCAGTGTCTTCGAAAGCTTACCATGCATGTATTGTCGAAGTGGTAGCTCTGTATCGAAAACAAAGGTTTATGTTGGCTGTCATGCTGAAGCTGAAGCCGGGAAGCATTGTCCATGCAAGATCCATTGACGGGGATTCAATGGCCGACAAGCAACTCATCAGCACTACTTTGGCCCATGTGCTCTCTCGAAATAAGCTTGTCTTGACCAATCTTTAGCCGAGGCTAGCTTTGACATTATTCCTGGCACAGGCTTTGGGGTTCACGTGGACGGTGGAGGTCCCTGATTCCGGCCTCATGTACCAGCACCACCGATGGATCAATTTCGCCTCCAGGGCGGCAGTGTTTCGGAACAGCTTCTGGGTCCGGGCCTCACGGCACTTGAGGAAAATCCGGCTCTACTCGAACTCCAAGGCTATTATGATCTATAATCGTGTGCTTGGGGCGAAGAGATTCTACGCCAAGAAGCAAAAGCCGCTTGTTTTCAACATAGACACAGACCCAGCAGTGGACCATTGAAGCCGTACAAAACTTCTCTGTGGCTGATTGAGGCGACACAATGGATTTGCGAAGATCTATTGCCGCATGTTCCAGAAAGGAATATTCCAGCGGTGCTGGAGACCAGGGGCATGGTTCCGGGAGGAGCGACATTTGGGCTGAGCCTACACAAACCCTCCATTACTGCAGACCCGAACAGATATGGCTCATATGTGCAGTATCTACAGTGTGATGTAGTATTTTATGTACCACAACCTTAGCACAAGACTTGGGCCAAGAAAGGTGATTAAATCCTCAATTCGGCAAACCTGAAACCCAAGCCCTTTATCCCACAAACTCACCCACACTAAACTAAACCCTATAAACCCTGAACCGCAAAAGATGGATCGTGGACCCCTTGCCCTGGACGGGCTCCCTCGGCTGACCGGGCTCCGGGAGTCTGCATGGGGTTTAAGGTGCATCTATATACTATGTATATATGTAACTTTACCTTAGGGCTTCGGGTTCCCTTGAGGGGTGACTTTGCTTTAGGGTTCTGTAGTTGTTGTCGCTAGNTATACTATGTATATATGTAACTTTACCTTAGGGCTTCGGGTTCCCTTGAGGGGTGACTTTGCTTTAGGGTTCTGTAGTTGTTGTCGCTAGTGTTCTGATATGGGTCATGTATGTATGTAAATGTATATGTATATGTATGCATGTATGCTTGCTGCTCTGTATGTATGTATGTATGTATGTATGTATGTGTGTATGTATGTACTTCATGTATGCATGTGTATATAAAAGTATATGTGTATATATATATATATGTCTGTGTTTCGTTGCAGAATAGGTCTGACTTCCGTTCGAACACGATATATCTCTCTCTCTTTCTCTATCTCTCCATCTCCCTCTCTCTATCCATCTCTCTCTCTCTCTCTCTCTCTTTCTCTGACTCTCTTTCTCCCATACGTGCTCCAACGATACACCAGGAGCACATATGAAACGCACATGTGCATAAGCTGCACCACCAGGACTTTGGCCCAAGTAGGGTAAATCCTCAACCCGCAAAACCCTGAAACCCAAGCCCTGGATCCCACAAACTCACCCACAAAACCTATATAAACCCTAAACCGTAAAAAGATGGATCGTGGCTTCTTGGCCTGGGCGGCTCTCGCCGTTGTAGGGGCTCTGGGAGTCCATGGGGTTTAAGGTGTATCTTTATATGTAGATATGCATAACTTTAGCTTAGGGCTTCGGGTTCCCTTAAGGGTTCCTGGAAGGGTGGCTTTGATCTAGGTTCTTGGGGGGTGGAAACGCACTTATGAAAACTTGGAATCGTAGGTTTATGGGTCTTGGTGGGTTAGTAGGGATACTCATAGTCGCAGCAGGAGTCGCATTAGCACCTGTCATAGGTGTGCTTCATAGATAATTTCCAGGAAGCATCCAATATTCGCAGTGCTGGTAGTATAGTGATTCGATAGCAGTGGCTGTTGCCGATAGCGAAAAGACTAGTAATAATCATAGTAACAAAGATATAGTGACAGTAGTGATACTATTAGTACGGTAAGCAGCAATGACAGTTATAGTTACACAGCTAGAAGTCAAACCCAGCACATAGACCCACGCCAACCCTAAAGGTTGTATAGGTGCTGTAAACCTCAGGACCCAAACCGGAACCCTGGAAAGGCTATGCAAAGCCCAAAACGAATCACACACCCGAAGCCGCAAACCCTCAACAGCCCTGGCAATTGCTGAACCAGCGACTTGCCACGCCGCACAGGAGATCATCTACCAGTGATAGATCGCAGATGCAGATGTCGCCTGGATGGCATGAGAACCGGGCCGGTTTTGCCTTATATTAGGGCTAGGGCGCCTTTCGGTTGGGATTCTAGGATTCTAAGGAGTACTTTTGCTCGGTTTCAACAGGGTTTTCTATGGGGTGGTGACGAAAAATAACACCAACCGCAGTGGCGCAAACAGCCGTACAAGTGGCGCAAACAGGCGTAGGAGTGGCGCAAAAAGGCGTAGGTCGATTTCAGTGTCGTGTTTTGATGATCAGGAACAGCTTGCAGCAAGAATCTTGTCCATCTTCCTCGCATGAATTGTGCAATCCTTTCTGCTCCTACGGGGATGTTTATCTAGCTTGTGGGTAGCCTACTGACTTAGTGGTGCCTGCCATGGCAAAGAAAAGGAAAGGGGCCGATGAGGCCCGCAAGAAGCCAGTAGTGAAAGAGGAACCGAAGTCTGTTGCAGAGAGACTCGAGGACGCATTGTGCCAAAAGCTTGTCTGCATTCTCTTACCAAGTTATAATATCTAGCTGTACACTACAAGTTGTATCGATGCTGCTGTGTTCAGGAGGCAAGAGCACTTCTGAAATCCTTGGAACAGCTTGCTGAGGAGGAGCAGTGCACACCAGTTCCTCGGCACGCCAAGGACCGCGATGATGAACAGGAGGATCCTGAGCAAAGGAAGAGCAAGCTTCGCCGGAAAAGGTCCAAAAGGACGATGCAGAAGAGCCCTGCTCCCACAGGGGGGGCCTCTAGCTCGAATGAACTCTGGAAGCATGTGATCAAGGATACAGGTGCACCAGTTTGTACCGGAAACTCCTATCATGTCGACCCAGAACGATATCCCCGGAACCCAGAAGGAGTCAAACCCCGAGCCGAAGCGACCGAGGACTTCAAGCCCAGGACCGCCAAACACGCAAGTGCCTTCGAGCCCCAGTCCGAAGTCCGGCCGCCGCAAGCGAAAGCTTTCTACTCCCAAGCCTTCCAGCCCGAAGGTTCCCGACACTCCGAAGCCTGCCAGCCCGAAGGTTCCCGACACTCCGAAGCCTTCCAGCAAGAAGCCTGCCGCCACTCCGGAGCCTTCCAACCGCAAGCCTCCCGCCACTCCGAAGTCTTCCAGCCGCAAGCCGTCACCAAAGCCTGCCACACGCAAGCCGTCTCCGAAGCCTTCCACACGCAAGTCCACCCCGAAGCCTGATGGCAGCAAGCCGCCCAGGGGCCCAGAACAGCCATCCCCAAAGCCCGGCAAAAGCCCACGAAAGTCTTTGCTTGCAAGCTTCGAGCAGGTGTCGGAGCCATCCGATCCAGATCCATGTGTGCTGCTGCTAGCAACAGCACCTGAGACAGAGTCTGAGTATGGGGATGATCAGACGCTCAAGCATGCCCTGTCGAGTATGATCGATGTTTCTTCGGGCGAGGAGGGGTGGAAGCCTGAGGAAGCACAGCATGCACTTAAAGGGTCCATTATGGCTTAATGTTTCTATGTTTCCGTGTGTTCTGTTGATTAATCCTAATCTAAGGAGACAGATGTCTACGGCTCGCCACTGAAGGTGCTTTCTTAATGCTTGGCAGCAGCAAATCTGTCACAAGACACGCAATGCATCCTACCAGGACACCAAACCGGAGCCGGAAGACGACAGCCCGGAGAAAGATTCTTCGGATGGTGATGAGTCCGAAGCGGAGCCGCCTCTACGTTCTCGAGGTGGATCTAAGGGGTCTTTGCTCGCAAAGGCTGCCCGACTTCCTGTCGTAATGTGCCCTATAGCTGATTATATTTGAATGGTCTCCGTTTTTGTGCTTAGGCTACCGCAAAGATGCCTGGCTCTCTGGATCAGCTATCCAAATCTCAAGAATCGCAGCTGGAAGCAGTCCTCCGAAGGGTCTGCAAACCCTCCCGGAGAGGAGCCATCCAAGTTCCAGAAACCGTCCACAAGATGTGGAAAAAGGGAGGAACTAGCCGACGCGATCTGAAGAAGATCCTCTTAAAGTGCCAGGGCAACAAGGACGGACCCGGCAACCCAACCCTAAATCCATAATTAATGATCTATGCTATCCTGAACCCATCTATACCCTTAAGCCCAGGACCAATTCCTGCAACATGTTCGGCACACCTACAAGCAGTCCAGAAGCAACGAGTTCAAGACGAGATCTGGGTTCTACACGGACCAGATGATGAAGGACGACTTGAAGTTCTCTGTGCCACTTAGCTGCACCTACCCACCCACCCAGGCACCCACGCACCCACGCAGCCACCAAGCCACCCAGCCAGCCAGGCACCCACCCACCCACCCACGCCTACCTAAACAACTTATAATTAATTATTATACATATTATGTATATATGTAAACTGTAAACCTGCCTACCTACAGACATACGTACACACACACACACATACATACACATCCATCAATCCATCCATCCATCTATCCATTACATACATATATACATGCATACATTTATACATATGTACGTACTACATACCTGACTAACTAAAATATATACAGACATGACATAGAGAAGCCACCTGGCACACCATGGCTACCTTTATGTTTGTATGCAGCTGAGGGAACGTCGCAAAGCCATTCGGAAGTTCTGCACGAGGAAGGAGAACCGGAAAACCCACACATTGTACGCTGCCTCAGTCTTCTGAAGTCTTCAGTCTGAAGCGAGATGTAAGATTCTAAGATCAGTAATTAGCAATCAATCACCCCACAACCACACAGTGTTCTAAGGAAAAACAAATACGAGAAGAAGCTCCTATGGTACTGGTGCGACGTTGCCTACGAAGGAACTAAGGCTGCTAAGGATGAGGAAGAGCTTCTTCGTGACACGATGATATGTGATGGTGCCCCGATCTCTGAGGTGCCGTTCGGTTTGGGCTCGTCCTTGCCGAACATGGACTCTGATGAGGATGACCAGGATGACGAAGATGACGAGGATGATGATGAGGATAAGGATGAGGAGGCAGAAGAGGCGAAGCAAAAGTTGGGCAAAAGAAAGAGCAAGGAGTCGCTCCAGCAGGGGGAGCCCGACGAGGCCACTTAAATACCATTCAATATGTCCCTGCTAGTGTTGTGTATGCTCTTGTATGATCCTAAACTTCTCCTGTGTCTCGAACGAACTAACAAACAACTAGCTGCCCTGAAAACCTATAACCCCTAAACCCTGAACCCTATAACCCTATAACCCCGAAACCCTAGCTAAGGACATCGAAGGGGTCCCAGGCCTCTTGGATGAGATCTTGAAACTCCAGAGCCGATCCGCAAAGCTCCTGAAACGTTGCCAGAAAGCTGGTGCTCCAGAGCCACGCGGCCATCACAACCGTTTATATAAACCCTATCAATCTCGACCCGAAACTATTTAAGTCGTTGCACAAGTGTTGTTGAGTTTTTATTGTGGCTCACACATAGCACAAGCTAAGGAAAGCGAACCTCCTGCAAAAGCAGATCGATGAGCTTGGTACCAAGCACGACGAGCTGGCGGATATGAAGTCTGCTTATGACTGCGAAGAGAAGATTGATACCTCGATGCCCGACAGCAAGAAGCCTTGCTAAGTAAAGCCCCACCTATACTAAACCCTATATCGTTATGAAGGTTCCCTGGTAGTATTGATACCTATGGTGCTTTTAATTAATTAAAGCCCTGAAGCCCCGAAACCCTGGAAGCTACAGCATCATCCCTTTAAGATCCCGGCAAATCTAAAATACCTGAGACCACGTAAAACCAAAAAGTCTTATGTAAGCCTGCAAAAGCGACTTGTAAGGAAGCTATCGAAGCTGATCAATCACGTTAACAAATTGCCCCTTGGCCAGCAGTATCTGTCCTGCACGCAGAGGATGGCCAGTGAATACATATATCGCCCTGCAGGGCAAGTCGCATGACAATGGAAGAGAACAAGATCCGGAAGAATCTTGGTTCAGCAACCACATGCAGCATGACTGTTATCATGCATGTGCTGCGATGCGAACTGCAAGCATGCATTATGAGGACTGTGCTGGCCGGCTTCAAGGATGTTCGTGAGGGCGAGACCCCAAAGCCGAAGGCGACCCCGAAAAACAAACCAAAGCCAAAGGCAAAGCGGGCGCCGAAGTAGAGGCTTCCGCGAAGTTTTCGTGCTGTGCATGGGTTTGGGCAGCTCCTGAGAAGGCTAGCTTAACTTAAAGGAAGAACCCGACCCGAAGCACGCAGAGCCCAAATCCCACACATACGTGTGCGAAGCACCTGCAGCAGAAAGGAAGGTGTGCGAGCAGCCGTAGGAAAACAGCTTCATCGGCATGGCGGCATGAGTCTAATTTAAGTAGAAGTATATTCTGCTAGACCGATCATTCACCATGGTTCCCGCAGGTACTTTATCCAAACGATCCGTGGATAGCAACATCTCTAAAGCTTCGACATCGTCGGCTGATTCGATTCCTGGACCTATCGCATGTGCTCTGACTACAGCCATTGCCAAAGGTGTGGCTGGGCCTGCTTTCTTTTTGCATCATGCCGCCCTATGAGGCTTATATATATATATATATATAGCGGCGGGGGTTTTATACGTTTATGTTTTTTAAATTAATTACGGTAATGCAGTGTTTCGCTGTTGTTTCGGTGCAGCCGTACGACAACACAACTGACGGTCTAAAGGGGCTGCGGGTCTATTATTTCTATAATCATCCAACCAATGCGAGGTTTCTCACGAACTGGCCGCCGAACTGGCCCACGCAATCGTGACTGAAGTGAACCAATGTGTTGGGGGCGAGGCTAGTTTGAGGCTTACGTCTTCGGATATTGTTGGGCGAATGAGTACTGCTTTCACCACCGGGCATTCAGCCCTTGGCACCAGGAAGGCCATTGTCGATGCCGGCGAAAGCAAACTTCATCTTAACATACCGATTACTGCTTTGGACATTGGCTGGCCAAAAAAGCATCCAGCTATCCTCTACAGTTCCTATGTCAAGAATTTGGGAGATCTGGGTAAACTGGATGTTCTGCATGCTAATGCAGACCTTGGCAAATTTTGGGAGACGCTGCAGCCACTGCGGTCTGGCCACCCGGTATATTCCTTGCCTAGGAAAGAATGGGACCACGTCATTCCCATCTACTTAATCGCCGATGAGGGCAGAGGCTTGCGGCATTCTGCTGTTATGGTCTTGGGGTGTGAGCCAATGTTGGGAAACGGATGCGAAACCCAGGACGAAAATACAGCAACGGAGCCCTTCAAGATGAACTTCACTGGCAATACATATCGTACTCGACAATTGTTTAGTGTTCTTCATCGAACCAAGTACAAGAAAGGTGAGGAGGCTTTGCACCAGCTGGTGGCTCATTGGAGTGATGATCTTCGCTTGTGTTTCGATGGCATTGAGGTGTCGGGCACATTATGGCGAGTAGCTGTGCTGGGATTGAAGGGGGATTGGCCGGCCCTGGATAAACTGGGGCGGTTACAGACAATGGCTACAGCTACAAAACCTTGGATTTCTGGGAAAGAATCCTCGCTCACTGCTGTGATTCCAGTGGACCGCAACTTGAAGCCACGTTTCTTTTTGCCGGACTTATTCCACACGGTGCACAAGGGAGTGCATGCTGACCTTACAGGCTCAGCCATCGAACCCTGGCCGTGGCAGATTTTGGGTNCCGCAACTTGAAGCCACGTTTCTTTTTGCCGGACTTATTCCACACGGTGCACAAGGGAGTGCATGCTGACCTTACAGGCTCAGCCATCGAACCCTGGCCGTGGCAGATTTTGGGTGCTAGAATTGTTCCTATACTTTCGACTCGGGTTTATGATATGGTTTTAGGGTCCTTTTTTTCTCTAGTTTCGGGTTATATAAATATATAGGCCTTACTAGAGTCTCAGGTTTGTTTTAAAGGGTTGTATGTTTTCTTATACTTCCGGTTTCGCTTCAGGATTGATTTCCCTTTACTTTCGATTCCCGTAATAGCACACACGATTTTCAATCGTGACAGTTTTCCCATACCTTTACATGCTCTTTGGTTCTCCACAGCTGCTATTGAATTCTATTTCCGGGTCTTCCAAGGCCACTCTTGTAGACTTCGAGCTGACTGGGTCCGCAAAATCTGGTGTGGCTCCGAGTCTGGAATTTCTATATGAGGAACTGAAGGAATTCGCTGCCGAGAAGAAGTTGTACCTGCACATGACAGGCATGACAAAGAAGATTGTTGGCATGTCTACTTCTGCTGAATATCCTTGCGGGATTCTTGCCTTCCAAAGCAATTTGTGGCCTTTCCCCTTGTATAGGTAAGTTACCTTTCAATGGTTGCTTTAACAGAGTCTAGTTCGAATCCACTGNCTGATACTGTTGTGGTGCTGAAATTTCTGGTCCAGAAATATAGTTTGATTCTTGCAAATGCAGACCTGGAGCTGGGCGAATGCAGATCTTATTTGGAGAGGATTCAACAGTGCTTGCGAGAGTCCGACTTTTTCATGTCGGCTTTGTATCGTGGTGGTCTTTTCTTGCAGGGCCGCCGGTTGAACAGGATTCTGCGGCATGCTAAGGCTATGTTGGATAGCTATGCTACATGCGCTGCTTTGGCTATGGGGCGGAACAGGCCCCGGTTCAAATTCAATCCCAAGTGGCATTTTTATGCCACATTATATATGATCTTGAAACAGATTACAGAAATCATGGCCTTGCGGTGAACCCCCTTTCTGCTTCGTGTCAGATGCCTGAAGATTTCATCAACAAGGTGTCTACACTTACGCGATCTGTGCAGCCCCGTAGAATGCCTGAGTCAACCATAGACAAGTACCAGATCTGTGTTGCGAAGATCGTGTGAAGAAAGGCCCTCCGCAACTCCGGCAGCTTTCGCTCTCCAAGGGTTTTGAGCTCGAGGCTTGCTGGTTTTCAAAGGATTTTAAGGGTTTTTAACTTCGAACATTCTGGTTTCCCTGGTTTGAGGCCAATCCCCGGTTCAGTGATTTTTGCAGCCGCAACTATTTAGGCCACCGGTGGCGTGTCTCAACTTATGTGCTCAACAGAAGCGATACAGGTAGGGTTGTGGTCCTAAGGGTGTTATATAGCCCAGACCTGTCCAGAAGAGGCTTCGGTTTATGTGTTTCGGTTGCTTTCAGGATATTTAGGGGTCGGGCTTATCTTCGGATCTGAATGCCGAGGACAGTCACAGTCTAGTCAGCCATGGCTCTACTCAGATTCAAATCCGAGACTAAAGTCCAAAGACCTTGCCCGAGCCTACACACTGGTTCACTCTCAATACTGCGCAGAAGCCTGGACACGGAATTGACAGCTCCAAGTCTAGGCAGTGTGGCGAACTTTCCCTTTGAAACTCAAAGCCCTGAACCCTATAAAGCTCTAAAACGACATCCCCTTTCGGGACCCAAGCCTCGCTGCTGCTGCGAGGGTCGCCGCAAGTGGTGCCCACGCTGCCGACCCAGACCAGGAAGACGAAGTAAGCCTTTCGGGTTGAGGGTTTAGGATTAGGATTAGGCTTTAGGGTTTAGGATTTAGGGTTTAGGATAAGGGTTTGGGGTTTAGGATAGCTACAAAGGTGTCGTAGAGGGGACTGGGACTTTTGGTGTGCTTCGGGGGTTTTAGCGTTTCGGGCGAATGGCGTGTGGGCTTAGAGAGTTTTGGTGTAGGGATCCGGCGCTTAGAGCCAGGGGTTGGAGCTTACCTAGAGTCTCCATTCTAGTTCCTTTTTTTGGTTAACCAGTTCTATGATTAGGATCCTATAATAGAGATTTTGGTTAACCCAAAAAAAGGAACTACAATGGAGACTATAGGTAGGATGTTGGGGTTTAGGAGAGGGGGTTTCGGTGGTGAGGGGTGCGGCGAGGAGGGGATTTGCTTGTGGGTTGGGAGCTAAGGCGTGAGGTTCGGTGTGTCCGAGATTGCTTGAGGCCTGGTCGGCTGTTCGGATATGTCTTCCGGTATTCATGCTTAAAGGTTGCTTAATCAGGCCAATTTGCTAGGAGAATCAGAATTTGTTTAGATGATCCGTCTGTCAATATTCGTTGGAGGAGAAAGCTGTATTTTGTGACTCATCATCATCATCATCAGCATACCTCTGCCCCACCTCAGCTCGCAAAGCTTGCAAGACAACTTCAATCTCCCAAAGGACAGGGAAAACTTCCCTACCGCCACAACATCATAGAGTCTGCGCATGCATGGCCACTGGGGATACACAAACACTTCAACCGGAAAGTACTGCTCACACAGTCAGGGACACGATGCACAGAAACCAAAAAAAGCCGGAACGGCATGGATGTGAAGACCATGACATCCCCAACGGCTCGATTCGGCAGGGCTTACCTGTGCTTACCATTGTAGCTCCTGTTTGTTTAGTCTAGGGTACCAAGCATAGAATAGCTCATCAAAAGGCAAGATCGGTGGACGCAAAAACGGTTGCTGAGCTTCCTGACCCAAAAGCGATTAGTAAAGACGACAGGCTCGTAGTTGTATGAGCTGTATGAAACTGATGATGTACAACACTGTATTCTACCTGTGAAAGCGTCTGAACTGGCAGCTGAACTATACTAGGATCATGCACAACTAAGCATGCGTCAATGCTTCCTACTCAGCTACCAAGACAAGTCTTCAAACCCGACTTTTTTTTGCGGGGGCATGCATGGTTGTCCTAGATTTTGACGGCATTTTCGCTAGTTCGGAAAGGTAGAAAAGACTCGAAGTTATCTGAACTTTCCCGTTGGCGTCGGCCTTGGTTTGGTAACCGTCGCTTGCGGCAGGCGTGCCGCTGCGCCCGTGGCTTTCGGCGCAAACGGCGTGAGTTCCATGGCAATGAAGCGCTCGGCGACGACACGCGGCTTAGGTTGTCGATCTTTACGGCTCTTCCGATTCTAGACGAGCCTGGCGGCTGGGTTAAGGGTAGGGTCCATGAAATTGCACAGACTTGATGTCTTACTTGGTGATCCACACTCTGAGGGCAGAGGATTCATCTTCCTTTCCTCTGAGGTCGGGTGTCAGACATCATTAGAATATTTGGGACCACTGAAAACCTGGATCCCGAATATACAGCCTGAAACCCGCTTGTCAGGCTTGGCGGCCGACTTCGGAGTCGGCTTCCATGATATCGTAAGCACCCTAAGCCCGAGAGTGTGTTTAAAACCTATAAACCCTAAAGCCCTAAAGAGCCTTCACACTAACTTATAAACCCTAACCTTTGAACCTAGACCCATGGAGTTATGAAGCTGCGTGCATCGGCGACAGGAGCAGAGGTGGCGGCCTAATGAAGGGACTCTGGCCATAGGGTGCTCAATAATCAGAGTAGGCTTTTGGCGTAGATTATCGAAAAATTGCAATACGGAGCCAGGAATGCTGCTACTGATTGTTCAGGCCTCTATATCAAGCCCGGCCATCGACTGGTTCAAAGCAACTCTATGTTGACCCTGCGCGAAGTCTGAAAGCTCAATGTCCCAATGCGCAGGGAAATCCACGGTTGGACTTGCACAACAAACTCGATTAAAGACTCATACATTTGGTAGTGGAAACTAAAGAAGTCTAGGATTGCTAAGCCGACACGTCTATATCACCCATGTAGGGGCCTGAACAAGTAGAATAGGCTTGGGCCTTTACAGCAAAATTATACAATAAGGAACCCTAAGGCATGATTTTGGGAATCACTTGGGCTTCTATATTCGGCAATCGGAGTTGTATTCTCCAGGTCCTCGCTATGTCCTTGGAAGGGCCCGGAACCTCCCAAGGTGAGCCCTCAAACCTCTTTTTTGGGGGTCTCAGAAGCTCTGTGTTGAGGGTTGTTCAAAGTATTGGACTTTTGCAGGACCCCATATTCGAGTTTATGTGCCCAAACCTAAACCCTAGTAACACCTAAACCCTAAACTGTAGTAGGTTCTCCAAAGCAAAGTCACTGAATCATCTGGTCTCGGTCAACCCAGAAGTTGCTACTGTAATGTAGGGGCCTTAATGACTAGAATAGGGTTTTGGCACCCATTATGCGATACTTATAATGAAGAACCCCCCAACATAGCATTGGTAATTACAATGAAGGCCCCTATATTACGGGCCTCGATAAGTTGAATAGGGTTTTGGGTCGAGGGTTTAGGGGCTTAGGCTATAGTTTATAGTATAATGATTAATAATTAAACAAGAAGCCTGAGGAATACTATTGGCAATTCTTCAGGCTTCTACATTACATCTGGTCGGCAGGGCGCACCGATCGTCCTCCACACAGCTGAGAAGCCGCAAGATGTGAGGATGCTCAAGCCGCATTTGGATAGTCACCTCCGGAGGCTCCAAACCCCACAAAAGAAGCCTATCAGGGACTCCAAGACCCAACACCCTACAGTAAACCCCAAAAAGTTGGAAACCGGATTAAGGCCAAATAGTGCTAGGATTCCCTATACATGACTCTTAAGGATGGAGGCTAGGGGGTTTCCAACTTTCGGGCTTCTACTGTAGGCCCAAGAATAAATGTAGAAGCCTGGAAATACGGTTGATGGACAAAATCCTGCATGACCCTAAGGACCCTAAACTATGGGAATTATGGTATATTCCTTATTATGGGTCATGCAGGATTTTGTCCATCAGCCGTATCAGGTGACTTGAGCCAGAGGTTGGGTTGCAGGGGCGTTTTGGGCTTGGGGCATTGCAGCGCTTAAGGGTTTAGGGCTCAACGCTTGCAGCTTGATTCCGGATTTGCTTCGGGTGTGCGGCTAAGCTTCAGCCTGTTGGATTTAGGATGATCGAATGTAGAGCTTATGGTTTAGGGTTTGGGTTGCTTTATGCTCCAGGGAAAGCTCGAAATCCTTCCCGTTTTGAGTATTTACGCTTCCAAACCACACCTTAAATGAGTTCGCTGCTCCTCGGAGACCATGTTTCTACCCTGCAGCTTTCCGTCACGCTCGTGTAGACCCTGATCAAAGCGCCCCGTGCGCGCGGGTAGGAGCTCAAAGAAAAATCACAGGCCCTTACAGTCTAGAGAGCCCATCGTAAACCCTACTCTCTTAAACCCTACACCCGGAACCATAAACCCTGCAGCCCTTAGATTTTGAATCTAGGGTCCATGGTTCAGCCCAGTTTCAGAAGGAAGGACCGAAACCCGCACAGGGATCTTAAGACCTACGACCCTATCCCAGAGACCTTCAAGGGGATGGGATTTAAGGTTTCGGGTTTAGAGTTTCGGGTATGACCCGAAACCACGAACCTCCACCCAAAGGAGACCGGCTTCCGCAGTGTAAGATGCCCGGGTGATGCTGTTCGGAATGCTCCTCCCTCTTTAGGATCCCCATGTCCAAATAGTAGAAGGTGCTGTCCAAAGGAAGCTGTTGAACCTAAAACCGAACACCCTGAAACCCTAAGCATCCTCAGACCTCGTGACCAAGGCTTTGGCCTTGAGGGGGCTTCGGCTTAGGATTACGGGCCCATAGGGTCTCGCCAGATCAAACGGGGCACCTCTAGTAAAGGGAGAGATCCCAGCAGAGCTGAATAGTACCTAGAGTCTCCATTGTAGTTCCTTTTTTTGGTTAACCAAAATCTCTATTATATAGGATCCTATCCTACAATAGAGATTTTGGTTAGCCAAAAAAAGGAACTACAATGGAGACTCTAGGTAGGCCCGAGTTGACCGACACTCCGGGCGTTCTTGTGTTAGGCAGCTCTCTGGACGAGATTGCCCAGAGACTCCAAAACCCTCAATTAAGGAATATACCTTAAATCATATTAGGAATCCGATTATAATTTACGGTATATTCCTTTCTCCTTAATTAAGGGGTTTTGGAGGCTCTGGGTGGTTGCCCACGGGATTGCGTGCTGTGCGGTTGCGAATCTGACTTCTCAGGTTGAAGCACTGAGACAGCACTTGGTCTGCTGCCTGACAGGAGCTCGCCCTGCCAGAACTTCGCCTCAAGGAGTTTCCCAACAATAATACCTAATACCCTGCAGCTCTAAGGACTCATATGTTAAGGTTTTTGGGCTATTTTGATCCAAAGGGATACAGGTCTTGCCATCTCCTGCATGGGCGCACAAGTATACGACGTTGTGAGCAGCGATGTGGAAGTCCATGCTGCGGATGGGTTAAACACCCCACCCCACTTGGACAGCTAAGGAATTCCCGTGTTGCGGAGCCATCTGCCCCCAATGGGATATGACCTCCGAGTCAGCACCCACCCAGAGCCTCCAAAACCCCTTAGTTAAGGAATATGTCTTATATGATTTAAGGTATATTCCTTAATTAAGGGGTTTGGGAGGCTCTGGGCGGTACACCGCAGGAGATTTCAGTCGGAGGCACCGGCCCCAGGAGATGGGTTGGTAGTGCTCCTGACACTCTCAGCTCTTGCTCCGCAGCTGACCAAAGCTTGGGCCAAGGTTCTGGGGACTCGCAGAGCGCATAGTAGGCACTTTGCCCTCTTTGCCTCATGTACCCTGGCTAATGTAGGAACCTGATTAAGAAACCCTGGGCCTTTATTAGGGTTTCTCATAGGCTTCCTTATATGAATCCTGATATTTTCGGGGTTATGGGCCCGGGGTTTCTTAATCAGGTTCCTACAATACTCCAGACGTGGGATCCCACAAACTAAACACCGTTACACCAGCCTCTCGCCGCAGCTGCGGAATCATATTCCGGATGGCAAGGGGCTGCCTGAGACACGTGCCCAGGGACTCCAATTTGAAGTGTCTGGCTCTTGAAGTTCCAAATACCTCACATATCTATATAAAATATAGTATATAACAAGTATGTATATTTCTCTATCTCTTTCAATCCTATGTCTGACGGGTGTGACCACAGAGGCTTAAATCATTACCACTACTCCTTGGTGTTCCGTGTCCTCATTATACTGTTCTACGTCCAACAGAACCCTTTTCTAGCTTCAGTTGGCGCTATATTGTGCTAATCTCCTGCTTCCACTGCTGAACTGGGGTGTTCCTAGTGCTCTGGGATGTTGAGCCACCCCTTCTTGATCAAGAATCCCCGAGAGGCTTTGAATAATATAGGGGCCTTGATAGTTCGAACAGGTCTTCGGTGTATTCTAGACTGGAGTCTAAGTATGAAAGGGACAGAGTCTAAGTATGAAAGGAACACTATGGAATAATACCGTGCTGGTAGTTCGTCAGGCTTCTGCATCCCCGCATCCTCTCCAGACCCTGGCCCTAGTCCGACTCCTCAGGCCCCTGTCTGCTTAGTATATAAACCCTAAACCCTGAACCCTGAACCCTAAACCCTGAACCCTAAACCCTAAACCCTGAACCCTAAACCCTAAACCGTATGATTAGGTTATAAGCGCTGGTTCCGCCTTCCCGAAAATCTTAGGCCTTGCAGGCTCGGCTTATGAACCCTTTGCCCTTCCTGAACCCCCAAAAACCCTACCTTTTCAGGGTTCTTGCTAAAGGAAATCAAAAATTAAGGGACCCCAAAAGGTAGGTTTTTTGTGGAGTTGAGGCCCGAGGAGAGTTAGGGATCCGCCAAAATCAGCCAGCGCACTTCTCCACGACTTTTAAAGCCACCTCAGTCGAGGATGCAGGGGCTTGGGGTGTCGGGAAAGGGTTCCTGTAAATAGGGTTTAGGGTTTAGGGCTACTATAAGGGCTAGCATGTGGATTAGGCTCTCTGTTCGGGGTTGGGGGTTTGTCAAAGCACTCCCTGCTAACCCGAAAGACTTGTCTAGGATCCGTGGCCCCTGAAATAAGGCTGCGACCAAATTCCGCGTTCGTTTGTGTCTCAGCCGCCGCACCTGGCTTAAATGGCTTAAATGCTTGGCCCACCAACCCAACTGGCAGGAGTTTCAGATAACCAAAACCGTTCAGAGCGTAATATGTGGGACCTGCAAAGCTATTTGGGGCTCGAATGTCCGCGAAACGTGGGAACCAGCATTGTGACACGCACCACCCTAACCCCTAAACCCTGAGCTCGATATGTACATTTGGCGGTCTGTAAATCCTGAAAACCCGAAACCCAAACACCAAATCCTCAACCCTAAACCCTAAACCCTAAACTCGAACTTGAAGCCCCGACCTTCAGTCCCAAAAACTCTAGCAAAACCTTGCACGATACCTAGAGTCTCCATTGCAGTTCCTCTTTTTGGTTAACCAGTTTTATGGTTAGGAACCTACAATAGAGATTTGGGTAACCAAAAAAAGGAACTACAACGGAGACTATAGGTAGACTTCTTGAAAGCCTAAACCTCCTAGAAGTATCTCTGGAGGGTTCGGGAAAGTTCTCCAAATGTTCGAGGCTCTCTTACTCGTCTTCGGGCTGCTTATCTGTACGAGCGCCGCTTCATGTTGGGGGATCCAGGAAAGGATCCCGCACCCTAGACCCTCAAATGCTGTAAATACTGTAAACCAAACCCGGAAAAGCCTAAAACCCTAAAAATCCTAAACCCCTTACGCCCCGAATCCTTAAAGCCTGCGCGGTGTAAAGCTGCAATGCCTGCTTGATACGGTCTATGAGTAGGGTTTAGGGTTTAGGGTACATCAGGTTCATGACAACGGATGCTGCCATTGGTTTGGAAAAGCCGGGCGTTGGCCGGCTCCTTTCTTTTGCTTTGCCGCGAAAATTTACAGGCTGTACACCGCCCGTCGCTAGTTCCTTTAAGGAACATGTCCAAAATGTATGGTCCTCCAGAACCCACAGAATTTCAAGCTTAATTAGCACGATAGTATTTGGCTCCCCAGGGTTGGGATCTACCACCTTTGAGGGCCAAGGGTTCGAGCCTTATTGTAGGTCGCCCTTAACACCAATTAACGTACCTTTCTAAGGGCATATACAAGGGTCCAAACCCTAAACCCTTATAAACCCTTAAACCCTAAGCCCTGAACCCTCCGGGTCATGAACTTGAGCAAGACATGCTGGCAAGATGCTGGGATCAACCTCGGCTTCAGCTTCGGGGCGCAGGTGGCCGGCTTTGTCGCCCCGGGTCATGCCGGCAAGATGCTGGGACCAGCCGCGGCTTCACGCCCGCTCCGCAGGTGCTCGCCGCCTCCGGTTTAGGGCTTTGTAAAGGGCGTCCTGCGTCGATGTTCTTCCACAGCGGCGGAGATTTGAGAATGTCCAGCAAACTCTATGACGCTGAACGTCCCCACCAACAGAAAGAGGGGAAGTGGAAAGCATCGCCAGAAATCTCTGCATCCAGCTGCCAGGAATGATTTCTACACCAGGCTTGACGCCACGCCATCAAACCCCTTCACACCCAAAACACCCTAAACCAAATCTTAAAACCCCAAACCCCAAACCCCCAGTAAAACCTAACGCCCTCAAACCCCAGGCCCTAAACCGTATCGACCCTTGAAGAAAAAATCACTATGGACACTACCTAGAGTCTCCATTGTAGTTCCTTTTTTAGGTTAACCAGTTTTATGGTTAGGATCCTATAATAGAGATTTAGGTTAACCAACAAAAGGAACTACAATGGAGACTCTAGGTAAACCACAAAAACACGATGGATCCACAAGAACAAGAACCTTCACAGCAACAACAAACCCTTGTGAACCGCGCAAAACAAAATCCCTACGAACCAGGGACCTTCAAAAACCCATTTCTACGGACCCACAAAAACGAAATGAACCCCTAACAACCAAAAAACAACTTCTATGGACCCTCCAAAAACGAAATGGACCCCTACATCCCTATGGACCAAAGAGAATGAAATGGACTCATACATGTATATATTCCTGTGGTTCCTAATCAAGAAGACGGCCCTCACGCCCTGCCTAAACCTTATAAACCTTAAACCCTACTAAACCCTAAACTCTAAACCACTAAACCCTACTAAACCCCTCATCCCTTGAACCCCAGAACCCTAACCCCTAAACTTCACTAAACCCATTTCTCAAACCGAGCTCTGTGGAAGGCACCACGGCGAAGGCACCCTCGCCGAGGACCTCGGCCTCCTCCTTTCGAGGGCGGATTATGGTGGGCTTAGGGTATAGGGTTTGGGATATAGGGTTTAGGGTTATAGGATCTAGGGTATAGGGTTTGGTCTAGTGTTTAGGGTTTGGGGTTTAGGGTTGGGATTTCGGGGTTTGAGGAGGGTTTAGGGCTTTGGTTTTAGGGTTTAGGCTCTGACAGTTTGAGGCTACAAGTAAAGGTTAGATCTAGAGCCCCTCAATGATTCGACTAGGCGGGGTGCATGGGTTGTAGAATTTGTTAGCCGTTTCTTCCGGAGGCTTTATTGCCAAGAACAGAGTTTCTGGTATGCAAAAGTAACCGTGCAACTGCATGTAGGGCAGCAAGTGGATCTTATTGCTAGTTATTCAGACCATTACAGTAACGTTTGTGGTTCGGGGCTGTGTCTTTGTTGTTGCCGGGGCGTGGGGGGTGCGGGGTCTTGCGGAGTTCAGTGTCCAACTCCGACGGAGAATTGAAGTTCAAGCTCTTCGGGGTTGTAAGAATGGTACTTCTCCCGAAACCAGCCACAAGGAAGGTTCAGCTTTTGCGATAAAAGCTCCTCATAAGGGAGTCCGGTCCTTATGGTCTCTGCGACACTTCAACCCTAGAGCCTTCACCCTCATGAAACCCTGATACACGCAGCCTTAGAACAGCCACCTGACTTATAAGCTTTTGATCCTTTGCTTTCCCTAAGGGTCCATGTGCCCAAATAGTATATACTTTGGCCCCAAAGTATCTATATAGGGACTACTTTAAGGCCAAAGTATCTACTGTTTGGGTATATGGACCCTTAGGGTTTTGCAACCTTCGAAGAATCAGAAACGTTGAAGTGATGCGACCCGCAACCCGAAAACCTCCGAACCCCCAAGCCTCAAAACCCAAAAACCTGACAATCCGAACTCTAGATCCTCCAAAGCCACATGGGTAGTTGTCAGGATGAAAGGCCCTTTTCGGGTACCCTGAATGATAGGTGCCGTATTTTTAATAGGGACCCCAAAGGGGACCCTAATTTTGACAACCACCCACATAGCTCAGCTGCTGCTACATGGCCGTTCACGCCCTCATAGGGTTCTTATGCGTTTTCTAAACACGTTTGGTGCAGCCGAGTAGACCTTCCTGAAATGCTGGGCGGCTGGGCGCCTACAACCACATCGGGTCCTCGTATTCTGCCGCCAGCGTCGGGTGGAGCTCCGATGGGTAAGTCGTGAGGCTGGCATGGCGTACAAGCGCGGTAGCAGGTGTGTGCTTGGGTCCTTGTCTTTTGTTGATGTGTTTGCTTCTGTGTTCCCTGACTTATTCAGGTACAGGGTAGATTGAAATCTTACACCCAAAGCCCGAAACCCTACATCCCCCAAAATCCCCTAGAAGTAGCAGCCTCA
The DNA here is from genome assembly GCA_003297005.1 of Symbiodinium sp. clade A Y106. NCBI lineage: Eukaryota > Dinophyceae > Suessiales > Symbiodiniaceae > Symbiodinium > Symbiodinium sp. clade A. The sequence continues at coordinate 232,927 of BGNK01000093.1, read as the reverse complement.
AGCCTAACAGGATCACCAAATAGTCGTAACGAAGAAAACGACCATTAAACATCATAGTTAAAAGGCTTACGGGATGCGGCTTACGGTTGAGGGTTTTAGGGTTTGGGCTTTGGGGGTTTAGGGTTTTGGGTTGGGGTTGTGTGGGTTGAGGGTGTAGAGTTATAGGGTTTAAGGATTATAGGGTTCAGCGTTTAGGGTTTTGGGTTTCAGGGTGTGGAGCTTTATATAACCCGCTAAGTCCAATGAGGGTTTGGGAATGAGTCTGGAGTCTGTGGTTTTAATGGGAGTACCAGAAGCCCCCAAGTACCCTTTAAAGGGCTCTAAGATTTCTCATTAAGAGGTAATTTGGGGCTACAATAAAGAGTAGTTGGGGGGTCTAGGTAGGTCTGGGGGGTTTGGGCGTTAAGGTTTGGCGTTTTGGGTTTATGAAGTTTATGCGACCCCAAGACTTCTTAGAAGCAAGGGCCACTGGGTTTAGGAAACCCCACGACTTCTTAGAAGCAAGGGCCAGATGATGACGCTTGTCAGTACAGCTGCCTGCAATCTGTGCTAATACCAGAACGGGGGTTGAACCATAAGCTGGTTTGATAGTTCACGAGGTACACATCTCACTGCTACTTCGCGACTACCGTTGTGATCATGACAAACCCTGCGGCACGGGAGAGGAAATTTAGTTTCGGGACTTCGGGGTCTGGGGTTTCTCAAGTCAGCTGTTCCGCTGGCCCCAACCCAGCAGTAAGGGGAAACAGGTTTCTGCATGAAACGGCCTAGGTGGGATTGAAGTTCGTCTGTGCGAAGTCCTTTTCGTAGGTGTACCGTAACCCTAAACCTTAATCCTCCGAAAGCCTTAATTAAAAGGGTTCAGTTTTTTTTAGGCGCCAAGAAGTCCACTTTCTCCCCTCTCCCCAACTGCCAGCCTCGAAAGCTGCAAAGGCGGCGGCCGTGCTCTGCCCTCGCCCGCAATCCTTCCCAGGATCGTTTAGGTCCTACCTAGAGTCTCCATTGTAGTTCCTTTTTTTGGTTAACCAAAATCTCTATTATAGGATCCTAACCATAAAACTGGTTGACCTAAAAAAACTACAATGGAGACTCTAGGTAGTCTATGTTAGGGTGTTAGGGTTTAAGGTGAGGGAACCCAGCACCTCTGTGTTTACCAAGAGCACAGCGGAACTCGAAATTCAGGGTTCCTGCATGTTTCAGCTACACTGTATCCGTCGTTGCGCTCCTATGCACCGTAAACTCTGCCCTACACCCTAAACTCTAAACCAAAAACAAACTCCAGTCCCGGACCTCGGAGAGGCCCGGCTATTCTCCAGACATGGACCTGCGGCTGCGAGCGTTTTGAAAATGGGAATGGTGTATGGCTTCTTTTTAAAATTAAAGCTTAGAGAGTGAATGCATTACGATATTGTAATTCAGGAGGCGATGGCTGAGAAAGCCCAAATGACTAGAATAATCTTACAGGGTTTAGTGTTGCACAGAGGTTCTATCAGTGTTCTGCAAGTCCGCGTTCTTTGCGAAGTTTTAGGTCTAGGGATGGAAATACTACTAGGACTTTGTGCCTTAACCTTATAACGACTTGCGGTTAAGTTGTAGTTTGCGATATTGGGGGCTACTCCCGTCAAGGCATAATAGAGCATGTTATGAGATTTTCGGGTTGTCTGTGGTTACTGTATATAAAAGTTTTATACAACCCAAAATACCCCTTTGAGGATACGGGGGTCCTTGGTAACATTTGTGGTACCGGCATTGGGGCCTTGGCTGTTTTCACAACTAAAACCCCTCAAGACCCCACGCACTAGAGCGAGGTTACTTTGTAGGCTCATGTTTGCATATCCTAAAACTTGGAAGTTTTGACGTCAAACATCCTTATAGCCTCAACCCCACGACATAAAATCCTTGAGACAGACTCCTGAAACTTAAATTTCAAGCCGCAAAACTTAAACCGTGAACCTCGAACCCCAAATTCAAGCCCCTAACCCATAATCCCGAACGCTGAACCCTACCTATAGTCTCTATTGTAGTTCCTTTTTTTGGTTAACCAAAATCTCTATTATAGGATCCTAATCATAAAACTGGTTGACCAAAAAAAGGAACTACAATGGAGACTCTAGGTATGCACTGTGAACATCGCACCTCGCTCTCGAGCGGGCAGAGGCCTCACGAACTCCAAAGAATTTCAACAACGCCAAGGTTCTACGGTTCCGTTTAACCCAGAGGGTCCATATACACTACCTATGGAGTTAGGCACCAAAAAAACCATCCCTATTTTGGTTTTGGGGACCTAATTCCATAATGGTAGTGTATGTGGGACGCTCTGGGCAAGGATGTTTAAGGGTTACTTCACGTGCTTCCAAAATAAAAGTTTCATCACGGTCACATATACGTTGGCCTTCAAGGGGTTACCCTGTAGTTTCTTGGGGGTCAGGCTTCTAGCACTCTGAGAGCGGGGGGGACAGACTTACGGGGGGCAATGGGGGACAATCTGGGAATCTGGTACCTCGCGTTCGGATAGAATCTTGGGGGTACCATCTGAAAACCATGAAGACAGGCCCATTAGCCGAAACCCTATAACACCTAAACCCTCCAACCCATTCTTGGCTCTATAAACACTATACGCATGGTGTACAAGCGTTGAAACACCCTTTCAAACCGAGACGGTCCGGTAAAACCCGAAAGCCTGAACCACATATTCCCTGCAAGCTGTTTTTGGATGATGCCCGGTTGTGTCCATCAGCACTACAACCAGACTCTGTCATTCCTGGTAGTGATAACACATCGCACCAGGAATCCCGAGCGCTGCACCGTGCTCAGAGGAACTGCATACTGTGAGGTATACAGAGGTTTTGGGAGTTTAGGGATTCTACTTGGGGCCTCAGGGTTTAGGGCCTTAAGGTTTAGGGATTTAGGGTTTCGGGTTGATCCTTGAGAGATCAAGGTTTCAGTTTTAAGTAAGTTTCCGTTGATCACAGACAACAGCAACTACAGTGCTTGAAGCCGTACTTATCAGACTTATCACCTTCCAGGTACTGTACCCCCTAAACCCATGCAACAAAAAAAGCAAAAACATGTTCTAACACATAGAAATGTAAAGAGGATACAGTTAACTACCCCACGGTCAAGCAATCATAGCAATACGCACTGAAACCCTAAACCCTAAACCCTGAACCCTAAACCCTAAACCAAACCCCTTCAAAAGCAAAGGTGAGTCCTAGGCTCAGAGATCAGAGGCAACACAATATGGTTCAGGCTTTAGGCCTTAGGGTTCAGGGCCCTAAATATTACCTATAGTCTCCGTTGTAGTTCCTTTTTTTGGTTAACCAATTTTATGGTTAGGATCCTATAATAGAGATTTTGGTTAACCAAAAAAAGGAACTACAATGGAGACTATAGGTAAATCCTGAAACCCCCAAGCCCTATGTACATCCCCAACCCTAAGCCCTACCTTAAACTACCAAACCCTACTTTTTTGTAGGTTCTTATTATAAACCCTACTATGGAATTTATGGGGACCATACAAAAAGTAGGTTTTAGTAGGTTAAGGTAGGCTCTAAACCTCAAAAGGGCGATAGCGGCTGCCTCTTTGGCACTTTGGCTTCCGAAGCCTGGTCACTGCCCAGCAAGCAGGGTTTAGGGGTCAGAGGTTCAGGATGTAAGGGTTTTTATAGGGTTAGGGTTTTAGGGTTTGGAGTCTAGGGGGTTGGGGGTTAGGGGTTCAAGATGTAAGGGTTCTTATAGGGTTAGGGTTTTAGGGTTTGGGGTCTAGGGGGTTGGGGGTTAGGGGTTCAGGATGTAAGGGTTTTTATCGGGTTAGGGTTTTAGGGTTTGGGGTCTAGGGGGTTGGGGGTTAGGGGTTCAGGATTTAAGGGTTTTTATAGGGTTTAGGGTTTTAGGGTTAACGGGTTTAGGGTTTAGGGCTTCCCTAAGAACTAGGAGTGCGTGTAACTCTGAGGGTTCTGTGTCTACAGTTCCATAGAGTTTGGGGGTTGAGGGTTCTGGCAAGTCTTTATGAGGGCTCTGCCAGAGTCTGGAATTCTGGAAGTGCTGGATGGGTAATTCTCTGACTTAGGGTCCCTTTGATGGTCCATTTTAGAAGGGTGCCGTATTGATTTGGGAACCTATAAAGGGATCGTAGTTTAGATAACTACCCATATCTCAAATGGAAAACTGCAACGTTTACAAGAGTTCATTTCTGAATTATGTTTGCAGGTGCTACGGGATGGAAGGACTCCAACACAACCATCAGCGATGGTCGTAAGGATTGCAAGTGGGCTGAAACCGTTTAGATACAGCTCTAAGAGGACCCCCCATACATTGTAGTGGATTCTTTGGGGTAGTTGTTGAACCACTTCTTAACCCAAAGCTCGGATCTTGATGGGAACTACGTTGGAGACTATACGTAGGTATAGGACTATCGAATCACACGCCCCAACCATGAACAAGGTCCACTAAGCAGGTTTAAGCACGCTCTAATGTGGCCTCAACCCTAAGCCCCAAATCCCTCAACCCTAAATCGGAGCGGAGTCCCATACATGCAGCCCCCCAAGGTTCCAAGAGCCTTGTCCCAATACGAGGAGCCACACTGCCACTGAAAACGAAAGCCATACACATTGTCAATGTGGTCCTACTCGACTGTGCCCCTGTGGTGGGGGCCTCTGCTAGAAAACAGAATGAGCCGAGAAACGCTCAGGAATAGAGTTGGTAATTATCCAGGCCTCCAGCTAAATAAAGAACGCGGTTTAGGGTTCAGGGTTAATGTGAACCTGCCAAAGAACACGGTTTAGGGCTCAGGGGTGAATGTGAACCTGCCAAAGAACACGGTTTAGGGTTCAGGGGTTAATGTGAACCTGCCAAAGAACACGGTTTAGGGCTCAGGGGTTAATGTGAACCTGCCAGAGAACACGGTTTAGGGCTCAGGGGTTAATGTGAACCTGCCAAAGAACACGGTTTAGGGCTCAGGGGTTAATGTGAACCTGCCAAAGAACACGGTTTAGGGCTCAGGGGTTAATGTGAACCTGCCAAAGAACACGGTTTAGGGCTCAGGGGTTAATGTGAACCTGCCAAAGAACACGGTTTAGGGTTCAGGGGTTAATGTGAACCTGCCAAAGAACACGGTTTAGGGCTCAGTGGTTAATGTGAACCTGCCAAAGAACACGGTTTAGGGCTCAGGGGTTAATGTGAACCTGCCAAAGAACACGGTTTAGGGCTCAGGGTTAATGTGAACCTGCCACTGAAACTGAAACCGTCGAACAGGTGAATGAAACTGTCGGAGCCGAACCTCCAGGCGCTTTATGTTGTCGCCATGGACCGTCCTCTTGGCTTTCCCCGCAAGTAACTGAAAACCAGGCTGAACCAGCACAAACCATACACCCTAAACTCGGTTAGGGTTTAGGGTTTTGGTGCTTTTTGAACCACTAACCACTGAAACTACTCAAACCTTCACCCTCAACCCTGAACCCTGGAGCCATACATCCTACACTCTGCAAAAAACACGCCTTTCCCTCAATCCCTAAATCCGATTCTCCCCTTAGCCAACGTTGTAGGATTTGTTGGTTGTCTTCGAACCCGGCCTCAAAAGCATCCGATTCCTTCTGCATTGATTATACAGGGTTTAGGGTTTGGGATCTAGGGTTTAGGGTATTGGTCAACCGGGTTCAGGGCCTGTGGCTTTAGCGCCTAGGGTTTGTACACAGCCAAGATTTGACCGTTCTGATGGGCCAAGGGCGTCTAGTCTGAGTCTGAGTTCGACTTCAGGGTGGTTTTTAAATAAGGTTTAGAGCAAAATAACATCTTGAGGTGCAGGCTTTTAAATAAGGTTTAGAGCAAGATAACATCCTGAACTTGAAAACACCTGAACCCTGGACAATTAACCCGTTGAAGCCTCAGAAAGATGCCAGCAGGCCGAGGTGCAGTAGAAACGATTGCCCTAGGGCTCAAACTAGCTGCGTGGACTTCTGCATGCGGTGGGGTATACCCATAGGCTCCATAGTAGTTCCTTTTTGGGGATTGCCTTTTCGGATTCTAAATATGAACCCCAGAAGGAACTACCTATAGTCTCCATTGTAGTTCCTTTTTTGGGTTAATCAAAATCTCTATTATAGGATCCTAATCATAAAACTGGTTAACCAAAAAAAGGAACTACAATGGAGACTCTAGGTACTATGGAGCCGATGGGGATTCCATCGAGAACCCTGAGCTCCTGGAGTCCAAGTAGCATAAGTGCATGAGATAGGATTCGGGGGACGCTTGGGTATGTATACCCTGTCAACAAGGTCCCTTTGAAGAGAGCTAGAAATAGGGTAAAGAAAGGTCCCCATTTAAGGGGTCTCCCTAATAAAACCTAGGATAGTAACACTCTCTTCTTCAATAACCGGGCCCCAAAAAGTTTAAGTTCCCCCGTTCACTATCTAAGAACATAAGTGCAGCGACGCAGAGCCTCAGGGAAATGAAGGAAGTGGCCTGCAAGCGGAGTCTGTAGGTTTTTCTGGGGTTTGTTCGGTTTGCGGGTCAGGGTTTAGGGTTCAGCGGCTTACGTTTTGAAGTTAGGTGGTTAGGGGTTTAGGGCAACTAAGGTTTAGGGCTTTAGGGTCTATGGGTTTCGCAGCACTTTGGGATTTTGCGGCTTTAGGCAAGCAGGTTCTAGAAAGATTTGATGGGATTTGCGGCGTAGGGGTTTGGGCTTTGTTTGTGCAGGTTGTGAGGCTTAGGTTTAGGGTCTAGCAGCGCCGTTCTGTCCAAGTCTGCAATGCGACGCACTCGTTGCACGACGAAAGAAGCCTTCAAACTACACCGACAGTGCCCTCTGCTTCAGCTCCTTCAGAGCACCCCGGGTTGAGGATTTAGGGGTTCAGGGTTTAGAGTCGTTTGAAGTTTAGGGAATTACTGAACCTGCCCGAAGGCCAGAGCTGCATCTTCTTCCGCATGACAAGAATCTCTGCTTGCAGGCTCGCTTTCGGAATTCAGGGCTCAGCCACCTTGCTTCCGTAATGTCAGGGCCTTTTTGATACCAAGCAAATCACTTTCTATACTGTCCAAACCTTGAACCCTAGACCCTGAACTCTTAACCCTAAACCTGCCTTAGGACTCCAACTACCTCTATAGGTTGCTAACCATATACTTTGTACCCTAGTAACCTACTATTTAGCTAACTGGAGCCCTACCTATAGTCTCCATTGTAGTTCCTTTTTCTGGTAAACCAAAATCTGTATTCTAGGATCCTAATCATAAAACTGGTTAACCAAAAAAAGGAACTACAATGGAGACTCTAGGTAGGGCTCCATCATCTCAGCAGCGAGACCGTTTACCGCTTACCTGGGATCCTCAGGCCTTCAGTGTCTTTAGAATAGGGTTCCTTTTGAAAGGGATCTAGACGGGTTCCTTTAAAGGGTTCTATAAAAGTATAGTTTAGGGGCCTCACAAATTAGAATAGGGTTTTGGGGCCCATTTTACTATATTTATAACAAGAAACCCCCCACAATAGTCTTGGTAAGTACTTAGGCCCCTATATTGTAAGCCTTTCTAGGCAAATGTGGCAGTTTCAAGAAAGCACAGTCATACTCCTTGTTGTCAGGAACCCTATGGGGCTATTTCGGGGTGACGGAGTTGGGGTGCGACCCGTCTTCAAAAAATATTGAAAACCTCTTGAACTACCTCTCTCTGTGAGGAAGGTAGTCATCCCAGCTACGATTGTACATGTTTAGAACCCTACTATCGAAGTCTGAATAAGTACACCGATTATTACTATATTATTGTGCAAATTCCACTTCACTATTGCTCCGCACCACATTCGATTCACTAGGTTGGGACCAAATGAGGCCCAACCAAGCGCCTTGTAAGAACCCATAAACGCCGTTTCTCACAGAGAGGCGCCTTGGGAAAGTACATCTGGCCGGCGTTCCTGCAGCACCGGGCAATGGACAAACGCGGGTTCAGGGTTTCTTTGGGCTCCACCCTAAGGGTCCAAGTAGTCTTTATTTATGGTTGTTGGTACCTAAAGTCCTATAATATGAGTACTTGGACCCTCTGGGTTAAGGTTGCTTTGGGGTTTGGAGTTGCTGTAATGATTACATGTAAATAGGGCTTTGGGTCTCTACAGTTCCTTAAAGTTTGATGGGCTTCAGGATCGTTGAGAAGGTTTAGTGCTTAAAGCACTATAAGGGTTTGGCACTCTAGTGCTTAGGGCCCTACGGCTTCAAGGGCTCTACCTTCAAAAGCTACTAAACACCAAATCCTTAACTTAACCGCTACGTCCCGAAAGTCCCCCCCAAAACAACTACCCACAACTCTAAGCCCCCTAAACCCTCTTGCAACTGGCTTGCAACGTCACGCCAGGACAGCTGTCTGGCTCCACGCTGCACTCGTGACAGCATGAACGTAAACTCTGAATCCTAAAGCTCTCGAGCCCGACTCTCCCCTTAACCAAAAAAACTACGAAATTCGACAAGCTCCCCACACGGATCGCACAAACAGAAAACCGAAAGCCCCCAACGCCCCGCAAGAAACACCACTGTTGAGGGTTTAGGGGCGTTTCGGGCGTTTAGTTTTACGGCACCCGTAGTGGATATCTGAACAGGAATCCCTGCTTCGGGCACCCTCAACGGATATCTGAAAAGGAATCCCTTACCCAAGCGTTGCTGGGCCCTCGCACGGGCTCCGACAACCGGCTGTGGGCGTTTGGTGCCCTGGAATCTTTTTTGCACGTAAGGAGCACATTTCTGTACATGTTTACTATGTGTATATATATATATGCGAAAACACTATAGATGCTGTTGTGCTTCTCTCTCTATCTCTATAACATGTATATATATATATACACACAATCATATCAGTATATACATATGATTGTGTGTATGTACATGAATAAATACATACACCTATTGAGTTATTGTTCTCCTGCTTTCGGTGTTCAAGGCATTTGTTGCTGTGGGGTGCAACGTTTAAGTTCTGGGCTTCAGAGCTGCAGATGGACTTGGGTGGGATCTCTACATCGGGTCTCTAAGGGGAACACATATGATCTCACAGAAGGGCGAAGACCTGTATCTCTATATCTATGGGGTCCTGAGTGCCTACGTATATGGTACAAAGGTGTACATAGTAGGACATTCTGTCGGTGTACTTACTTTCGGGATTGCGCAGATATCCCGGTTACGAGTACTTGGGATGGTTCAAGTTGAACTAAGGACTTAGGTTTCGCCAGAACAGCCTAATGGTTGAATAGGGGTCGTGCTCGCTGATAATATCAGATCCGAAACCCCAGAGAGTGTATCTGTGTCGTCTACGAGCTTGATTCGGTTTCAAGGTCTCTACATATCAGGCGCCGGCGCGTTTCCTAGAATTAGGGCTCCCTCTTGCCTGCTAGAATCACTGCCAAAAGGATCCCCAAACCCACCCTATTGCGGTATGCCTTTTTTGAAAAGGACCAACAGGAATACCAAACTAGCCCCAAAAACTCACTTACCATGGCCCTTTGGGCTTAAAAGACCCGGGCATGTAAGCCCATGCAAAAGTCATAAGAAACCCCATTCGTGACGGACGACATCCTCGCAGTTCTACCGGGACGTGCAGCCCTGAAGGCCAACCAGAAGTTCAGAGAATAAACGGATCCTCAGATAGACCCAAATTACAGCGTCCTAGATAGAAGCGGGGCTCCTAACCAAGGAACCCCGAATCCCACCCTCAGCCACCCAAAGTCCTAAACCCTAAACCATCCCTGACCTAAACCCTAAACCCCTAATATCAAGAAGCCCGGACGTGTTGCAAGAGCCAAGATAAGAAATCGATGCCTTCCGCAGGTCTAACCTCAGCTCAATCTATGTTTAGTTTAGGGCCTTAGGGTCCAAGGCTTTATGGATTAATATAGGGGGTCCGTTATACTATAATTTCAATAAGGAACCCCAAAATAGTGTAGGAAAGCAATAAAGCCCCTGTTAGGCTTCAGGGGTGAGGCCCGAGGTTCAAAAATCAGGCCAAGGGTAGGTGGTAAGGCATACGAAAACCTTGCAGAACACATGTGGAACCCTTATGGAGGCCTCATCCTTACACGAACCCGGAAAGATACTACTTGGGAACCTATGGGAATGAGGGTTTTATGGGTTTGGGGCTTTAGGGCGTATCATATTCAGGCTCAGTAATGGCATCGGCGGGAAGTCGAAGCCAAACCAACATAGACCTGGGCATGCGCCGCCCTGATCGACCGACATGACTTCCACCCAAACGGTCCAGCAAGGACCTAAATCGCCCGACAGCACGGCAGCTGCGTGGCTCAAGTGGGACAAGGGAGCACCGGGTCTATACTCACAGGCTCCATAGTAGTTCCTTTAAATTTTGGGATTACCTTATAGGATTCCAGATATGAACCCCAAAAAGGAACTACTCCGGAGCTTCTGGGTATAGCCAGGTCTGTCTTGAGTGGCCGCGGCGACGGGGAGCCTTCATGCTGGGCCAATGTTGTTGCATCAGCTGGAGGCTAAGGGGATGAGTCCTGCGGTGTTTAAGTTTCAGGGCGGTTCGGGGGTTTGTGTGCATGAGGCCCCTAAACCCTAAACCGGCGTTGGGTTTTGTGTTTTTTTTCTGTTGGGTATTCAGGAGTCTTACGGCTTTCTGACGGGTTTAGGGCGCTGTGGGGCTCGGGGGTTTCCAAACACGGCTCTTCGAAGCCACCTAAACCCTTTTTTAAGAAATGTTTTTGGTTTAGGGTTTCGTTTTTTTGTTGAGCTCCTTTTCTCCAAGCCCGAAGGTCCGAATTTAGGGTTCAGGCTTTAGGGTTTAGGGTTTAAGGAATCTGAGCTTCGCAACCCCGGCCTGAACCCCCAAACAGCCCAAACACTGAAAATCAAACACCATTGCCTGTGCCCTAACCCAGAGGGTCCAAGTACTCCCTATTATAGTTAGGGTTTAAGGTTTATAGGGTTTAGGGTTTAGGTACCAAAAACCATAAATAAGGACTACGATGACCCTTAGGGTAAGCACTGGCACCCTCGATCCCAAACCTAAACCCTATATATATACACCCTGCGAGACCGGCTTCCGATACCCTACACCGAATAGAGAGATACGATGTGTATACAAAAAAGTATGTGTATACAAATATGTATATATATATACAGAACCATAAACCAAATCAGGCATCGATGCCTGCGGGCAAACCCTCGCAACAAAAGAGATATACGGACATATCTGTTTCAAAACATGAAAATGCATGTATATGTACTGAGACATATATGTATACAAAATCATAAATAGTGGTGGGCAAAGCCTCACCGCGAAAAAAAAATCCAAAATATCCGAATTACCGCATAAACATATGTATACCTTAATTGCAACCTCCGTTAATTAAGGGAACCTACGGTAATTAATGTAACACAAACCAATGCTAATTTTAACTAGTGACTTTTGGAATGTCTGGGTCATGCCGCAAGTCACGAACTCAGGTGTCTTTCGTCCAGGCTGATTGGGAAGTCTTCTTCGAGATTTGTCTTTGAAGCATTCGAGCACTGAAGACGAAAATCAGGTCTCTTCAGTCTGCGGATTTATAGGAAGCATGCAAAAGAGGCACACGTTGCCAAAGCCTCATTAAGCTCAATGCTTCGAAGCCGGTTCTTGCACGTGCTTTGTGCAAATCCTGCGAGCACTGACAGAAGAGCTGTTATCTATTCCTCAGCTGGTCCTGAACAGAAGTACTGTCACCGCCATACTCAGCCTCACCCCAGGTCACGACGGATCCGTCTTCCAGAATAGCAGCAAAAGCAGAACCAGAGGCTTGAATCTGCTGCACATTCTTGAGCAGACTCTGCACAGCGCTGCTGTCGGCACCGAACTCAGCATCACCCCAGCTCACAACAGATCCATCGTCAAGAATGGCAGCGAAAGCGCCGTCGGAGGCTTGGATCTGCTGCACATTCTTCAGCTGACCCTGCACAGCACTGCTGTCAGCACCGAACGAAGCATGACCCCAGGTCACGACGGATCCATCGTCAATAATCGCAGCAAAAGCAGCCTCAGAGGCTTGAATCTGCTGCACATGCTTGAGCCGACCCTGCACAGCTCTACTGTCGCCACCATAAGGATAGCCCCACGTCACAACGGATCCATCGTCAAGAATGGCAGCGAAAGCTCGCTCAGAGGCTTGGATCTGCTGCACAGTCTTCAGTTGAGTCCGCACAGCGCTGCTGTCGGCACCGTCTCCAGCATCACCCCAGGTTACGACGGATCCATCGTCGAGAATGGCAGCAACAGCGCCGCCAGAGGCTTGGATCTGCTGGACATTCTTCAGCTGAGTCTGCACAGTGCTGATGTCGGCACCGAACTCAGCATTACCCCAGGTGACGACGGATCCATCGTCAAGAATGGCAGCAAAAGCGCCGACAGAGGCTTGGATCTGCTGGACATTCTTCAGCTGAGTCTGCACAGCGNCGAACTCAGCATTACCCCAGGTGACGACGGATCCATCGTCAAGAATGGCAGCAAAAGCGCCGACAGAGGCTTGGATCTGCTGGACATTCTTCAGCTGAGTCTGCACAGCGCTGCTGTCGCCACCATAGCCAGCCTCACCCCATGTCACGACAGATCCATCGCCAAGAATGGCAGCGAAACCGCCGAAACGGGTGCCTTCAATCTGCTGCACATTCTTGAGCTGTGTCTGCACAGCGCTGCTGTCAGCACCGAACTCAGCAGAACCCCAGGTCACGACGGATCCATCGTCCAGAATAGCAGCAAAAGCAGAACCAGCGGCTTGAATCTGCTGCACATGTTCAGCTGAGTCTGCACAGCACTACTGTCGCCACCTTCGTCAGGATGGCCCCAGGTCACAACCGATCCATCACAAAGAATGGCTGCAAACGCGCCAGCAGAGGCTTGAATTTGAACTCTGCTGGTGCGCACCAAGGTGAGGGAGTCACCATTTTGCACCCTGGCTTTCCTTATTGGCACAGATCCTTCCACGACGGATCCAGATGAGTCCACGAGCCGCCCTGTTCCGACCCCGAGTGCATCCTGTGCCCGTCGTTTCAATGTTGCCACCGTCTCGTTCAAGGCTGCTTGCACAATGGCTTTCCGCCCAGTGATCAGTCCCACTTCCACGTCAACCGACATTATGTTGCGCAGCAGCAATATCCAGCCTCGCACCGTTTAGGTCTTTGTGACAGGAATTCAATCTATTGCTGTCCCAAGTGAAGAAAGCTCTATCATGGCAATGGCGATGGCATGTGTTCATCAAGAGTTTGACGGGTTTGCGCTAAGCGGTTCAGGCTTGAGGGCAATATAGGATAATATAGGTCTATGTGTGTGTGGGCAGGTCCGTGTAAGTATTCATTAGATCATGAAGAGACCCCGGTTATCGCTTGCGTAAGCTGCCTCGTTTTGAGGTTGTGCCCGTTGTCTTTAGACAGCACCTAAAACTAGACCTAGTTTTTGAATCTAACTTCGTTTATAGCTCGTTCTCTTACTGCCAGTCCTTACCCAGAACCCATATATGATAGGCTAACCAAAACGTGCTACGCTTCGGGGTCCAGTCCAGGTAAGGCTGAAAATCGTGCTTTCAGGCTACTACAAGCTTCATCGAAAACTTAGTCTTCCGGACAAGGATCCTCATACTTTACTTAGGCACTTTGTCAGAGGTCGCAATTTGAAAGGCAGAAAAGACAAGACACACAGCCACAAGTTGGCGGCTTGAGGTTGAGAAAACTTTTCTCAAACGATAGCTGACGCGAAAAGCATATTTGAGAGGCCCCGATACCCTTCAATCTTTTCATTCAGGATGGCAACCACCTTCATGAAGCTCCTGGCTAGTACGAGACCTCTGATTGGGGGGCGGGGGGGGGGGNGGGGGGGAACTTGAACTCATTTCACGTTTTTTTACATACCGTCTAGCCGGTCTCGCTTTGTTGGGGTGGGGCGGGTGGAGGGGAGTTTAGCTTCCTGTTGGGATTTGCAGTTTGTTTTAGGGTTTAGGGTTTGTTGAGATTTGCCGCGTGGTTTGCCACGTGGCTTTTCTGACATCGAAACTTACTCGCCTTTTCCGTAATACACCAAGGGCCTCCTTTGGTACTAATCATGCCGAATGAAGCATACCATTTCAATTATCCTCGAAGTCCAAAATGCAAGATACCCACAGAAACACCGTCCCAAGGCCTACACAGCCAGCTCAAAGATTGCAAAAAACACATAAGAAAGCATAACCGAAACGACATGTAGCAAGCCCACCCTCAACCCTAAACCACCCTAAACCTAGTAAGCCCCCTCCAACAGCCAAACAACCCGATCCTTAAGACCTACCCATAGGCTCCACAGTAGTTCCTTTTTGGGATTACCTTATTATAGGAGCCTAAATATGAACCCCAAGAAAGGAACTGCTGTGGAGCCTATGGGTAAACCCTACACTCTAAACCCTACGAACGAACTGGGAACAGGCTGGGGATCGCTCCGGCACTGCGAAGGAAGCTGATCGGGCCATGGACAGGGCCTTCTTGGCAACAAAGGGGTTTAGGGTTTTAGGGTCGAGGGGTTTGGGGTTTATAGTGGTTGGGGGTTGTTAAAGCGTAAGGCCTAAACAAACGTAACGGTTTAGGGTCTAGGGTGAAAAAACACTTCGCAGAGGGTCTGAGGCATATTATGACGTGATTATCGGGACTATGAGGGGAATACCACTCTTAATATTTCCGACCTCTGTAAAAAAAACACGGGTGTGCTTATCCTCGGCTGCCTAGTATCGGTTCAGCCGCCATTCTAAACCCTAAACTCCCTAAACCCCAAACCCTAAACCCTAAACCCTAATCGAACCTGGCCCCTCGGGGCTCCCAACTACCACCGCTATGGAAGTCGGCCCCCGAAAACCCTGGCATGGAGTGCTTTGGGGGAGTATTTCCACACTTGGTAGTACGTTATGAATATGATTTCAATATTATATATATATATATACACTCACATAATATGCCCTAATATGCCCTATAATGTAAGTCACATGTAGCTTAAAGGGGGTCTTCTGCTTAGGACCAGGGGGATGTAAAGTTCAAGCTTTGCATCGAATTGAAGACTTGAAGGTACAGAGGAAACATTAGCCCCTTCTGGGCGCTGAGGTTATCGACTTACAGAATCTATAGTTCCTTTATTTGGTTAACCAGTTTTATGGTTAGGATCCTATAATAAAGATTTTGGTTCACCAAAATAAGGAACTACAATGGAGACTCTAGGTAGGTGCTTCTGAAATGAATATACACAGCTTTGCATGTTGCGCGGGGGGCTCCATGACTTGCGAACCGTAACACTCAATCCAAACAACCCTAAACCCTAAACCCTAAACCCCTAGGCCCGAAAATCATAGTCCGAAAACCATGCCTCAGCCTGAACCACGAGAGCTAACAGCCTGCCATGTCTCAACGGGTGTGGACGCATCCCTCTTGGCACAGGGTCCAGTGAAAGATCTTGGTCTTTGGGGTTTATATGTATGAGGGGTAGTCGGTTCAATGAGGTATGGTAAGAAGCTAGTCTTTTCTGTAGACTTGAAAAATTCGGGCACGCGGAACGTGGTGGATGATTCTGAACCAGTGCAGGTGAACAAACATCGAAACACCCTATTGAGCAACCTAAACACCCTGTACAAATCCCAAAAGACCCGAACCCTAAACCCACAACCCTAAACCCTATAGCGTTTTTGGGACTGCGGCACCTCCTGTGAGGCGCTTTGAAGAAGCGGATGCCATGACACGGAGGATCCCGGCGACTGGCGGTGGACAGAAGCGCACTGAAAACCCATTCCTTGAGGGTTGTTAGGGTTTAGGGTTCCAGTGTTTAGGGTTTAGGGCTCTAGGGGGTTTAGGGTTCTAGGGTCTAGGGCCTAGGGTTCCAGTGTTTAGGGTTTAAGGTTCTGGGGGGGTTAGGGTCCTAGGGCCTAGGGTTCCAGGGATTAGGGTTAGTAACCTCTACAGTCTGAATAGCTGGACCCATAGGGGTTGTAGAAACCTCATAACCTACCCATAGGCCCCATAGTGGCTCCTTTTTGGGGTTCATATTTAGAATTCTATAAGGTAATCCCAAAAAGGAACTACTATGGGGCCGATCGGTAGAGGGTCCACATATACTTCGATTGTGGAAATAGGAATCAGGTCCCCGCAACCATAATAAGGACCATAATAAGGATGGTCTTATGGGACCTAGTTCCACCATGGTAGTATAGATGGACCCTCTGAGTGAGGGTTCTATATGAGCGTTCTATAGAAGGGTAATGTAGGGGCCGTAACAATTACAATAGGGTCTTGGACTCCTTCAAGCTCCTTAATAGTATAACTATAATATTGAACCCTAGATAACTATTTTGCTAACTAGGTTCCCCAGTACACCTTTAACAATAAGGGTACCCTTTTTACTCCTATTTGGTTTAAAGAAGGAGACCCCAAAACAAAAAGGGCAAAAGGGTACTACTGGAGAACCTAGCTTCTAAAATAACGAACCTCAATCCTAAACCTTAAACCGCTTCTATAGTACTAGAAGGGTTACTGTAAGTCCGGAATGACAGAGGAGAGCCGTGGGTGTCTTTGGGGTGTCGGAACTCATGTCTTTAAGGCTTTAGGGTTTAGGTGTTTAGTGTTAATAAGGGTTTAGGGTTTAGGGTCTAGGGGTTTAGGGTTTATCGGGGTTTAGGGTTTAGAGTTGATGGGAGCTTGTCCGGTTGCAACCTGCTTCAAGAGTACCGCTGTTTCAGTCTCAAGAATAGTGACCTCAACATGATACATGTTGAACTTCCGCCCTAAACCCACTACGACAAATCCCGGAGCCCTAAGCCAACAACCCTGCATAGAAGAGTATGCAGGCACCGGGAAGTCCCCTGACCCCTAATACTCTAAAGCACGAACACCCCCCCACCCCGCACCCACCACCCCATCACCAGAAACCTCAAAACCCCCACCGCACTCAAAGAGAGCCGGGGCGACCCTGGTGGATGAGGGAACTGTTCGGGGATGCGCCTGCGTGTGCATGACTGCATCGACCCTGATAAGATAATTCTGCCTACGTTGGGTTATTAGAGCCTTTGGTGTGGTAAGACGCGCAGGGTTTAGTGGTTTTGGGGTGTGTTGTATATTACGGAATATGCTGTGAGTATTCCTCGACTGACGGTTGCTTCTTCTCTGGGGAATGAATATCCTCAACGCTTGTATCAGGTGTGAGGACGTGACTTTAGTAAGCTGAATACAAGCATTTTTATCGCACTATAGGGCTTAAGGGTTTCGGTTTTTCCAGGACCCCGCAACTCTTATGGTCCATCTGGGTGTCTATGGGCAGCTGGTTGTCAGTTAGGAGTGTATTCGGTGCTTCTAAGTACTGCCTACGACAGCAACCCTAAACCCTACCTGGAACACCAAAACTTCCAACATGGTAGGTTATGACCACAGTATACTACACCCAAGACAGCAGCCTTTAGAGCCTAAGGAAACCCAAAACTTGAGATGAGCTGAGATGACTACGAGCTGAGAATTTGGGGTTCCTAATATGGCCAAGGTTTAGGGCTTTAGGACTTAATTAGTAGTTTAGCGATTTGGGGTTCCCAATATCGCCAGGGTTTCGGGCTTTAGGGCTTAATTCGCAGTTTGGGGATTTGAAGTTTAAGGCTAAAAGGGAGTTTCGAAGGATCAGGCCGCAACCCTGCCATAAACCCCACAAGAGAAAGCCACGCTCTTTTCCCCACTCATACCATAAATCAGGGTTTAGGGTTTAGGGTTCATAAATCCTCTTAACTACATCAAGCAGAGCGAAGAAATCATGAAGCTATTTCTCGAGTTGCCTAGCTAAAATGCATCCTAACCCTTTCCAGCTAGTCCGACTCCTTGGAACGCGACTGTCGGAGAACAACGAGCAGCACCCCAACTCCCAAAAGACACAGAACCCTAACCCTATAAACCTAAAGCTCGAAAAGCCAAGCCTCCGCGCCAAGCCTCGCAAAGGAGGAGATTGAACAGTTCTTGGGTTTCGAAGAGCCGGACGCTTGGATGTGTCGGGCACTACGCAGTGAGAGGAATAGTCTCCTCGACAGTTTAGGCAGGCGGACTGTCCTTATTTATGACTCAAGGATCAATCAATCAGTGAATCAAGCGACTTCGTGACGATGACTCGAAATTATTATGGCTAGAAACTACAAAAACTGTACGTAGTTCTGGCCCATTGTGACCTCAAGTAATTAAGCCCCTAAACCCTAAACCCTACACATGAACCGCTCATGCCTCTAAAACCGTGAATCTAGCCACAAGCCTGGGGCTCCGCATTAGATGAAGTTCGCACTTGATCGCGAAGTCTGCCACAGCCTGTCCTATAAACCCCAAATAAACCCTGATTTTGGGGCTACACCCTAAACCCTAAACCCTATAAGCCCTAAATAAACCCTGATTTTGGGGCTACAGGCAAACCCCAGCTGCTTTTTTTAACTTTGAAGGCGCTCAGAAATTGAAACTTTGCAAAACTTCGACTTGCGGACCCTTCAAGAGTCGGGTTTTGGAGTTCAGATTTGTTTAAGACTTTGGGTTCAGGGTTTAGGGTTTAGGGTTTAGGGAGATTTGTTTAAGACTTTGGGCTCAGGGTTTAGAGATTTTTAGGTTTTTGGGCGAAGGGCTTTGACTACGACTGTGGGATATGGGGCTATAAGTCCAACAAAAACAAAAAACCTGGTACTTCAGGGACAGGGATGAAATCCATGATGGCAAGAGACATGGACCCTCCTGACTGCGGGAGCAGTGTAAAGCCCGGGGGTTGGGTTTAGGGTTCGGGGTCGCTAGGGTTTAGGGTTTAGGGTTCGCGGTCGCTAAGATTTCTGACCAACTCACCCGTTGCCTCCACGAGCCTTGGCGGTCAAGGGTTCCGGCCCTCTGCTATGTGATGTCTGTTCAAACTTGCAGCAGAGGCCATGCGATTCCATTTAAAATTTCGAAATGCATTTAAAATGTCGAAACGCTGTCCGGAATTTACAAGATAAGACTGCTACAAACACAGCCAATGGAGTCAGAAGGCAAGCTCTTGTCGCCTTGATGGCTACAGGTCCTCTCCATTGGTTCTTCGTAGCGAATTACGGAATGGGTCTTCTGCAGGGTTAGAATAGCGGATAAAGGATGTCTCGTTGCCCCCTTCCCTACTCAGAGCCGGGGCAACTGCCGAAAAGAAGTGGCCCTTGCCAGCCGCTTTGGTCATGATTCCGGGTTTGGATTCGAGGAACAGCGTTTCAGGTTTAGGTTTTAGGGTTGGGGTTTCCCAGTTAAGGGTCTAGGTTTTGGGTATAAAGTTCAGGGTAGAAGGTGTCTAGCTTAGCGAATAGAGAGGCCTCGATACTTGGATTAAGATTTTGGTTTATATCATACTCTGATTAATTCGGAGCTTTGTAAAGATGTATTAAATATGCATTATTGCTACTGTAAGATATCTTCCCCTGCATCAGACGGGCAATGCTTCAAATTTGCTGGTGTCAGCTGCTGCGATTGAGGTCGGTCAGAGGGAACCAGTTCATCCACACGCACCAGAAAACACCAGCCTTAAATGTTTCCACTCGGGGCAGAGTCTTCCCATCACTCATGCGCCCATAGAAATCCAACGTCTTCACAGGACGACCTGTGGTGTTGTAGAAGGCCCCGATGGCGGAGAACTCCGGGAAGTAGGCCACCACGATCTTTGAGCCTCCGATCTGCACCTCGAGTCTTCCGGTTTAGTCTCTAGGGCCAAAGATGCTGTGGTTCACGAGTGGGGGGGTGGGGGGTATATGGGTTGTGCGCTCTTCTTCCTGTCGGGATACCTCCCAGGAGTCAAGCAGAGAAGGTACAAAAGAAAAATACATATCCAGGACTGCTACTATGATTTGCTTGTATATTGACATGGCCTTACAATTCTGAATCTCTCGGTGCAGAAATCACGTAGGATAGGGTTTAGGGTTCGCAGTTACTTCGTCTTCGTTACTTCGTCTTCAGCGCGCAGGCACATTCACAGTCTTCTTCTCCTGAAGGAAAGCGGAGGAATACGCCACGGCATCGCCGTGCAAAGGAACCACATAGACCAGTTCCTGAGTGCTGTGGCTTTTCAGGACTTAGGGGCAGAGGCCTTAAGGCTTTTGTTTGAAGGTTCGGGGATTCCAGTTTAAGGATGCCCGGTTACTGCCCCTAAACGGTCCTTCAAGCTGCAGGCCGCGCATATACATATATATATACACACATACATACATACATACATCCATACATCCATACATGCATGTGCATATATATATATATATGTATATATATATATGAAAATACACTTATACTTCTTGATGATGTATGTATGTATGTATGTATGCATGCAGGTAGGTAGGTACGTAGGTGTAGAAGGACATACATATATGCGTATTATATATATATAGTTATGTGTATCTATATATATATATATGTTTATGTACGTACACATACATACCCACGCAGACCATACAGGGCATCCACAACCCAGTAACCCACTGCGAGGCCTTAAAGGAGCCCTTGTAGAACCCCTAGAAGGAGCTGCAGGAGCACTAGAAAGCTTACTATAGGGGCTTAAATAATTACCAATACTATTTTGGGGTCCTTATCATAATTACAGTAGAATGGGCCCCCAAACGCTATTCTAATATATTCTAATCATTAAGGCCCCTATATTAGTTGAAGAGCAAAGCTTGCTATAGAATCTGTAAAGCGCCTCGTCGAATGTCCGGCAATGTTAGTTGAAAACATGCGTACCGCACCCTGAACCCTGAACCGCAAACCCTAAAACTCGAAGAAAACAAAACTGAAGCCCTCAACCCAAACCCTCAACTTTAAAACCCCAAACCCTGCAACCTAAACCCTAAAGCCCTACCCTAAACCCTATCACTCTAAACCCTACACCCACTCGTCCAGAGCCGTGATTCCTTGCTGGGAAGCCGGCTGTCGAAGTTCTTCAGAGTGGGAAATACCGGCTTCTCCTTAGCTCTTCTGGGTCGCCTAAATATTGAACATCACATAAGGACACAGTGTTTCAGGGTTTTTTTTATGAAGGACTAGGCCTGTGTAAGAATTCGTAAGACGAATCCGGGCACCTTTGTTCCAAGGGCTCAGGGTTTAAGGTGGTTTCCATCATTAGGGTTTAGGGTTTAGGGTTTAGGTTCCAAAAAAAGCAACAAGGCTACTACCTCAGGGACCCGGTCTCATTGGTCTTCTGGTAAATGATGGATTGGGAGAAGATCGTGTCCATCAAGAGGTCGTAGAGGTATAGCACAGGGTTGTCGGAGAAGTTTGGTTTGAGACCTTTGGTGGAATAATCGTTCACAAAGACCTTCGCACCCGGCCACGCTTTGCAGAAGTCTTTCAGCCTTAGGCGGTAAGTAGGCCATTCCTTCATCCGCTCCACCTCCAGAGGGGTCCCGGATAGCTTTAACAATGTGGAGCTCAAACATTTCATGTTGAGGGCAATGGGTTCTGATATGTGAAGCGCATCGGTTTTTTCTCCAGCTCCTAGGCTTTGGGATTTAGGGCATGCGGTTTAAGGTGTCGAAACAGGAAAGCAACGAGGGCGACATCAACTCTGCATCCCTGCGCAAAAGAGCCCCGTGCAGAATACTTCTGACATCTTCAACCCTATCATGCACGCTAGCTACCCTAAGCCCTAACAGCTCAAAGAAGACGAGGTGCTTCCGGAGACTGCGGAAAAGTACAGGGTACAAAGCTGAATTGGGGGTCTGCGGTTAATAGGATTTAGGAAGGACTTTGATTTAGCACGCGAGGGTTTGGTCCAAAACCCTGCATTCCCTTAAGTATGTTCAACACGGCTGGGCTGGGCTAGATTCCCTCAGAAAGGCTCCGAAATGTGAGTGAACGCCAGGCTCGCCTTGTTTAGCTCACATTTGCACTCCATCCGGTTTTCGGTGGTGCCCCACAGCTGCTGCACCGGCTCCATGCTGTTCTTATCCTCAGCAGACCCAGAGGATACAATTTTTGGCAAAGCTTGGCTAGAAACTGTGGCCTTTTGTGCGACAAGCCCGTCGAAATACCCTACACCCTGAGCCCTAAATCCCACACCCCAAGCCCTAAACCCCAACTCCTTCCCTAAAACACCCTAAACCCTAAGCCCAGAAGCCTGGCAGTTTCGTACATTACTAAGCCCTGAACCACCTACTGTGCCCAGTCTCGCACATAACACCCCAGCCCCCCTAAATCCTTAATTTCCGCAAACGCCCTAAAAAACCCTAAAACCCAAACCCTAAACCCTAAACCCCAATAACCCCTAAACCCCACTTCTAAACCCTTAGGCCCACTCCATGAGGTTCTTGTACTCCTCGAGGATATGTTTATAGTGAACCCTGAAACAGGCCCAGTCTCGTACATGACCAGATTGTTCTCCAGCTGCGTCATCGGATGAAGGTCCAAGCGCTTACCACCCAACTCGGGGGTGTAAGCCTGGGCTCCCCTCCATAACCTACTTGTCGGGTATCATGGGGAACCAAAGGTTAACCTTTTCATAATATAAGGATTATATAGTTCCTATACTACCCCAAAAAGGTTAAAGGTTATCTATACTCTACTACTAGGTAATGCTTGCTTTAAGGGCTAAGGGGTCTAGGGTTTCGGTTTAGGTTTTAGGGTTTAGTGTGAAGCACAAAGTTATTTGTCATCCAGATCAGAATGCTGTTGCTTCTTTCAGTACAGCTTCACGCCCGGTCCCTCTCCCGTCTGAGATCTGACTGTGCACAGGCCGACGACATGCNCATGCGAAGGCATTTGGTCCGAGATGTGGAAAAGGCTCGCAACGACGAGGCCGGCTTTGCGTGTGTGCACTAGTTTTCTTAGCGTCTTAGATTGGTAGCGGAGCCTGTGTGCTCCTGTAGCCGTAGATCCAGACCGACATGGCAGCTGGTGCAGCTGAGCCGCCCCCGGGCTTCGAGTGCAGTGAAGACGCCGGCTCTGTTGAGCCGCCGGATGTGCCACCAACCCCTTCGCTTGGTCGACGAGGGGACCGAAGTGCTGTGGATGATCGTCATGCTTCCGAATCGGACAGTGGGTCGCAAGGCCGTCGTGCTGAGCAAGCTACCGATGCTGGGGATGAGCATCGACCGGGGCACTCCACTCTCCACGAGTGGAACACTGGATATGATTCCACTCGCCATGAGTGGAATGCTGGCAACGCTGTGGGCCCTGCTGACGAGCCAGGGCAAGGCCTACGTGCGGACGGACAGGACCGCGATCCTGTCACCAGTGGGAGAAGGTCGAGTTGGAGCGCTTCAACTTCTGATCCCTGGCANAACGCTGTGGGCCCTGCTGACGAGCCAGGGCAAGGCCTACGTGCGGACGGACAGGACCGCGATCCTGTCACCAGTGGGAGAAGGTCGAGTTGGAGCGCTTCAACTTCTGATCCCTGGCACAGCGGGGAAGCGGATCCGTGGCAACAGCAAGATGTTGCTCCTCCGACAAGGTGGAGTGATGGACGCGCCGGCCAATGGACCGGAACAGACGGCGGCGGATGGGACACCGGTCGCCGTGGTGGCGGCCCTGAGCGTCGATGGGGCGCTGCTCGAGACGAAGATGGTAAGTGGAGAGATGACCGAGGACGCCACAGCGACCCAGGAGACCGATGGGGTGCTCCCTGGGCAGATGGTCGAGATGTCCTTGGACGGCAGCGCGATCAGGGAGACCTACGAGCTATCCCAGGTGACGAGTGGCAAAAGCGAGACCANACGAGGGCACGATCATGGAGGCCAGCTTCGGGTTCCCTGGGCAGATGGTCGAGATGTCATTGGACGGCAGTGCGATCAGGGAGACCGATACGGCGGATGGGATGATCCTCGGCCAGCTCTTGGGCACGATCGTGGGTGGGACACCGGTGCCAATGCTTTTCGTCCGGGCTGGTATGGAGAAGACAGAGATGACAGGCGGAGGTTCGGGAGAGCCTCAGAGAAGCTCTCGGTCCCCACGTTCACGGCCGAGGACACAGAAGACCTCGGAGGGAGCGCACGCTCCTATCTCCGCCAGGTGGCGGCCTGGCGCCAGATGACATATCTCCCTACGAACCAGCAGGGGCTGGTCTTGTACCAGGCCTTGGGAGGCAAGGCTTGGATCGCTGCCGAGGAGCTCTCGGTGCAGCGACTCGGCGAGGACGACGGCNAGCGACCCAGGAGACCGATGGGGTGCTCCCTGGGCAGATGGTCGAGATGTCCTTGGACGGCAGCGCGATCAGGGAGACCTACGAGCTATCCCAGGTGACGAGTGGCAAAAGCGAGACCAGGGGTTCTCTCACGAGGGCACGATCATGGAGGCCAGCTTCGGGTTCCCTGGGCAGATGGTCGAGATGTCATTGGACGGCAGTGCGATCAGGGAGACCGATACGGCGGATGGGATGATCCTCGGCCANACGAGGGCACGATCATGGAGGCCAGCTTCGGGTTCCCTGGGCAGATGGTCGAGATGTCATTGGACGGCAGTGCGATCAGGGAGACCGATACGGCGGATGGGATGATCCTCGGCCAGCTCATGGGCACGATCGTGGGTGGGACACCGGTGCCAATGCTTTTCGTCCGGGCTGGTATGGAGAAGACAGAGATGACAGGCGGAGGTTCGGGAGAGCATCAGAGAAGCTCTCGGTCCCCATGTTCACGGCCGAGGACACAGAAGACCTCGGAGGGAGCGCGCGCTCCTATCTCCGCCAGGTGGCGGCCTGGCGCCAGATGACGTATCTCCCTACGAACCAGCAGGGGCTGGTCTTGTACCAGGCCTTGGGAGGCAAGGCTTGGATCGCTGCCGAGGAGCTCTCGGTGCAGCGACTCGGCGAGGACGACGGCATCGAGTACCTGATCTCATGGGTTACGGCTCGCTTCCTGGACTTGGAGGTTGCCCGCATAGGCAAGGCGTTCAGCGACTACTTCAGGAAGATGAGGCGCCGCCCGGGGCAGACGATCAGGGAGTATAACTCGGAGTATGATCGTCTGTTTGGGCGACTGCGCGAGGTGGGATGCAACCTGCCTCAGGAGGCAGCCGCTTGGATGTACCTGGACCGGCTCCAGTTGGACGAGGGCCAGGAATTGAACATCCTGGCATCGGTCGGCAACAGGTACGATCTACTTCGNCTTCAGCAAGCAGCGGTCCTGCATGACAGAGGCCAGAGAAAACCCTGGGAAGGCGCGGGGACTAGGCCTAAGAGGACGAACTATGCCCACGTCACCGACCACAACGGTGACGACGACACCGATGGCGAGAACGACCCCGACGAAGGCATCCCCGAGGAGGTCGCTGAGGCCTGGGTTACCTACCAGTCGGCCAAGGAGAAGTATCGTAGCCAGAAGGCCACGCGCGGCTACCAGGCCGAAGTTGAGAGGCCTCCTCGCCAGCCAACCGGTGACGGAGCACATCCTGGGGAAGATCGTGAACATGGGCGCGAAGCGCGCCTCCGGGCTATGAAAGCCAAAAGCTTCTGTTCCGGGTGTGGGAGAAAAGGACACTGGCATCGTGACGACGCCTGCCCCCTCAACAAAGATGGACCTCAAGGGAAGCCAACTGGTGGTCCAAAGAACGTTGCCCTAACCAATGTCCTTCCTGCAGACGTCTATGCATGCCGCCACGTCCGTGATGAGCGGCTGCTGGGCGTTACCGACACCGCCTGCGCCCGCACAGTCGCTGGCACTCAATGGTTGCAGGCCTATACCGACAGCCTGGCCAGCCAAGGACAGCGACCTGAGCTCAGGAAGGAGTGCGAAGCTTACAGGTTCGGGACTGGGAAGATCCACTACTCGTCGTTCTATGTCGTGGTGAGCTTCGA
>BGNK01000093.1:159395-203427 GCA_003297005.1 Symbiodinium sp. clade A Y106 | reverse complement strand
AGCCGTCACCTGGGACGTCACCAAGGACTCCAAGTTCCAACGGTTGGCAGCTATACGGGCAAGCGCGAGGGTGGCATTCCACAAAGCTCAAGGAGATGATCGGCTACGACGTGCTCTTATGCAGAGAGCACGGACTACCAAGCGGGACTTCGACATCGGCGAGCCCGTCCACTTCTGGAATCAGCCGAAGGACAGGAGGAGACCTCACTGGGATGGCCCGGCCGTCGTGGTCGGAAAACAGGGCGCGAGCTATTGGGTGTCTCGCAATCGGCGTTGCCGGCTGACGGCAGCAGAACACTTGCGTGCCTCAGGACCCGAAGAGATCGGAGAGTACCTCACCATGAAGGGGGTCAAAGATGAAGTCAATCGACTCTTGTCTATGGACCCCGACGATCCTGAGACGTGGGGAGAAGGCGACGAGAAGGAGGCGAACGACCACCTCTCTGACTACTCCCCCAGCGAGTTCGAGGCCCAAGACGACAAAGGAGCAATCCAGCTCGACTACGACGGCGACGGCGACATGTACATGAACTTGGACCAGGCAGTGCTCCCGGACTCACACCAAGGCGGTGAGATCAGCGACGTCGAGGACCCTGACCCGGCTACAACATTACCGCGCTTTCGGCTGAAGCGGAAAACCCCTGCCGGGGTTTCAGACCGAGGAGCGGATGAGGTGATGATGCTCCGTAGGGCCCTCACTCAGAGGGGCCAAGCCAAAAGGCAAGAAAAAGAACTGAAGTGGAGTGAAATCCCCGAAGCCGCTCGTCCTCTGTTCAAGGAGGCCGAGAAGGTTCAGTGGGAAGACCATCTTTCCTATGATGCCCTCGAGGCAATGAGCCTCGAAGAGTCGGAGCTAGTACGCAAGACTACGGATGCAGCCCGCATCCTACCTTGCAGATGGGCCTACCGTGATAAGAACTGGGCGGCCCGAAAGTCGTTCGCAGCCGGCGAGACTGCGAACTCAGACGAGCCAAAGTGGAGATGCAAGAGCAGGCTTGTGATTGGAGGTCATCGTGATCCTGACCTTGGAGTCGAGGCGCTCAGCACCGACGCTCCGACGCTGTCCCGACCCGGTTTTATGTGTATGATGCAGAAGCTAGCTGACGGTCTCAAGAAAGAAGACAGGTGGGAGGTCGCGGCGGGCGACATCCAGTGTGCTTTCTTGACCGGAGGCTACCTCAACCGAGACGAGCCCCTCTACCTCCACCAGCCTAGCACAGGGTTTCCAGGTCTCCTACCCGGGCAACTTGTTCGCATCAAGAAGAACATCTTCGGGCTGGCTACCTCACCCCACGAGTGGTGGCAAGATCTACAGAGTGGGATCCTGCGCACCCCAGTTCACCACGCCGGGAAGGAGTACATTTTCAATCAGTGCCCGCTCGATCCGTGTATCTTCATGGTTCAGGAGGTGACCAACGGAGAGATCACGGGAGCACCTCAAGGATACGTTGGAAGCCATGTCGATGATCTCTTGGTGGTTGCTGGGAGAGGGCTAAANCTCGATCCGTGTATCTTCATGGTTCAGGAGGTGACCAACGGAGAGATCACGGGAGCACCTCAAGGATACGTTGGAAGCCATGTCGATGATCTCTTGGTGGTTGCTGGGAGAGGGCTAAACGAAGCCATCCGCAAGGCTTTGTCAGCTGAGTTCCCCATCGATAAGTGGGACCTGGACCACCTCGACTACATCGGCTCCGAGATCTACTGCGACGGTGAGGAGGTGACGGTNGGGCTAAACGAAGCCATCCGCAAGGCTTTGTCAGCTGAGTTCCCCATCGATAAGTGGGACCTGGACCACCTCGACTACATCGGCTCCGAGATCTACTGCGACGGTGAGGAGGTGACGGTGAAGCAAAGAAAGTATGCTGAAACTCGTCTCTTCAGCCTGCAGATCCCGAAGGGGGCCGACGACGAGGACTTGGTGGACCAAGAGCTGCGGGCGGACAACCAATCACTCATTGGTGCCTTGTCGTGGCTTTCAGCTCAGACGAGGCCGGANTTCAGCCTGCAGATCCCGAAGGGGGCCGACGACGAGGACTTGGTGGACCAAGAGCTGCGGGCGGACAACCAATCACTCATTGGTGCCTTGTCGTGGCTTTCAGCTCAGACGAGGCCGGATCTGACCTGCAGCGTCAGCTTGGCCCAGCAGTTACAGAAGGCCCCATGCGTGGCTGACGTCCGGTTCACGAACCAGATTGCCACTCGAGCCGGACTCTACAAGGACATGGGCTTGCGCTTCCGGCCGATTCCCGAGGAGCGCCTGGGTATCGTGGTCTACCACGATGCAGCTTGGGCAAACGCCCTGGAGGCCACCTACGACGAGGAAGGCTTCGAGCTCACGAAGGAGGACCAAGAGGCAGGACTACAACGCGAGGGGCCCCATGCGGGGCGCCAACAGAGGAAGGCCAAGCGAGCGAACTCGAAGGTGGCTTCACAGATGGGTTGTTTGACCATGTTCGTCGACATGGGCTGCGTTACCGGCGTCCCGAGCAACGCATCTATCGCAGACTGGAAGTCAAGGGCAGGACAGCGGGTTTGCAGAAGTACCTTCGGAGCTGAGACACAGGCCAGTGTGGAAGGCTTGGAGAGCGGACAGTATATGAGATCCTTCCTGGAGACGCTGATGACCGGGAAGCTCGTTCCTGTCGAGAAGGCCAAGAGCCCACTGCTTTGCCTCTCTGACTGCCGTTCGCTTTTTGACCATGTACACAANCAGTATATGAGATCCTTCCTGGAGACGCTGATGACCGGGAAGCTCGTTCCTGTCGAGAAGGCCAAGAGCCCACTGCTTTGCCTCTCTGACTGCCGTTCGCTTTTTGACCATGTACACAAGGAGGGAATCCCGAGGGTTCCGACAGACCGTAGGCTAGCTATAGATTTAGCGGCCTTGCGCCAAGGGCTCAAGGCAGAGCGGTGGGGCGCGAAGCTACCACTCGGATGGGTACCAAGCAGCCTCCAATTAGGAGATGTGCTCACGAAACCTTCCGATCCNTGTGAAGCACAAAGTTATTTGTCATCCAGATCAGAGTGCTGTTGCTTCTTTCAGTACAGCTTCACGCCCGGTCCCTCTCCCGTCTAAGATCTAGCCGTGCACAGGCCGACGACATGCGAAGGCATTTGGTCCGAGATGTGGAAAAGGCTCGCAACGACGAGGCCGGCTTTTGCGTGTGTGCACTAGTTTTCTTAGTGTCTTAGACTAAACCCTAAACCCCTAAGCCCTAAACCCTATAGCTAGGGAACCTTGCACTGTGTGGATCACTTCGGACGTCTACGAAATCGCTAATACCATGTTCGTTCAGCCGCTCAAGGAAGGTCTGAATAGGGAAGTCCGAGAGTCCGATGGAGCATATGCCATCGCCCTTTTTACCGAACCTGCGGGGTGCAATCCCGAGTCTTCCGTTTCCGCTCATAGCAATCGCACCGCGTTGCCACATCTTGAACTGTGGCGAAGGCATCGAACAGCTGCAAATGCGCGCAACGTAGCCTGGATGCATGGTACGTTTCGGTGTCTGACTGACCCACGAAGCCTCCGCACCAGGGGAACGCTTTGGCACTCCACCGCGCCGGTGCCTGTGTGGCACTGCCAGACGACCCAAAAGGCGCTCCTCGTCTGCTGAGCTTCAAGCTTACCCTAAGGGTCCGAGTACCTAATAATCATATACTCTCCTAAATATTGAGCTACATAACTACTATCCTAAACCCAAGTACCTAATTATTGGGTCCTTTGGACCCTTAGGGTTAAGGCTGGACCCACGTCTTCGCTCGGAGACTGTCCGGTCCCTGGTTTCGGATTGCAGACTCGACTCCGCGTCGCGGGGGGTCACAACATCATAGTTTAAGGGCCACAAGAATTCGAACAGGGTGGTGGGTTTGGGAATATCATTCCTACTAGTCCGACTTTTATACCTCGAAAAGCCCGACAGCCTGAAAAGTTCTAGCACACTACAAATGCACGGACAGCCCCAAACATGCTCACTTTGAATTTGCCTGAGGGTCCACGTACCTTTATAGTGTAGACTTTGGCCTGAGAGAAGCTCTTATATAGGTACTTGAAGGCCAAAGTGTAGCTATGTACTATGCAGGTACATGGGCCCTTCAGGGTTCGTTGTCAGGAAAGTTCAGGGTTTACTGCCAGTTTTCTTCCACCAGAATCTCGAAGGACCTGCGCTTAAGCTACATGAGACCATAAACTTAAAACAACTTCCAGAAGCCACAACCTAAACTTAAACAACTGCCAGAAGCCACAACCGCACGAACAACTGCGACTTTATCTTCGACCTTGCTGGCTGGTTTAGGCAGTCTGGTGCATGGCTTTGGCTTCCTCCCTTCTGACCTTTCTGAATTTCTGCAACTAGCAGTATATCCTTTGAAGCTCTCGCTATCCTGGCACCAAAACCTGACCCTGGATCCAAAGCCCAATTGCCGTGCCCGTCATGGCAGCTGCTCAAATCTACAATCCTGAGCCCTACACTGAAAACCTCTGGTATCCTTCAATGAACCCTGCACACCCCAAACCCATAAACCCTGACAGCCTAAATCCCTGACCCCTAGTACAATTTAAAAACGCTACAACTTCAAACCCCTAGACCCTCTAAAGCCTTAACCCTAAACCCTAAAACCCTAAACCAGAAAGCCCTGAACCCTAAACCATAACACCAAGCCCTCAGACCCTAACAACTAAACCCTAAACCCTAAACCCCTAAACCCTAAACCCTAAACCCTCTTAAAACTGGCAGCCTCGGACGGGACATCCTCGGACTCCACATCCTCTTCGCTGTGCATCGGGGGTTTAGGGTTTAGAGGATTAGGGGTTTAGGGTTTAAAGTTCAAGGTTTTAGGGTGTAGAGTTTAGGGGATTAGGGTTTGGGGTGTAGGGTTTAGGGGTTGAGGGTTTTTGGGGATTAGGGTTTAGGGGTTCAGGGTTTATTGCTTAGGGAGTTAGGTCTTATGGGTTTAGGGTTTATTGGTTGAGGGCTTTGGGGACTCAGGTTCAGTTTAAAGTTTAAGGGGTTTTAGGGTGGGCCCCTAGTATGGGCCCTTAGCCCTTTTAAGGGACTTTAAAGGGTACAATTAATCGGGTATATATTAGGTGAATAGGGATCCCAGGCTTAGCCCATACTAGGGGCCCATGGTTCCATCCTAAGACTTAGGGAATCAAGTTTTATGGGTTTAGGGTTTAGCCGCCGCGGGCAGGGAAGCGTCGTGATGACTTTAGGCTTTGGCTTGGGCATAGGGTTTAGGGTGCAGGGTCTATAGAGTCAAGGGATAGGGTGCTGTAGGCATTTAAGGTTGGGGTTTAATTAGGGTTTAGGGGTGCCTGGGGTGGACAACTCAAGCTGCAGAAGACCAGTCTTTGCAGTTTCGGGCTTCATCTCGATTCCGGTTGCAATCTCCTCCTGTAAGGTTCGAATACCCAAGTAGTATGGCTTGCACTGCCCACTACGACACATAGGAACTTACTTGTTACCACAATAAGGAAACCGTTTTATTTACTATAGATCCCTTCTATGGTAACTTGAACTCAACTCCTTAACAAGAACCCAGTCTTGGGCAGTAGGTGAGAGGAAGGTTAGGTCGTCTTTCTTCCAGTCGGGGTTTATGGTTTAAAGGTCTTGATTTGCAAGTGCAGATATGGCAACCCGATGGCCAAACCCTGTAACCCTTAAGCCCGAAGCCCGCAATGCTGATAAACCTTCCACAGCCTCTGACGCTTCTGCGACACTCAGCTATACTCTAATCCTACAATGGTTCAACCTTCTGCGGCATGGCTGTCATACAGTACAGTCGCGGCTGAATTTCAGAGCCTCGTACAATCCGCACATCTGTGAATTTCCAACCTCGATTCCGAAGCAAAACAGAACCCATAATCCCAATGAGCGTGCCGTGTAAAAACTCTAAAGCCCGATGACTCACACACTGCCGATCAAGATCCAAAACCCTGAAGAACAAACGTCCTACAAGCCTAAATAAACTCTATACCCACACATACTTAGCACATTTGCACCTCCCATCACTCGGTTCGTGCCTCAGTGTCAGAACCTTGCTCTTGGTATTCGTGGAAGAGGCTGTCCTGGCAAAGGTTTAGGAGAGTTCTGCGGTTTAGGACTTGCGATGGTTCAAAGTTTTGGGCTTAGGGCACTAAGGTTTAGGGCGGTTCGTTTAGGATTTAGGATCTAGTGTTTAGGCGGCCGTCCGTATACGATTGAAACGGCTGTGTTCGTAGAGCCTGCGATTTGACTGGCTCTTTATGCATCTTGAAGCACGTCATCATGTAGTCGTGGACACCGCGACGTTTACAGGATTTCTAGGGGTTAGGAGTTGCCTCACTGTCATTCTCTGAAGCTTCAGAGTCAAAGAAAAGTGATTATATGTCTGCATATAGATCGGTTAAATGGAACCGCACGGAAAACATCATGAGGATATCCATTATATAGTGCCAGGTGAGCGTACGTCAAGTTTGCTTATTGCTTCGCATTCTTTGGGGTTCGGGACCAAACAAAGGAAATGTAAAGGGTTTTGCGATTGGGATGGAGAGATAAGCTTGAGGATTGAAGGTTGAGGGTTCGGGAACGGTTCCTGGATCGTTGGTAACCCCTGAGTGGCAATTTCTCTGCACACTTTCCCAGAGTTTTCGGGATTTGGGGTGCAGGGAATTTGAATCTTAGGCGCTCTGAGGTGTTTTTGCACGTTTTGTACGGGTTGCTCTTTGGGTTCGAAGGGGCTTTAGGCTAAAAAAGCATAGGTTCGCAGGTTAGATATTAGGGTTAAGGCCCTGCGCCCTAAGGCCTTCTAGGACCTCAAACATCGAAGCACCATGATGCCTGACGCGTCCGTCTATCGAAGCCCTACACCCAAAGCCTTCACGCCCTGAACTATGCCCTCCACACACGCTCTACCTGGACCCTAAACCTTTAAATATAAGAAAATGATAACAAGCAAGCCTGAAAAGGGTAGGGTATTTGGGGTTAAGGTAAGCCGCCCACCTGTTTCCTGAACTCCTTGATGAAGTCCTGTGTGGCAGAGAGGTGGGATTGATCGAGGGCTTAATTGGCAGGATACACAGGTCTAATGGCCCGGCTCGGGGTCTAAGGTTAAAGACATTACCTATAGGCTCATACCCTACCCCTTTTGTAAGGCGTACCTATAGTTTCTATATAGGAGATCCTAACTATAAAACTACGTGACCAAAAAAAGGGGTAGGGTATGACCCTCTAGGTACTACAAGTCTTACTAAGGTACGGATTTGCATGGCGCGGGGTTTCGGTGGCTGAACTCTGAAATGTATAGCGCAAATACCGTTCAATACCATTCATGGTTTAAGGCTTGGCCGAGGTTCCATGCTAACCCTTCAAACATGATAATGAAGAGACGAAGAAGAATGGTGCCTTAATTCCCATCGTGCAATTTTAAGGTGACCCAACACAAAGCCCAAGGTACTGCGGGAGAATCTAGGCCACCCCCCCCCACGCGAAACCCTAAACCCATTGATCTTGGGGTTCAGGCGCCCCGGCTTTACCGGCGCAGGGTGCTGGGTTCCAGCTTCACCCGTTCATTATCACATCCTTAAGGGGGAGTGGTACCAGCGAGGGCACTACGCACCTTTAGGGAACCCAAAAAAACCTTAGGTAGTTCTGTCGAGAGTTGGGGACCAATTGCTAGATTATATACCCATGGAGCATCCTCCGAGGTTTAGGGCTTAGTGCTGCGGCTTTCAAGGCAGTCGATCAAACATCAGGATTCCGCCCGACCTGCGCAGGCCCTGCCTCTGCGTGTGCATGTATACAAGAAATTGCGGAGAGAGAGAGAGAGAGTGAGCGACAGTGTACTTGTGCGCACATCCAACATAACAGCCACATGTGTGGTGGTCATATTACCCATAGGCTCCATAGTAGTTCCTTTTTGGGATTAACTTATAGGATTCTATTTATGAACCACATTTCAACAAGGAATCACTATGGAGCGTCTAGGTATGCTGAATGCCGAAAAATAAGGTGCTTCGAAAAGCCGGACCACCACTGGAATTCCGAAATAGGAGGAGAGAGAGAGAGAGGGAAACATGGAAGCACACCGAGAGAGGTTAAGTCCCATGTATGTCTATGTCCGCTCAAGTGCATCTATGAGCCCATCTACACACATGCATGCGTACAGCAGACATACAGAAATACGGAGAGATAGTTGGAGGCGCAAGCAGACAGACCGACGGACGATAGACAGAAACACAGATAGACAGACGCCCCTGCATCCATACAAGTCGGACGACATCAAGATATTGGAGTTGCACATGTAAGAATGTAAGAACGAAGAAGGGCACTGACCCTAAACATTAAGCCCCTGAGCCCCTAAACTCCAGACCCTAAGCCCTTAAACCCCTAAATCCCATAAACCCTAAACCCTTTTAGATCCCTTTAAATTCACCTTTTAAGGAACCCCTAAACTCCAGACCCTTAAACCTTAAACCCCTAAACCCTATAAGCCCTAAACCCCTTATAGATCCCTCTAAACTAACCTGTTAAGGAATCCCTAAACTCCAAACCCTTAAACCCTTAAACCCTAAGCCATCCCAAGCCCAACAAATGGGCCCGGGATCGGTCCTTTCTCAACTCCCACCACCTCTTCACCAGTTCCTGAGCTTATATTGCTGAGGGTTCTGTTGTTTTTTTTGGCGCCTTTTTCCGCCTGGTTCGCTGTCAAATCTAGGGTCGAGGGTTCAGGGTTTGCAGGGGTTAGGGCTTGCAGGGTTTGGAGCGTATGTATTCACGCTCAGGTTTGCAGGGTTTTGGGCCCAAGCTGAAGATTTGGGACGAAACGGCCTGGCATTAGTCTTGAGATGCCTCTGGGGACCGGGCCTGTAATAATGTAGGGGCCTTAATAATTAGGATAGGGTTCCTTTAAACGGGTCTATAAGGGTTACTATAAGGGATCTATAAGGGTATTATAATGTAGGGGCCTTAATAACTAGAATAGGGTTTTTGGGGCCCATTATACTATAGCTGGAGTAAGGAACCTCCCACAAAATAGTATTCTTATTTATTTAGGCCCCTATACTAGGTCAATACAGCGCCTGGGTTCGATCAGACTGTGGAGACCTACTGCCTCTACACGAAGCTGCAGAGGAAGGCTATAATCCGCTGCGAAATTGCTTTGAAATGCCTGTCGAGAACAGCCCAAGATTTTGGCATGTGTTGTAGTACGGCTTTCAAGGGCACCTGTGGAAGCCAAGTGTAGATCTGTCCTTGCCCGACATTATAGGGTTTAGGATTTAGGGTTTTGCTTCCTCTGTATCAGCATACTTCATCAAGCTTCTGTCGAGTTTTATACACTTTCGTATGACTTGAGCTTCCTAACCACCGTCGCACCGGAAGGAGGTAGATGCCGCGCAGCAGGTAATCCAAGCGCATTCCCTCTGAGCCCAGCCTCACTGCTGTAGACGAGCACGAATCCCGAAGAGACCATTGTTGTCAGGCGCTGGTTGCGGGTTTTGGATGCACAAATCAATAAAAGTCACTCGCGAAGGATGCGCGGCTTCGCCACAGGTGGTGGCGCGCAGCTCCTGTCTGGGTAGGGTTCAAACCAAAAAAGCCATACAGTGAAGTGCTGTAGACTGGAACGTTCACTACGGATAAACCCAAAACCCCCTCGTGGGGTGGTGGGTCTCGGGCCGGGTCTTTGGCCTTTCAATCGGGTCTTTGCCCTTGCACTTCGCGTCTTTGCCCGCCTCCAAGTCTGTACCTCCGGGCTTCCGTGGAATGCTCGAGGGCCCTTTGAAAGTGGGTGCCGGGGCGGCATCGGAGACCGGCGTCTGGCAAAGGGCGTGCTTGGAGAGGCGTGCCGAGCAGCAATCGTCTCAAGCTTCCAATCTGAACATTTTGAGATTAACTAACGGGTTTAGGTAGGGAATGCGAATGCAAACGGGGGGGGGGGTCTGAATAGAGACTAGCAGAAGCCAAGGGCTCTGTGGCGTCATCCTGGGCTTAAGACCATAGGGTTTAGGGTTTGGGTTGGAGGATTAAGGCGCTATACCCAAGTGCTTGTGGGGCTCCAGACCATCCTGTACAAGGCTGGTGGACCTATCCGGAGCCTAAGAGAACGAGTTAACGGTGCGAGCGCTGGGCATGGGATGTCTCTCTGTCAAAGCCTCGGAAGCCCGCACTCTTCATCCTGACCCTAGATTTTGGGGTTTACGATTTTAGAGCTTAGGCATCAAGACAGTGTTACAATCTACTGGGCATAAAGTTTGAAGTTGATGCCCATAACCAGCATCACATAAAGCCGGGTTGGGAACAGTGTAGCAACTACATGTTTCGCATTCGGATTGCACCGTACTGTGCTCCTATAGATGCCACCGAGACCCTCATTGCAAACCACCCCCAGAGAATTGAAGTGGTATGGGCCTTCGGGTTGGGGCTTAGGGTTTGGGTATTGGGCGTGCTTGACACTCTTTGAGACCCTAGGTCGGTTTAGGCTCACGGTGCAGCTACAGTGCTTGCCAGAATGCTGAAGTCTACATTCCAGCCTAAGCCCCAACATTGAACAGCCTAATGCCTCAAGCTCAACTTCTACATTCCCGAGCCCCAACATTGAACAGCCTAATCCCTCAAGCTCAACACTAGCTTCAACATCGTCTTTCTCAAACCCTCAACCCCCCACCGTTCGAACCCTTGCCCTCCTAAGCCACCCTTATCGGGCTTGGTGCATAATCCCTAAACCCTAAACCCTAAAGGTTTAGGGTTTAGGGTTTAGGGTTAGGGGTATGAACGCCCTAAACCCGCAAATTCGCAAACCCGGCGGCTGCAGAAACTAAGCCCGAGTCGGTATGTTCTTCCCGGAATCGGTGACCCCACTGGCCAAGGTTGTTATCCTGACACAGGTGCAGGCTCATGTAATATTCCTAACATGTAAGAAAGTTTTAGCGGCTTTTGCAGGGCTGCTCTAGCTTGAAACGGGTGTCTAGGCCCTAAGTATCCTTCGGTGCCTAAAGCTCACAGCTGTAAAACCTGAACAATTTAAAGCCAAGAATCCCCAAACATTGCTTATCGAGTTAAGCCGGAATCCCTGCACATCAGCGACCTATCCGTAAATCGTAACGAAACCGGTGACCCGATGGAGCTTTGTTCTACTACAACTACAGCAACAAATCCTAAGAACACTAAAGTCTAAGGGTTGCACAGAGAAAGAATACTGTGAATTATTGAAGCCCTACCAGTGTTCCATATGTCCGCCAGTCAAACTCCCGATGCCTATGCCAAACCCGAAGCGCCCAGCAAACATGCTGAAAACACATCGCCTCCCTGTGAATTGCCGGGCTCCAGAAGCACAGCAAGTGTTCAGGACTTCAGGGTTCAAGTTCGGGGTACTACTCACGGACACAGCTTCCACCCGTCAGTAGTCCCGGCCCTTGACCCCTAAACCCAAAAACCCTCAACCCCCAAATGCCGACACCCCTATTCCTAAATCGCCAAAGCACCCCAAAACCCTAAACCAAAAAAAATAACCTAAATCCCAAGCCTAAACCTCAAACCCTACACCCTGAACCCATAACCGCTAAACTCTACACCCAAAACCTTGAACTCACAAGTTCCTCGACCCCAAACCCCAAACTCCTAAACCCTTATAACCGAAATTACCTCTAAACTCTGACTCTAAAGCCTAAACTCCTACGCTCCTAAACCCTTTAAACCATGACCCCTATAATCCCTAGCTCCTGAGCTGAACTTCCCGAAGCCCTGCCTTAATATCGCAGGTCTCATTGTATGGAACTGCGCCCTCGAGCCCACCTCGCGGAGGATGCTTTGAGGTTTAGGGTATGTATATAGTGAACCCCAGAAAGTTGGAACATCGATTTAGGATGATTCATGCTGGGATTCCCTTTACTTTACTTTAAGAGCATGAGGCTAGTGATGTTCCAACTTTCTAGCTTCTACTGTAGAGCTTCGGGGGTTTACCAGGAACCCCCCAATGGCCCTTTAATGGGGCCCTAATGGCCCTTAATAGTCGGTATTTGAGGTATATTAGAGGGTAGTTGGGGGGTCTAGGTATAGAGTTTAGGGTTAAGGGCATTGGGATTTGAGGCTGTGGAAGCCGGTTCAAGCCGGAGGGTTTGGGACCTCAGGGTTTGATATAGGACTAAAACTAGGGTTCTTTATATGAATCCTCTTATTTCGGTGTTATAGGGCTAGGGTTTCTGAATCAGGTTCCTATATTGCGGGAGCCTGCAAGATACTGGCTCAGACGCCTGCAGATGCTCCAAGCCGCAAGCCCTATCTGCCAGAAGCCGCACCTCGATCTACTCAACGAAGCCCGAACTCTTTAAGCCCTACTGTACATATCTACTTATAAATCATTAAATAAATAAACAAATAAATAAATAAATATAAATAAATATATATATATATATGTGTGTGTATAGTGTATATATATATATATATCCCATAAACCCCAATAAAACCCAAAGAAGCCCCGGCGACACTGTGCGCTGAGCCCCTCACGCAGCCAGACTCTTTGGCTCTGCTGGTCGAAGATGGCCTTCGCGGATACTTGCTTTGGGGGTTTAGGGTTTGCGGTCAAGGGTGTAGGATTACTTTCCTGGCGTGGGTGTGGAGAGTTTTGGAGTTTCGGATTTAGAGTCTAGAGCCTAGGGTTTACGGGTATTTTCTTAGAGGAGGGTAGGTTTTGGTATTGCCTTTGGGCAAGGCTCAGTGTCGAGGGTATACGGTTACTTTCTTGGGGGGGTTCCTGTCGGGCTGATCGACTCTGTTTTGGAGTTTATTTGCCCAGATCAATAGAACTCAGTGCTATGCAGGGTTATACAAACCCAAAAACTGAAGGTTACATACTCAGCTTCCAAGTTTATCAGGTCTTGCAGTGCTTTGTTACTCCTCGCGAAGGTGTGCTGGGCATTGATGGAGGATCCCGTTTGGATCCTGAAGTCAGCCCCATGCACACTGCACGCTGTTCCTCTGTCATCACGTTGGGTAGTTCTCCAAATTAGGGTCCCGTGGAGCGTCCGTTTCATAAGGGTGCCGCCTTCTGTTGGGTTCCTGAAAGGGGAGCCTAATTTAAAGAACGGATATAGGGGTCTGAATAATCAGAATAGGGTTTTAGGACCCATTATACTATCATTAGGATAAGGAACCACTAAAATAGTACAGGTACTGTTGATGGACAAAATCCTGCATGACCTTAAGGACTCTAAACTATGGGAATTATGGTATAATCCTTATAATGGGTAATGCAGGATTTCGTCCATCAGCAGTACTAATTAAGGCCCCTATACTACCCACATGCCGCTGTTTGATTCCACAGCCCACGGCTTCCCAAAGACTGTCAGCCCTGGCAGTCTTCCCCAAGAGCCCAATACCTCTTAATTCAGGAATATAGCTTAAATCGTGATATGACCCTTATAATTCAAGGACTGGGCTGGATTCTTCCTGTCTCTGCACATTCAGCACGCAAGCAAACGCACAACATTATCGCGTAGATAAGACCATGTCTGCTTCAGTTTTCATCCCACGCAAGACATGGTTAAGCACTCATTACCGCAGACACACTGATCTACCCATATCCCTCAAGCCTAAACCCATGCAACTTCGTGGTACTCCATGTTTCACTCAAGTCTAGAGCTCGCTCCTGAGACCTTGTATTAAGATTACGGATAAGGCCGGGCTACGCTTGCAACTTAATGGTTTAGGAACCCTAAGCCCTCAACGGTTTCGGACTTAGGTTTAAATCCTTAAGGTCTCAGTTTCCTCCTATGTGAGCAAAAACTCCTGGGCGCGCGGCGAACTTACCAATGCCATAGCGCTCGAGCATCCATTCGTGCCTTGGGCAAAGTAACTGAAGCTGTAAGGCAAGACAGTGCTTTCTCCTCGCCGTTTAGGGTTTAGGGTTTAGGGTTTATAGGGTTTAGGACCCTAAACCCTAAACCGATCTGTCAATCCTGACGGCCGAACTGAAATTATTGTGCAGAGTACAGACCCTTGGTGCTATGTGAAACGAGCACAACCAAAACCCAGCACGCAAAGACTGCAAGAAAGACGACCTAAAAGACTCTCCCATGGACAGTTGGGTTTAACCACTTGATTCTCAGTCTCACTCTTTTGAACCATAAGTGTCCTAAGATTGCAGAGGCCGTGCTGATCGACTTCAACTGTCAGGGAAACTCAACATTATGCCAAATCGACCCCTAGTAGACCCTAAAACCCCGTATTATAGAGCCCGTCTAGATCCTTTTTAAGGAGCCCTCATAGCTCCAGCCGAGTGGTGTTGGCTCGACGGAAAGCCAGGCTCTGCAGCCCACGCATGATTCCCTCACGTGCTCCAAGGAGTGAAAGAAGCTGACACACTCTCGCTCATGCACTCCATGGACTCAGGTTCGATGCCGTCCCTCTTTGGTTTCACACTGCGCCTTCTCATGGCAATGCCATCCGCGGGTCGGATACCAACTCATAGCTTTCAAGCGACGTATCGAGAAAGCAAAGAACTCGCCGTCCGGGGAAGACGGGGGCCACAGAGGGACTGCGTAAAGAACCCGATGTTGATGGAACATGTCTCCCGCAGCACAACAGTGTCCAGAGTTAGGGTCTAGGCCTGCAAGTGCTTAGGTGCCTGAACCACAACCCCCAAAACCTTAGGCTTGCGGTTCTGGCGACATTTAATGGATTCAGAATTCAGGGTTGACTTGGACTTTAGGGTTTCGGGTTTGGGATCAGACCCCACTCCGGGAAGTTCTTCAAGCTTCGCGACATTCACAGTCTGGTGCCTGGATTTCACGTCTACCGGTACCCTTGATTACAATAGAAAGACAAAGAAAACAATAACAATAATAATATTACTAATAATCATAGTGCAAATAATTATAATAACAATATAGCCTAAGAAGGTTCATAGAAGCCTGATGGCCATTTTTAGACGTTCCTAGCTATAATTTGGGGCTAAGAAAGGGTACCCTTTTGGGTCCATGTACCCAAGTAGCACATACTTTGGCCTTAAAGTACACCCTATATAGGTACATTGGGCCCAAAGTATATACTATTTGGGTACATGGACGGTAGATGATCGCATCTTCGGGTCTGGGGTGTAGGGTTTGGTTCAAGCCGACCTACAATCGCCGCTGTTGTTCTTTTGACTGCCCATGTTACATTCGAGGATCCTGACCACAAAACCCGGATGACCCGAAACAGCGAGCTACAACGGAGCCGAGGGGTAAACCCCGAAATACTAAAAACCCTGAACCCTAAAGCCCTAAACCCCTAACCCCTAAACACAAAACCCTGAAACCCTAAACCCTAAACCCCAAACCCTAAATCTCTAAACCCATTTCCTGGAACCACAGGGAGCCCGACGTCAGAATCGCCCAAATGCAGAGGTGGTCTGCCCAAACCTCATTTTTGGTGTCGATCTGCTTCTGGTTGTTGGCTCCGGAAAAGGACGTGACCATATAGTATATACTTTGGCACTGAGGTTCCTTTCTATAGGCACTGCTTTAAGACCACATGTATATACAGTATGAGTACTCAGGATTCAGGGATTTTAAGCCTTGCAGGGACAGATTTCTTTGATTTTGAGTGCTCAGCTACCGGATCTATGTTCGACTGTGTAAGGATGTAGTGGTCAGAGGCCTGAGCCCGAAACCCTAAACCCTGAAACCACTATTGAGGCACTTACCTTATAACTTAGAACCGTGCTTGTAGCTAG
This sequence comes from Symbiodinium sp. clade A Y106, assembly GCA_003297005.1. Lineage (NCBI taxonomy): Eukaryota > Dinophyceae > Suessiales > Symbiodiniaceae > Symbiodinium > Symbiodinium sp. clade A. Next base: position 187,734 of record BGNK01000093.1, on the reverse strand, counting down.
CCTCGAACCTTCAAACATGTCGAAGCTACAGCTTGCTGCATAGCAAACTGAACACTACATCACACACTGAATTCCCCCTTACCAAGGCCTGCGCCCGAAAGCCTAAACCATGAAGCCATGCCAATGACGCGCGCACACATACAAACACACACACACACGCACCCACATACATCTCAAGGGATGCAATCCGAACAGTTAGGAGTTACAGATGATTAGTGGGCCATCCCCCAAGACCCTAGAACCCTGAACCCCCGATGCCCAGCGCTCACCCTTCATGTCTCCACTACTTCCGCTCTACATCTTTCTCTGCGGCGGGTTCAGGGTGTGGAGTTTTGGTACTTCGGGTTTTTACCGTTCAATAGGCTTGCATTCGTCTTCTTCATTAAAGCTTGTCGTGCCTAAGCCCAAAGCCACAACCTTACAAGCCCTAAACCCTAAAACCTAAACCCTATAAGCCCTAAACCTTAAATTTCCTAAACCCTATAAACCCTAAACCCTATAAGCCCTAAATATGTCGTTCTTCGGACGTGGACTCGACCTAGCAGCTGTTGTTCCAGGACCCTTCAAAGGCCCTTGAGTCGAGGCCTCATGGCCCTTAATACGGTTGATGGACAAAATCCTGCATGACCCTAAGGACCCTGAACTATGGGAATTATGGTATATTCCTTATAATGGGTCATGCAGGATTTTGTCCATCAACCGTAGTGGGTATTTTGGAATATGGGAGTTTCCGAAAATAGGGGACCCTAATAGGTAGGTATGCCGTAAATAGTAGGATCCTGATTCTAAGGACCCCAATTAAAGCACCCCTAATTTTCGGAAACTCCCATATATTAGAGGGTAGTTGGGAGGATCTAGGTTATCATTCGCGCTATCGTCGTCACAACTGTGGTTCGCATGTATAATGCTGCTGGTGGCGACACTGACCGGTGGTGAACTACCAGCTATTGGAGCCCTGAGTGCGCAGCCTCCAAGACTTGGGTTTATAGGCCTGGGATTGCGAGAAAAGGGGAGACCCACCCCGCAGAAGCTGCGCGCTGTTTCTCGCAGGCACATCCCACAGGAACAGTCATGAAGTCATGGTCCCATGCGCTAGCTAGCTCTTCTGGCATTGTAGCATCTTCGGCTGCGGTTCTGCCACAAGCAGACGAAAGACCCAGGGACCAGACCCTCTGGCTCTCAGTTGCCCAAATTTCGTGCGGTTTATCTTAAGGTGATGCTTTGTACCCCAGGGCCTACAATGGAACTCTAAACTTTGAGCTCCAGAACTTTGAAACCTAGCTATTTAGTTGCATAACCCTCATAAGACTTTGGGCCACTTCTGTTTTTCCCTAAAAACTGAAGCCCAACGGCCTCCACGGACCGTGTTTAGGAGTTTAGGCAACGTTTGCAGCCGCAGGGATAAATGGAACTTCCAAGGCCTATGGGCTGGCCTTGACACGGATGGCTCTCTGAGTCTGCAGCGGCAGAGCTTTGGGGTTCGGGCTTGGGTTCTATAGGGTTTAGGGTTTCGGGTTTGGGGCTTACAGGGCTTAGGGCTCATAGGGTTTAGGGTTTGTGACCTCTGCACTTATCGGAGTTGGTTGAAGAACCGTTTATGCATGTAGGTATATGTGCGCGCATGACTCTCTCTGTGTGTGTGTGTGCGTGTGCCTCCGTGGATATGCATGTACATGTACTTAACTATGCACTGATGCCTGCATGCATGCATGAGTACAACTGTCTGTTCAAGATGTGGGTGTGTACATATGGGGGGTTTTCGAATATGCGGGGTACCTTATTTGGGGTCCTACTATTTAGGGTACTAGATTAGGGTCCCCCATTTTCGGGAACTCCCAAATACTTATGATCACTCTCACCTGCTTATACCTACTTGTCGGGTATCATGGGGAACTAAAGGTTAACCTTTTTCATAATACAAGGATTATATAAGGATTATACTACCCCAAAAAGGTTAGAGGTTACCTACTCTACTTCTAGCTAAACCCTACACCCTAAACCTTAAACCGAACTTATACCCTAAACCCTAAACCCTATAAACCTTAAACCGAACTTATACCCTAAACCCTAAACCCTAAACCTTAAACCGAAGATATACATGTGCAAAGTGTGCAGAGGCCGAGGCCTCCTTGGTCATGACTCGTTTCTGCTGTTCCGGACCAGGGCCCTTGAAAAGAGGCCTTATGGCCCTTAATGGTGGGTGTTTGGGATATATTAGGGGGGTACCGGCCCTTGAATAGAGGCCTTATGGCCCTTAATAGTGGGTGTTTGGGATATATGAGGGGGGTACCCTTAATGGTGGGTATTTGGGGTAAAATGGAGGGTAGTTGGGGGTCTCTGATAACTCAAGGGCACGACTCGGAGCCCTCAGCGTGTCACAAGGCTTACCCGAAATCCACCTGGTCCCTAAGTATGAAAATATTGATCACCGCCGAGGGAACCAGGAAGAGCAGACTTGTGTTGATGGTACCCACTCGGCAGTTCGAAATGAAGAGATTCGATTTGATACAATCTGCACCGAGAATCCAGGTGCGGCTTTGGCGTGATAGCCCCTGCGGAAAGCGATGGGCGTCTGACTGTATGCCCGGAGTTGCCGCATGTCTTTTAGCCTAGAAACCCAAACCCATAAGGTTTGGAATCGAGTTCATAAGAAAAGTTTGAGAGTAAACGCCTCTAAGCATCAACATGGAGTGGCCTGTTGTGAGAGGGTTGCGGAGCTTGAGAATACGACGCTGGATAAGCAACCTGCTCAAAACTCGGACTTCTCATTCCCAAATCCCTAATAACTTAAAACCTAAATCCCCTATCTTAGACCCGCAATTCTGCAAGAACCATAAGGGGCTCGGATCTCTACCTGACCCTCCTTGGAGCGTCGGGGGACTAACAACTTAGTATGTAGTAAGTATTTGTGTTATTATAGAGTTATAAGTATCATAACTCCGCATTATAGAGTTATATTAAGTATCATAACCCCCATTTGGACCCCCTTTAGGTACATATCCTACTTAGGACCTACCTACTAAGACCCCCGACCCTCCAAGTAGACCCCACAAGAAAACCCTACGATCAACGCAGCCAGCAAGTGCTGCTGACAACTCCCAGGAAATTTGCAGTGCTTGTTCGCTTCAACTCCTGAAACACCGCTCCAGGGATCCTCCCGCGTTGGCTGCTGGGCTGGTGGAACTTGAATTAGATAGGGCGAAAATGATGCTCGGTTTGGGTTTCGGAGGCCGTGCCTGGTCTAATATAGTGGCCTTCATAATTAGAATAGGGTTTTGGGGTATATCATACTATAAGTAGAGTAAGAAAACCCCAAAATGGTACTGGTTATTATTTAGGCCCCTAGATTATCTCCCTCTCTCTCTCTCTCTCTGTCGGTCTCTGACTCACTCAGTCCCTCACTCACGACTCACGGTCTTTGACTCAAACTCTCACTCTGTCTCGCTGTTGTTCTCTGCCGATTCTTATCAGAAAGACGGTGTATGCCGGGCTGACTGAAACCCCTGACCCTTTAAACTCCATCAAAGCGTGCGGTCGAGAAACACGAACATTGTTCTGTGTATATTCTAGCTAGGGAATTCTGCTAATGTGCTGGCCTTGACAATTAGAATCGGGCTCCGTCTGGTCCTCTAAAGGTTTACGATAAAGGTTGCTATACGGGTATGGGGGCCTCAACTACAATAGGGTTTGGGTGTATAAGGAGATAGATATACTACTTCTTCTGACTAATTGATTTGAATTTTTCCGACCCCTAACTTACACGGACGTCGGCAACCCCCAACCCAAAACCTTCTATCCTAATCCCGGGCTCGGTAGTTGCAGATGCAGGGCATTCTAGACTCAGACTATACAGAGTTCAGACTTTTGTTGTATGCTTGTCTTTTTCTGGCCTGGGACCTAATAGGCCTTTAATAGGCTTTGTGTTTAGCTACTTCAGGGCTTCCAGCTTTTGGGGCTGTGGTGTCCTAGCGGGTCGAGATTCCCTTGAAGAAGTGTCGGTGGTTCAGGCGAGCAGCAGAATTCATCTTTTTCCGGCAATCGTGCGCATGGGTACCCCTGGCACCTAATTCACGCAGCACAACTAGCGTCTGCCTACAGGTTTTAAAATTGGGTTTCGGCTTGAGGATTGAGGGGTTCCCTAAACCCTAAACCCTAAACGCTGGAGGGCGAGGTTGGCACGGTTTAGAGTCTGGTTTCCGGCCGCCTTGTCAGTTGCACTCACCGAAACGGCTCCGGTCCAATCTCCAACTCTTTATGTCAATCCTTGAAGCAGTTTGACGGCTAAGTTAACGCCTTGCATTCTTAAAGACCTCAAAACCCCAAATGGTACTTCTAACCCGCTTATTCCAAATCCAACTCGCCGGGTGTTAGATGCTTTAAGATTACGGTGAACCTGAAAGCAAGTCTTGGTTGGATGACACATACCGACAACTGTCCAGGGTCATCTACTCAGCTACTAGGCTATAACATCCTCTGCAACAGGGGCCCAGCGCGTAGTGAAAGGCCGAGCTGTACCAAGGCGCCAGACACTGACTTTCTGGCTGGGTTGGCACAGGCCAATCATGCGCACTATGTTACGATCACGTATGGCATAGTAGAAGGCTGGTGAAGCTAGGGACACCTTGCCACCCCGGATGGTCAAGGCCCCAAGGCATCGTGTGCAAAGCGATGCAGTACATGCAAACATGTAGGACGTGGACGAATCGCACGGAACTGCACACACGCAGGGTCGGATTCGGAGGACGGACATGCACAAAGACATGAACCAGCAACTGACGACACGCACCTGTCATTCTGATACGTGGACAGACTTGCCGGTTCTGAGGTTCATGGATCCACAAGTTCGTCAGGAAGACGAGCTCGCTCTTTCATAATACCTTGAAGTTTGTGCATGCAGATGCCTCGTGATGATAGGTATCAAGTCGAGCATGTCCCCAAACCAACTTCGAACAATCTAGGCCGAATCTAGGCCCCCACCTCAACAATCCTCGCCTGCCAAGAACCTATATAGCCAGCACACACAACCTTACCCCAGACCCTACTGTAAACCATTTTCTCCTGATCCTGTGGGTCGTCTCAGCAGAGAACACACCTTCTTCGAGAGACGCGGCAAGCGGCTGTGTTGCAGGGGTCTTACAAACTACGAAGGCCCGGGAAGCAGCCCAGCCAGGGTATGCAGTGTTGGCGCTTGGAACAAGTTTGGAACATTCAGAGGTTCCCCAATCAGACACTGCGCGCTTTCGCTGGCAGGGTTGGAGTGTCGGCTCAGACCCACCAAGCACCCCTAAAAGGTTTCTCCTATCTTGCTGGCTACTTTGGGATTTACAACAGAGGGCGGCTTCAGATTCGAAGGTTTCAAGACCTGTACACCCCACGAACCAAGCGGCACAATTGCTGTTTTGGGTAAGTGGCCCATATATATATATATAGATATAGATATATCTATATATATATATGTATGAGCTTAGGACCGATTGGGGATTGGCTTCAGGTTTAGGGCCTTGGCGTAAGGGCGTACATCCACGAAAAGACATGAGATCTTGTACCTGTGACCTAATGATTGAGCCTATACTGCTACTTAGTTGCTGAGTTCATAAGCCCCCAGCAGTTTACTTATATTTCTCTAGGGTATGATATCATCCTAGAAAGTGCAAAGTGCTCTCATTTAGTTACCAAGGCTACCATCATGGCTCCGTGGAGCCTGCCGAAGCCATATGCACGAAAGATTAAGTCCGAAACCCTCATAACACCTAATACTCCTGCGGCTTCCAGCATGATCCATCCCTGATTCTACGACATTTCTGGTGTTCACTGCCAACTCTATCGCACTCACATCTCACCTTTTGAACCCCAGATCAACCCTTCAGCTAGCTCGCAGCACTATGCAGAGATTGAGAAGCCGCCGCAGGCTTTGCATCTGTCCTGGCATGTGAAGCTTGAGCGACAAAGACACCACACTTCACATCATCAGCGCGAGCCCTTGACGAACCAGGTTTTTGTAGGGTCTTCATATACATTTGCGGGATCTTGCAAATCAACACGTCCGATGGTTCATTGCCAGCGTAGACCCAGGAGCCAGCCCTAAGCCATTACAGCCTCAACAGAATGAGCAAAAAAAGCTGTGCAGGGAGTTTGACTTGGCAGTTTCGGATCCTGCTGCAGGGAGACCGTTACACAAGCGTCGGGTGCAAGGTTCAATCGTGGAGTGAGGGGTCTGAGCTTGTCGGTTTAGGGTTTAGGGTTGAGTGGTACAAGATTCAGAATTTCGTGCTCCTTATGCATTACGGCATCTGTAGCCGCTACGATTGATGGGACAGGTTCGTGCATGCAAACATGCCAATCCCAAGAGACCTAAACCCCGACAGCCCCGCGACCGGAAATGAATGCCTTGAGTAGACAATTCACGTCTCTGAGATTGAACTTCAGTTACACTTTACGTTGTTGGTTGATACACTTGCCCTCAACGAAAATCCTACCTTGGACCACATCGCCACATCAACGTCCAAGAAAAGCTTAAACCCACAACCGCAAAGGGACAGCGCGACTCAACAATCAGACAATCAAGTCTAGTTTAGCGGCTGAGGCTTCGAGGCCACAGGGTGTTGGGATTATATAGGATGCCCTACTGGTCCTTGTACCCACGTAGGATAGACTTTGGCCCCAAAGTACCTATATAAAGATTACTTTAAGGCCAAGGTATGCATTATTTGGGTACATGGACCCTTGGGGATAGGGTCTGGCAGTCGGTTTGTTCCGTCCTCAAGGGTGTGAGAGTTTAGGGCTTAGGTTACGCCCGAAATCCACAGCCTGGAAATCACTGCTTCACTTTGCTCTGGCTCTCGTCTGTCTCGCGGCACGAGTCGACGATGACCTGCAAACAGACCCCGTGACAGAAAATGATAGCACTCGATGAACTTTGAATGCCATCCTGCGTCTGTTGAGGCTGGAGCAGGAAGGATTTAATTCGGGCATAGCTGGTTCAACGGCCTGAAGATCAAACTACTCTAGTAAGTCGGGGGGATGATGCAAGCTTACCATGAGTTGATGTAACGCAATGGTTTGAGAAACGAAGGGCCGCATAGGTACACAGTTTTGTTCAGCGAGCCCTTCACATGTCAGGGCTACCTCCGGAAGAAGCCCACACATGCAAACAAGTTTAGTTCTGCAGCGAAAACCCACCAAAACCCCCAAGCCTCCCTAAACCTTAAACCCTACGCCCTAAACCTGGAAGCTAAACATGAAACCCAAAACCTTAAACCCTACACCCTAAACCTTGAATCTAAACATTAAAGCCAAATCCTTCAACCCCAAACCTTTAATCTTAATTCTGAATCCGAACCCTCACAACTTTACCTGGACCCCAAAAGTATGTAGAATAATAGCCTTTTATAGGTTCTGGGCAATATTTTACCTACTTTGGGGGGCCTAAGTCTAGGTAACCCTAAACCCTAAACCCTAAGCCCGAAACCCCTGCATGCGCTGAATTTGGGAGTGCGTCTTGGGACTCATGCATCGTCGCCAAAAAGCCCGAAACCCTAAACCCTAAGCCCTAAAACCCTAACGTGTCGACCCGAACCAAAGTCCTCCGACCTCCGACGGATCGGAAGCCTTAAGGTTGCACCCCCGAGCCTTAACCCAGACCTTTGGGAGGATCTAGAAAGAGGGTTTAGGGTTTAGGGTTTAGGGCTTTAGGATTTAGAGTTTAGGGTCTAGAAAGTAGATCCCCTAATTTGGGGCCCTATACTGGGGTACTTTTGTTTATAGGAACCCCCATTAAGGGATCTACTTTTTGGATCCTCCCGGGGGTCTGGGAACCGGAGCCTAAGAAACCTACACTTTTAGGGTTCCCCGTTACAACTCCCCTATATGGGAGATTGTCCTTTGTGGGTCCTTATTATAATACGGCACCTAATATTTAGGGTACCCAAAAAGGGACCCTAATTTTGATGGGGTTTAGGGTTCCTTAACATCATTTAAGGGTTTAGGGTTTAGGGCTCCTTTAAGGGTTTAGGGTTTAGGGTTGCTTTATGGGTTTAGGGTTTAGGGTTCCTTTAAGGGGTTTAGGATTTGGGGGGTCGGTCTCAGGATTTCCTTAAAGGCGAAATGAACTCTGAAAGGGTTGAAGGTTCCCAGACCCCTTAAGGGAGGATCCAAAAAGATCCCTTAAAGGGGGTTTGGGGTTTAGGGGTTAGGGGTTTAGGGTTTAGGGGTTTAGGGTTTAAGGGCTTTAGGGTTTAGGGGTAGATCCCTTAATGGGGGTTCCTATACAGTGCCCTTATAGTAGTATAGGGCGCCAAGTTAGGGGATCTACTTTCTAGATCCTCCCGGGGGTCTGGGGTCATATACGTTACCGGGATTCCAGTATAAGGGTAGAGGGCTCCTAGTTTTAAGGGTCATGTGGACCTTGAGGTAGGGTTCAGGAATTTATATTGTAAGGTTGAGGGCCCGAAGAATTGCAACTAGGATTCCCTTGCAGGCCCGCTATTTCTGACTGGTAAGTAATCATAAACCCGCAAAAAGCTGGATAAGTGACCGAACAAACGCACCCTGAAAGCTAAACGGAAACCCTAAACCCTTAAATGATGTTAAGGAGCCCTAAACCCTAAACCCCTTACGGAAACCCTAACTAAGTCAAAGATTCCGGCCGGACCGGGGCTCTCAGTTAGCTCCGACTAGGGCCCCCCAAACGGCATATACAGTAAGCCCCATAAAGTTGGAAACCGGATAAAGGCCAAATAGTGCTAGGATTCCCTGTATATTACTCTGAAGGATTGAGGCTATTGGGTTTCCAACTTTTGGGCTTCTACTGTAAGCAAAAATATGGATAGGGATATCCCATATAAACCCCCTTATAATGAGCCCAATAAGGTAGGGATATCCCCATAAAATGCTTAATATACGGGCCCTAATAAATAGAATAGGGTTTCGGGGTCAATGATACTGTAATTATAATAAGCAACCCCACAAAATAGTATTGGCAATTCTTAAGGCACCTATATTATGCCTATGTGCTTTTCGGGTCCCTAACCAACAAAAACCCTAAACCCTAAACCCCTAAACCCTAAACCCCTAAACCCTAAACCCCTAAACCCTAAACCCTAACCCAGCGGCCGGCTCTGCAGTGGAACTCCAGAAGGCGGCTGGGTAGGACATCTGCACTGTCACCTTCCAGGGGGGGGGGGGGGCTTGAACGCAATCAGAATAATCAGACTATTGGGGTATGTTGTCGCCTCGCGATCAGCGGACTATGAAGGGTTTGTGCTTAAAATGAGCCCCCCAAACCTTGAAACTGTCCAAAAGGGGTCCTTTACCCAGACCCCCGGGAGCCTTAACCCAGACCTTTGGGAGGATCTAGAAAGAGGAGGGTTTAGGGTTTAAGGCTTTAGGATTTAGAGTTTAGGGTCTAGAAAGTAGATCCCCTAATTTGGCCCAATGCTACTAAGGGTACTGTATAGGAACCCCCATTAAGGGATCTACTTTTTAGATCCTCCCGGGGGTCTGGGTACAAGGTTGAGGTTTAAGGATCCTTTAAGGGTTTGGGTTCCTTTAAGTTGAAGGCTCAGGGTTTAGAGTTCCTTTAAGGGCTTACGGTTAAGGGTTCCTTTTAAGTTAAGGGTTTAAGGTTTAGGGTAGGGTTTAGGGTTCCTTGAAGGGTTTAGGGTTTATAGGGCTCCCTTGAGGGTTTAGGGTTTAAGGAGTCCTTTGAGGGTTTAAGGTTGAGGGTTCCTCTGAGGGTTTAGGTTTAGGGTTTAGGAGCCCTCTAAGGGTTCGGAGTTTAAGGTTCAGGGTTTGGGATTCAAGGCTCTGTCACAATCCGCCAGTTGTAGGGGCTTGGAGTTCAAGATTCTGGGCTTTTCTGGTGGGAGGGCCAAGTTCATAAGAGTATACCGCAGCCTCTCAGACTTGGGTAAACCACCCTAACCCCAAACACCGAACCCTAAACCCATAATCTCTAAGTCCCTATATCAGCTAGAATCCAGAAAACACCCAGTGCAGGAACCCGTATACCAGAGCTCTTCAAGGAACCCTTGCAGTAGAACCCGAAAAACTAAATCGAACAACCTTCCTTGTAAAAACCGATGTGACAGAAACCTTACTTAAAGGAACCCCACGAGTTAAAGAACTTCTAGAAACCCTAACCCAAACCCTGAACCAAAGAGCAAACTCCCAATCTGCCCTGGCACCCTCCCAGTGAGTTTGACGCTGCCCTTTACGGCGACGTCGCCATTGGCCCTGTATTCCTCGGGTCTTCATGCTGAGCGGGGTGTTTAGGGCAAATTTCTTTGGCAGCCTCTTTTATGGCTTTCTGTAAGGGTTCTGCGAGGGTTTGGGGTTTGATAGGCTTGGGGTCTGAGGCTTTTGGGTTGTGTGGTTCTTTTAGTTTCGGGATTTACGTCTGGGACTAGATTTTCGGGTCTAGGATGGTTTAAGGTTATATATGCTTCTTGTTAGCATTTTACTTGGGCCTGGTCCTTCAAGTTTCGGGTTCGGCAGCTCTTGCGGCTTGACTTTCTGCTCTGTGTGTGTGTGTGCCGCGCCGGCTGACACAGCTGCTTCAAGCTGTCTGACCTGCGCGGTTGATTAAATCATTCAGTATTGGACCCACAGCAACCTCGCAAAACACGACAACATATCAACATATCCGTAAACGTGAATGACACCCGCTTTCCGTCTATCGAGCACCGAAGTCGAAGGCAAGGGCAACGAAGGACCGGAGCACCTCCGAACTCAAGCCCAAGAATAACCACTGAATTCTAATCGCTGGGAATATATGTGATAATATGCCTATTAATTGATACCATAAGACACTATACTACTCGTGACGACGCTATACTAGAAACCACTGTAATATACTAACATACACTCCCTAAAGCCGGCTGGACATTTTTTTGCACCCTGGAACTGGAAGCCCTGAATCTGCACCGAGACAGAGCATTCGTGCATGACAGTAACTTCGTATCTTCGAGTATATAATGTCACATTACGGTATAAGTATATCATATAATCCTAAAGCTCATGATAAAAGCGGCTTCTGGACAGTTCGGGGTTGGTGGACGACACAATTGGGTTCAGAGTGTATCTGGGCCCCAAAACATCTGCCTTGCAGAACTCATAATGAGGAACCCTATAACAGTGTGCTGTTTGGTGAGCTTGTATAAAGAAATCATAACAGGAGCCCTAAAAGTTTGTATGAAGAAATCATAAAAAGGAACCCTAAAAGAGGTAGGTTATTTCAAGGATTTGCATAAAGAAACCATAATAAGGAACCCTAAAAAGGTAGGTTATTGTGGTTTGGAGCCTAGGTTTGCTTTCGACCGGGCACGACCGTCTCATCAACTCGCAACGCGCCCGTGAACGTGATCTCTCCCATGGTAGTGTCGTCCTGGCAGACTCTCCAGGCTCAGGGCCATGGTTTAGGGTTTTTAGGGTTTCGGATTGGTACCAATATTGTAGGTTTTTTGCAGATATTTGGGCCTAAAAGTACATACTATATGGTACTGTAGTAGTAAAATGTTACTTGGACCCTTTGGGCTAAGACTCTCAACGCGCAGTGAGTTTGGGGTTGGGGCTTGGGCTTCAGGGTTGGGGGGGCCAGCAAACCATGAAACCGGGCCAAAAGGAAGTCTGCACACTGAGGTCGAAGTGCTCATGCAGGGGGCAAGATCTTCTGCTACCCTACCACGTGAATTGCTCTCCGGCCAGGCCCTGTTTCACTTCAGGAGGTAGGGGTAGGGGTAGGGGTAGGTGTGGGGGGAGGGGCTGATAGTGACCTACCGAAACCCCAACCATCCCCAACTTCGGCCTCCTGTCTGAACCCTTCAACTCCCTGAACCCCCCCAAGCTCTGAAGCCCCCAAACTCTAAACTAGGTGGGGCTTTTAAAGCTTTTGAAAGATATTAGTAAATAAGATCCTCTTAAGCCCAATAAGGGAAAATATAAAATGTCCCAAAGCCCGACATAGTAAACCTCTGGAAACCATCCATCCCCAACGCTAGATAGCTTTCTATTTTGCTTCCCCGCTACCGGTCCAATCAAGCAACACACAAGAAAACACACAGCTGCAAGGGAGGCGCTGGTACCCCGAAAGGGCATAAACTAAAGTCTCATAGTAAGGAGACTTGGATCCAAAGCCGTAACCCTAAGCCCACAGCTGCAAGGCCTCCACGAACTGACACCCCACGTTCACGTCCAGCCCGGTTTTCTGGATCTGAAGGCCTTTGGGTCTCAACGTTTATAGGGGTTTCAGGTTTAGGGTTTTGGGCTCAGCTTTCCTCGGGGTTTTCCTTACGGTTTCGTAAGGTACCTGCATTTCTTAAAGTTTCTAGTGTGTCCAACTGGTTTCCTCAACCCACAATTTCCTAAGTTTCCCAGGTTGTCCTCTAGGTTTTACAGTTATGTGCGTCACAGACATCTCCTGGGGTTTCCGGTCGGGTTTATGGTCCTGTGGGTGGGTTTTTCTAGGGCTGAGGCTCAAGGGGACTTGCGCCAGGCTCCTACCAACCCTACACACCTGTTCGGAAGATTGAAACAGGGCCAGAAAGACCAATGTCAGTTGACGCTCTCTCAAACCTGTGTGAACGCGCATCAAGCCCTCTTAGACTCATGTATATCAAAGAAGATCTACTGATGCTGCTGCGGTGCCGGGGCGGCGGTCAGGGCGACTGCGTCCTGTCGAGAGAACCTTTGAGCTCGGGTCGGATATAGGATCTTAGCTTGGGGTTTGGGGTTCTGGGGTTTAGGGTCTTAGGGCTTCGCGAACTAGCATGAACCAACCACGAACCTTCATGTTGCGGAAGCCTTGTTTGGATAGTCAGGGTTCGTGATTTCATACAGTTTCTGACATGGTTGATAAGGACTCGTGTAAAGGTTCAGTGGCTCCGGGGTCTTGAGTTTAATGGCTGAGGGCTTAGTGAATTAGGCAAAATGGCTTGATTTGTACAAGAGCTGGCTGAGCTTCAGGCTGAACTTTAACAAAGGTTAGGGATTCAGGGCTTGGATGTTAACAGCTTGGGGACAGAAGCATAATAGGGTTCAGGTGCTTGCAGTTGCGACTGATGCCAGAAGAGGTGTTCACTGGCCTCTTAACTGCCACAAGTTGACCCGTTTGCTCCATTCTTGTTCGAGGCTCAAACCTTTTAGGTATTTTATAGGATGCATAAATAGAATAGGCCTTCCGGGCACATTGTACGGTAATGACAACAAGGAACCAACACATGGTGTTGGTAACTGATTAGGCCCCGATATTAACTAGACTAGGATTGTTCGGAGTTCGGGGTCAAGGGCTTTGGGTCATCGCTTTCGATCCGAAAGCCCTACAGACCCCCCCGCTTCAGAAATCCCTCTCAACCCCAAGCACAAAGCATACTTTCCGGAGACAGAAAAGCTGAGTGCGAGGCCGCATGAAAGCGGCCCAATGCTGTGACTTCTGTGTAGAACCTCAAGCGGTGAAGTTTTCCACTCGTGGCATTGACCTCTTTTTGCTGACACGAACTATGCAAAATTATGAACTGAAACACCGAAATCGATCCGCTGCATGTTGAAGAGGAAATCTCTATAACCCAACAGCCAAAGCCCGAGCTCCCAGCCCTAAGCCGAAAACTTATCCTCTAAACTTGCGAGCCTGAAGCCTGTTGAGCTTTAGAGCTGTAATTACAGGGGAAGTTGCAGATATTCAGCTGTGAGTATTTACTGAGTTCAGGGGTCAAAGTTTGTGGCCACAGCCACTGCGGGCAGTAAGCTGTGAAACGAGCTATTGAGCGCACTCTTGCGACAAGATCTGCTTTTTTGCCGTTACAGCTGTTTTACCTTTGGGATGTTGGCCGGGTTGCGGTTTTCGTTTCCGGGTTTACAAGTTGAAAGGTGAAGGAGAAAGAAGAAAGGACCTTCTCAATTGTTGTTGAATCATCCTGAAACGACACGAGACTAAGGTCCCTTACTTCAACTTATTTTTCTGGTTGTTTCTTATGTACTGTGGCTACTTGGGAGTTTGACTTTACAGTGAGGTTGTGCAGCATAGTGCAAATACATATAAGTATCCCTTCATCCCACGCCAGGGAGCTCGTCGGTAAGCGAAATGTTTATGTCTCGCTGACTCATCAAACTCACCTCACTCGTCGGAGCGAGAAATAAATGCAGCATTAGGCACATGAAACTTAAATACGAATTCTGGTCGACTTGTTACTGCTGCTTTCTGCGGGCTGTGATAATCTGTGACAACGAATGTTAATGGTTGAGTTGAGGGTGCTGGACTTTTTACCAGCACGGGCCTTAACAGGACTCGCGGAGTCGAGGATGTTCGAGAGCTTCCGAAACCACTGTAGAAATGACTGCAGCCAGCAACTAACTTGAACCCTCTATCCCAAGCGGCACACACACGCCTTGAAACCTCCATCAAACATTGTACATTCTACTACATCCTGCTTCCTATTCCACGGATAGCCGGTTGCCTGCCCTCCCGCGCGCATACACACACACACACACCTACCCAATGATCTCAGAGACTGACTGATGATAAGCCGTAGGCCCTGCCTAGCAACTGTAAGTGCTCACCTCATGGAGTTCAAGGCTCGCAGGGATTATGGGCTGTGCCGCAACCAGACAAGCAAACGAAAGACAAGTCGTGCATTAAAGAAATGCATCTTTGAGGGGATTGCCAAGCTTCGGGTTTAGATTCTTCGTGCTCGGTGCTTTTTCGACCCAGGCTCTCGGAGGGGTTAAAACTCAGAATGACTTTAGAGCTCAAACCCATGGATCCTAAAGTCCTAAACCCCAAGCTCTAAACCTCTAAATCCTTAGCCCAGAAGCCTATACACCCTAAACCTAAACCCTGACCCTTATAAACCCCAAACCCTGAACCCTATAAACCCTAGGAAAAGCCCTTCATCCGGCGGCCTTGCGGTAGCGCTCGTCAGCCATTGAAATACTGAAGTCGCGCTCACTCTTCAGGGTGACCTGCTTTCCAAGACCCCTTAGTGTTCCTTCTGGAGTTATTGAATTTCAAATCCCCAAAAAAAGATGCTTCATCAGGGCAATTCCTCTGGTGGCATAACTGAATCATAGACGGAGCCTGGTAAATCTCCATGGTGTGGTTTGTCTGGAAGAGTGTGAAAACCGACCTTACCCAACCTGACCCCGGCCGAAGCCCCAAGCCTTAGGCCTCACCTGAAACTCTACTCTACAGCCTAAGCTGAGAAACACACGAGGATCCCATCACATGCCCACTCCGAACTCTGAAGCTTGCGAACCACAAACCGCACCGTTTCCAAGAAGCTGAGGCTGCACCTGAACCCCAAATCCATACAAGTGAGTTGAGGTGTGAAAGTTTAGAGTTCCAGGATTTTAGCAAGCATTTAGAGTCCAGGGCATCGGGAACCCCCTTAAACCGCATACCAACAGCGGGGGCTAGGGGGGTTTGGGATCCGGCAACCTGCAATTTAAGAGGGCCGGCGCAACAAATCCTAGACCCCAAAACAAGACGCCAGCCTTGGCTGTCTGGGCAGTGTCGACTCCCAACTCTGCAGATATCGCAGAGAGGCCGACCTCTCTTGGGGCAAGGCGCAGAACTTCTAGTAGTAGTAGTAGTAGTAGTAGTAGTAGTAGTAGTAGTCGTGGTAGTAGTAGTAGTAGTTTTTTGGAACTGCGGTCTAGGGTGTGGGGAAGCTGACGGCTTAACGGTTCAATGGTATGGGCTGTACAAATACACAGCTGAGGGTATGGGAAGCATGGTGCCTCTCACAGTGTATGTAGGGGCTTTCTAGAGATCTCCCCGAGCATGGCCGGACCACGGCGTACTACAATGCGCCCCAAACATTTCCCGAACCTCAACAATACCCCCCTTTTAATTCTGCTGCAACATACACCAACATCCTATAGCTGATAAATTATAAACCCTATTCAAATTGACGACGAGCTATCATGTAAATTTCTACAGCAATAAACCCCTAGTTTCTTAAGGTTTGGTCCAAATGGGCCTCCTTAAAGCGGCGCATGCCCAGATCCCGGGAAAGCGCCTGAACCTGTTGGTTTGTCGTAGCTCTCAAAAGCCAGAGCGGATGAGAGGGCCTGACCATCGATTTGGCAAGCAGGGCTATAAGCAGGGTAGGCAGAGAGGTAACGACAGGAAAGGGTGGTAAACCTGAAGCAGAGCGACTTCGAACTCGCCATTGACACTGAGCTTGGCAATGTTGGCCCCTTTCACGGCTTTGAGCGAGGGTCCTTGGAACCAAGCGGTGCTGCAGGATTCGGCTATTCATTCTGGAGCTCGGACAATGCAAGCAAACTAATTTCATCTTGGACTCCATAAGCCCTGTAGTATAGACTCTTAACCCCTAATGATCGGAAACAAGATGCATGCCCCACCTCAAGATAGCTCCACCTTGCATCGAAAATTTTTAGGGGCTAGGCTCGAGCCTGCAAGAAAGGATCTATAAATTTCTGCCTTGATCCAGCCAGCCGCTAAGTTCGCATGGCATGACCACTCTCGACCCAGTTCTACGTCCTGCGAGACCCTCACCACGATCATTATACACCGATCCGACAAGCTGCCGTCTCGCATAAAGGTGATTGGAACCCTTAACGGTGAGTTTTCGTCTCCCCTCAAGCGTAAATTTCAATTCTGTCGGGCCCCTTTCGGGCTCCATCTTGTACCTTGGGAGGGTGGGGCCTTCGGGGTGAGATCTGAGCGCTGAGAGCTCTGAGTTTGGCAGCTCGGGTGTTTGGAAGGGGTTAGAGCTTCCCTGTGACCCCAAACCCTACAAAATAGTAGGTTATGACCCCTTAATTAGAGGGGAGAACCCTTAAAACGGTAGGTTTTTGGATCCCCAGGTCGTAGCCGCCCTGAGAACCAGAATAAAACTAATGTTCATTTTCAGCCCCGCAAGTTAGATTATAATTATAAGAAAAATGAAAGCATAATTCCTAAGAGCAGTCAAGGCTTAGGGGCTTATAGGGTTTGAACAGATACTCAGGTCAAGATTTGGAGAGCTTTGGCCACAATCCAAACCCCTCAGTCCCCAAGCACCTGCCCTGAGCTCGGCGTGTTTGATTCCAAGGCTCTCCATTGGCTTGCATCGATGCGCACTGTCACCTTTCTGACTTGAGGGCTTCCTCTCTAGAGCTTCAGAGACTTCGGAACTCGTTTCTCCTTCCAGTGGTCCATCTACTTCATGAAACTGCTCTGTTCCCAGTGTATGGGAAGATTACATACAGTTTGGGCTGCTGCTCTCAGGTCTAGGTTAAACTACGGTATATTGCCAGGCGACCTTCGGTTCACTGCTATTTAAGGGCTGTTGCGGAGAGGTGCCGAGTTCTTCAGCACCGAATGCTTCTGCAGCTGGATTCCTGGCTAGTGCTCACCAGCCCGAATACAAAGCCTCGATGCAGCTCAACATGTTGGTGGGTGTTACTGCAGGTGCCAGCTTTCCTTCATGGCGGGGATGCCAAACTTTGACATGGGCTCCTTGATTTGCACCCCAGATCACGAAACGCTACCGAATCCTAAACCTGAACTCTGAACCCTAACCACAAACCCGAAAACCCAAACCCTTTTAGGGCAGTCTTAGGGAGCCTCCTTGCGAGAGTCACCCGGCCTAAGCCCGATGCCCACCCTGCCAAAATGAACAATCGTGGACCCGTATTTGCAAAACTCCACACCACGATCCCCGAACTCGGAATGATCCAACGAGCGTAAAACTTACCGTAAAACCCAAAAATAACACAACTCCCAAAACCCAACAACTTGCACCTGGCAACCCCTGAACAACAGCGCAGCTTACGCAACCACCAGGCCCTGCCCCCTACCCAAACCCTGAATCCTACACCCTCAACCCTAAACCACCACCCTTCCGAAAAAAGCGGCCAAGGTGCTCCCACCCCTTCCCAAGCCCTTGCAAGGCCCGAAACTCACACCCTAAACCATCCCCGTTCCAAAAATCATGGCCAGGGTGCTGTGGAATCCCCGGGGGTGGAATATTCCGGCCCCAGGCTGCTGGCATCGAACCTGCCGGCTCTTTTTTGTTTTTAGGAGTTTGGGTTTAGGCATTAGGGGTTTGTGGTTCAGGCTTTAGGAACTTTAGGGGTTTGGGGTTTAGGCGTTAGGGGCTAGGGGTTTGGGCTTTAGGGGTTTAGGGGTTCAGGGGCTTAGGGGTTTAGGGGCTGAGAGCTTTTTGGGGCTTAGGGAGTTCGCTTCCTTTCTGAGAGCAGCTTCAGTTTGGGGCTTCAGTAGGGCGTTGGGGTAAGGGTTTTTATTCATGTACAAGAGGCTATATCGGTAACTGTAAGCCAGAGTATATCTGAAAGCCCGAAACCGTAAAGCCTGCATCCTAAACGTCATAGATCTGAACCATGAGGCCGAAGACCTGAGAATTACAACGGACAGCCCGAAAAGCCAATCTCCATATGGGTGTGGGGTGTAGGTTGTGGGCTTCATTTTTTCGTGCCTTGATTTTGTACAAAGGATCACACCCCAAAAAACTGGTTCAAACGTTACATCGGTGACGTATAAGGCAAATATGGGGCGTGGCAGGCCTTAACCCCATTAGCTGGATGCATTCATGTCCTGTGCACCATGCATTTCGCTCCCCCCAAAAATCATAAGGCCTTAAACCGGGAAATGCCGTACAGTATACTATTAGCATACCGTACAGTATACTGCAGGAGAATATGGAGCAGTAGAGTATATCCTTGAGCATGTAATACCGTATGATAGTGTTGTAAAGTATGGTATAGTTTCGCGTAGCATAGTATAGCACATTGTAGTATTATAAACAGGCCGAGGAGTTCGCGCCTCGCTCCCTGGATGAGGGCAGCCTTGTCCGTCTGCAGTGGGTCGTCGCAGTATGCGAAGGATGCTTGCGCCATCTTCAAATGTCCAAAGAAAACGCGAAGGCGCGGGCGCGGAGCAAGTCCGAGCAGAAGTGACCCACGAAGAGAGTAGAAGGAACACTAGAAGCTCAGAAAACTGCATAATTATTCCTTGCTGTGGTAAGGGTGGTGAGTTTTGTAAGGAGAATACTGATGCGGACCCATGTCCGATATGCAGAACATCAATTAAAAATCAGACGGCACTGGCTCAGAGCCAAATGCTGGCAGACACGAAGGTTTCAAGCTCATCCCTGCCCTGCTGTTGCGGCTTAGGGGTTTAGGGTTTAAGATGTAAAGCTCATCCTAACAATGCCAGGGACACTCAGATACGACGCGGGCTTCCGACAGTCAGGAACGCCAATAAACACCAGTGCCCCCGAAATGAAGCCACAAGTCTTAGATACTGGGGTCTTGTCAGGGAACTTAATAATATAAGTTACCTTTAGTATGGCAACTTAAATTAAACCCCTTAACAAGAACCCAGGATACGGGGCCTTGATCTCACTGGGAACCTGCTTGGCTAGGAACATGGATACAGTTCAGCAGCGGCAGCTCGCTGCAGGAAAAGGGAACGAGAACCATCCCCTAAACCTCAGGCCTAACGGTACCTATGGACTCCATTGCTTTTCCCTGTTGTGGTTAAATCCCAGTTTCATGTTCAGGATCCAATCTTTACAAATACTTAAACGAAAGGTGACCAGCGAAAAGAACTACCTCAGAGAGACTACAGTCCCTAAGCCCTAACCCTCATACCCCATAGTACAGTAGCCCTTCAACAACGAACCCTGACAACGAGCCCTTAAAGAAAACCCAAGATGCCCAAGGGGCTGAGTACCCTAGCCCAAGAAAGGTGAACGTTTTCAATTATGGTAGGATCATATACAAACCCCACAAGTTTAAAGGCTGCCTACTCAGCTACAAAGTACCAAAGCACCCTTCCAGATGCGGCACCTTCAACAGAATCAGATACAGGACAGTCTAAAGTAGATCATACCATCCGCCCTAAGTCTCTGTCCAGGCTAACCGGCCCAGGCTCATCTGCTGAAATCCTGAACCCTAAATTCTAAATCCCTCAACCCTGAAATCTTAAACCGCGAACCCTAAACCGTAGAGCCCTAAAAACTACTCCTATGACACTTGGGCGGTGACCACAGCTAGCCAGGAGGTTTCCGGATTCAGGGCAGACGCAGTTGCCCTGACAGGAAGGCTTTGAGTGTAGGGTTTATGTTTGACTTCAAGGCTTAGTGTTTAGGGTTTAGGGTGTCGGGTTCAGGTTGCATGAAGTGTCCTGAAGAAGCCGCAGACTCAAACCTTAAGGGATGTGTCTGCAGCTTAATTACTTGGATTGACAGTTCTTGTGCCAGCCAGAAGTGAGCTTGCCAAACCCTAGACCCTAAACCCTAAACCCCTAAACCCTAAACCCTAATCTGTGGATTCAATTGTTTTGGGTTTACGGGTCAGGATCGCGGCCTTAGAGCTGAATTCTGCGATGAAAGATGCGAGGATGGCCGCTTCAACTGTTCTCTCGACGTCATGAGGGATCGCATCCTGCAAACACCGTGCAACCACTGGCTCAATTACAAACCCCAAGGTAGCTTTCTCATTTTTGCAGCCAGGATCACGCTTGTGGAACGAGGTGAGGAGAAAGTAAGGAATCTGCATCGTCTTCGATGGTGATGATTTCGTGGTGGCGGCGGCGGTGCGGTTGACAGATGATATTGATGGGTCGTGGCGGTGGGAATGAGCAAATGCAAATGACACAATGCGAAAGCTGCAAACATGAGCTGCAATTAATCGTGAGCTTGCTTGAACCTGACCTTGGCGAGCTTGCCTGGATAGTTTCGGAGCTATACTTGAGTTTTAGGGTATAGGCCCTGCAGCTTTATACGGTACAGAACTCAATGTTCATTTTCAGGAACCGGGGTGACGAACTTGGGATCTCAGTCCTTACTAACACTGACAAAAACCCCTAAAGCCTGAACTGCAAAACTTCCGAACCCCAAAACCTTGAACACTAAAACAGCCGAAACCCTAAACTACAATAAAGGGGATCCTCTAAGAGTTCTATGAGGATTTGAAACTAAACGCCCCTCAACGCTGAAATCCCATCCTCAAGCACTTGTCTGCGCGTGCCTCTTTGCAAAGCCCAGGAGGATGTCAACGCCTCCCAAGAGGCCGACACAGTCATGTACTTTTCCTTTAGTTCAATGCTTAAGATTTGGGGTTTGATGTACCCTTTTAGGATTTGGGGCAGATAGAAACAGTCATGTGCTTTCATGCTTAGGATTTGGGGTTTAGGGCTTTGGAGTTGGGACTCAGCAGTCGGGCCTTGAGATGTACTCTTTAGGATTTGGGAGTTTCCGAAAATTAGGGGTACCGTATTTTGGGGCTCTTACAATAAGGATCCTATTATTTCGGGTACTATATTAGGGTCCCCTATTTTCGGAAACTCCCTAGGGCATTTCGAGGTGAGGTTGGGTTTGGGGTTTAGTTGATCTTACCTTTGGTTAGTAGGGAATGGAGGAATGGGGTACAATTATAACTGCTATTACTACCATTCTTCCATTCCCTACTAACCAAAGGTAGGTGATGTGAGTGGACGATGGGCAACCCCTGAACTGTCAACCCTGAGCCCTGAAACCCCAAACCCCGGCCCTGAACATTAAAAAATAAACCCCAGACCCCTTAAGGGAGGATCCAAAAAGTAGATCCCTTAGTGGGGGTTCCTATAAAGTACCCTTAGTAGTATAGGTCTACTTAGTCTACTTGGAGGTTCATGGGTAGTTATAAGTAAGGTTATAAGTAGGGTAACTATACTTATAACCCATATCAGGGGACTTATAACGCCATCTATAACTAGCCATGAACCTCCAAGTAGGCCCTACACCCTATACCCTTATAGAATCCCTATAGATCCCTTTAAAGGGACCCCCAAAGGATCCCAGCCCTAAACTTTAAACCCTAAACACGAAACGTTAGGGAAAGATGCAGGCACCTATGTATGCTTACCCAAAGTAGTTCCTTTTGGGGGTTACCTTATAGAATTCTAAATGTGAACCCCCAAAAGGAACTACTTTGGGGCCTTTGGGTAAGGTGCAGAGATGCTCAACGGTCCCGGGTGGGCACAGCTTATGAAGGAAAGCTCTAGGACCAGATTCCAGGCAGGGATTAAGTAAGGCTCAGGTCTAAGGTTCAGGGTTTGGGGTTTAGGGTTTAGGGTTTAGGGTTCGCGGTTTAGGGTTTAGGGTTTGGGGTTTGGGGTTTAGGGTTTGGGTTTAGGATAGACCTCAGACTGAGACTTGGTTTGCAAAGAGTTCTGTTTTCAAGTGGGGGCTCACAACCAACCAGCCGCAGCCACGGTAAAGGCCCTGTGCCGCCGGTGGACCCGAAAGAAGCGACAGTCGAAGGTGGGGTTTCGGAACTCTCAAATCCTATTGCAAAGGGCCACAGAAAGGAAAGCAAATCTTTACAACACCCAAACCACTATACAATTCTATAGGACACGTGTAAAACCCACAACCTTTATACCACCCACCCACCAAGCCACACAAAATCCGGCCTATTTGGGTGAAGACCGGGCACCACTCATAGGACTCATCGGGCTCGAACCTGCTGGAGATGGCATCAAGAGACAATAGCATGCTTCAGGGTTTGGACATAGATGGGGGCTGTTCGGGTTCCGTTTCCTGGGTCCGTGTTCCGTGGCTTTTCTAGGTAAGCCCCGAACCCTATAAACCCTTCAACAACCTACTCATGAAGCCCTTCTTTGAGGTTCATGGGTAGTTATAAGCGGGGGGCTTATATCCCCACTTCCAACGACCCATGAACCTCCAGGTAAGCCCCAGGCCCCTAAACCTAAAACCCCAAACCTACAGCACCAAAGCCCCAAACTTACAACCCCGGCCCCAACACCCTAAACCCATAAGCCCTAAACCCCGAAGCCCTGAACCTCCGAACCCCAACCCTAAACCCCGGTAAACCTCTGAGCCCCAAGCCCCAAAGCCCTGAAAACCCCTAAACCCACCCTAAAACCCCAAAACTCCTAAGCCCCTAAACCCCCTAAACCCCTAAACCCCAAAGCCCCAAAGCCCCCAAAAACCGCTTCTTTCAGCCGAGGCGCTCGAGGCGTTGGGACGCCGGAGGTCTCAGCCGTCGCACCTCGAAGCCGGCCTTCGGTAACCCCAAAGGCTCAAAGGGCGTTTTTGGGGCTGAGAGGTGGGGTCTATGGGGTCATGTTTTGTTTTGTGGTTTAGGGTTTAGGGTTTAGGTTTTTTTTTGAACTCCTTTTCTGCGAGGCACGAAGTCTCGAGAGGCCGTAGGGCCAGGAGGGTTGTCGGGTTTAGGGTTTGGGGTTTGTGGCTTTTGGGGGGCTATGGGGTGCGAGTTACAGGGTTTCTGGTTTACGGGAGTGCTTAAGTTCAGGGTCGTGGGGGAGTTTGGGGGGTGTGGGTGGGGTGCAGGGTTTGGGGATATGGAGGCTATCCCTAAGGGTCCAAGTACATAATAATCATATACTCTTCTAAATATTGAGCCACATAACTACTATCCTAAACCCAAGTACCTAATTATTGGGTCCTTTGGACCCTTAAGGTATGGGCTTGTGGGGTTACGGGGTTTGTGGCTCTGGGGGCTCAGGAGTGTGGGTTACAGAGTTTGCGGCTTAGGGGTGGGCTTAAGTATGGGGCTAAGGGCTGGGGACACAATCGGGTAGGTCGGGGTGCGAAACCCTTGCGCCGCTAGGTAACCCAGTAGCCCCTTGATGGGAAAGGGTACCCTTTTCCTCCTATTCGGCTTAGTAAGGGAACCCCCCAAAAAATGGCACTACTGGGAACCTAGCCTGTCAGCACTCAGCCCTTACACCGTTCGCTCTCCTGGAGTTTAAGGTGCCGAGGCCCCCTGCACAAAGGAAGGGCAGGTCGTAGATTGTCCGGAGAAACAGCAGACCTGCACCATCGTTCAGGTGTCTAGGGTTGCTTCGTCTTCTTCGAGCTGGCGACACCTCAATCCACTTGCATGGCCCGCACGGAATATCTAGCTTCTGGTAGCTTCGGTGGGTTACGGTTGGGGAAAACGGGATCAATTTTTTGGGGATCCCGAACGCTGCAAGTTCCCAAACGCAGGTGCCGTCTGCCTGCGCTGAACACCTTGAGCGCCGTCCAAAGCCTTAGCGGCGCGGCACCACAGCTCCAATATGCAATATATATATATATATATATATAATGTATACATATATATATATATATCTATATACACGCATATCTGTGTATATGCATATATGTTTAGATGTATATATGTATAATGTGTAAGTATAATATGCGATGTGCTCAACACCGGCCTTGTTTCAACACTAAGGCCCCGACCGATTATCTGGAAACGGATACCTGGACCGTGGGCATGAGATTGGGGTGTTTTGGCGTTTGTTGCCAGCAGCGTACTGCAAGCATACACGATCAACTCTAAACCATTCTAAGCCCAGAAAAACAGACTCGCCCCCTTTCCCAAAACTCAGACAACCTAAAAGCTGACCAGAACGACGTGTATGGGTTTAGAGCTGAGGAAAGTGAATGATGTATTCGTGACTGCCACAAGCCTGGAACCTTCTTCCCAAACCTGAGCCCTGAGTCCAAGGTAAACACCCAGCCCAAAGGATGCAGAAAAGCAGTAAAAAGTCTTTCGGCCTGTTTGAAGCAAGCAATAACAGATGAGGGAAAATGGGGGACCAGTTCGGAGGTCAAGGCGTGCAAGAGGTGGATCTTTGTGGCTGCCGGCTTGAAAGCACCCCCCTCCCCAACAGTTTCCCACAAATCCAAAACCCTGAGCCTTCATCGGCCCCTCCAAGCCCAACCTTCGATGCCCCCAAATCCTCCAAGACCTGCCCCCGGCAAAAGTAAATCTCGAATCCCACCAAGAAATTACGACAAGTAAACTCAGCCCCCGGCTTTCGGAGGCCCCAGAAAATCACAGCGACAAGCCGCAGGACATCCATGATGGACCGAGTCCTGGTATGTAGGAAGAGTTTAATTATTTAAGGTCAAAGTACTCTTGCCGCCGAGCTGCAGATTTGCAGACTAGGGTACTCTGCTATCTATCATGGTCCTTTGTACTTTTCAGGCTGCACCATCATCTACCTTGCATTGGCTGCTATAAACCTCCGCCTGCGAATGATTATCAGGATGAAGAGCATGCGTCAGCATTGCTTGATCGCTTTCTTTGTTCCTAATATTAATCTGAGCAGACTGGTTGTTCACAGCTCCTGTGGCCAAACCTTCGGCATCTACATCTACGTGGGTCTCGAAGAAATCCCTAGGCCCTATGCAGTGGCACAGTATACGAACGGCCACCCTGAGCCCGACAGTCCACTGAAACCAGCAGCCCCAAGCCCGTAGACCCGTGGGGTCTGAAACCCTGAAGCCTAACATAGCAATAAGCAAACCTGAACCCGAAATCATGGAACCAAACTGAAGCCTTTTTCCGGCTTTGTTTTTTTTTCGGAGTTCGGTGCAAACTGCATCTACCCACAGGCCCCAAAGTAGTTCCTTTTTGGGATTACCTTATAGAATTCTAAACACGAACCCAAAAAAGGAACTACTTTGGGGCCTATGGGTAGTAGTTCCTTTTTTTGGTTATCCGAAATCTCTATTATAGGATCCTAACCATAAAACCGGTTAACCAAGAAAAGGAACTACTTTGGGGCCTATAGGTAGTTTTTAGGGATTACCTTGTAGAGTTCTAAATACGAGCCCCCAAAAGGGAGCTACTTTGGGGCCTATGGGTAGTGTGCCGTTCTGTTGGACACGTTGTGGCTCAAGGCCCCGGCCAGATGAAGGCCAAGGTGGAAAACACGGCGATGAGGATGATCATGTTCGACCTCGGCTGGTGCGCCCTAAACCCTAAACCCTAAACCCTGGCATTTTGGGTCGAAGCTCTGCAAGCTCCGTCCCTTGGCTTGACTGGTGTAGAGCCTCTCAAATCTTTTCGGCTTAGGTAGGATTGTTGCTTGGGCTTCAGAATTCCGGGCCATCCCAGATACTCCAATTTCCCTATTTGGTTCAGAGTTCAGGGCTCAGGTTGGGGCTTAGGGATTTCGGTTTCAGACACCCGAGCTTCGCTCAGATCCGACGGCTTACCTAAACCCTAAACCCTAAACCCTAAACCCTAGAAGCTCGACCAGGTCAGATCCAGGATCCTTCGACCACGACGAGGCAAGTTGTTGTGCCGCAGACTGCAAAGAGAGGAATCCAAACACTGTCCTGTGTTGCAGCAAGGTCCTATCAGCTTATAATTAAAGGAACCCGGATTGCCAAGGACATCAACCCCCAGAATACTCACCCTGAAGATCAAACAACACTACAACCGAAGACTCCGCCATTCGCAAGAATCGGCAGGAACTCTTGAGGCGCTTGCAGAAGGGCCTTCCAAAGGAGTCGGACGACATTGTTGCCTCAAGGGCGATGAACCAAATGAGGCCAGAAGGGTCCAATTAACAAAGCTCTATACTGCATACAAAGTTGTTTTATCGTGCTGGAAACAAACCCTGGCCTCAAAGTGGATACTGGTTGAAACGAACTCGTTCAGGCCAAAGTGCATCCCGCATAAACACTTGGAGAGCTTCAGCTCCGTCTTCGGGATCAAGCAGGGAGCACTGCCAAAAGCATCAGATCTAAACATATCGCAGATGCATGCCTGTTCATGCAGCGCAGGAGGCGCAATATTCAGCAAGCGTGAATTGAACCAATCAGGACTTCGTAGCTCAAACTTCCCACGAGAGCCCTAGACCCTGCTGGGGTTTGAGTGCTGGCGAGAGTGCGTGATTGCAGTCTAGCCTTGAAGGAAACTCACTCCATCAGTCGATGGTTCTCCCGTGCCGCGCAGAGTGCGGAGTGTCTGATTCTGTTTCTGCCTTTGTTGAGTCACGATTTCCAAGTCTGGGACGTGGGGCGTCAGTGTAGCTTTGTATGATGATAGGGTATGGGGTTTTGAGGTTCGTAACGGCGGATGCACATACAATCACATACATGCCTTACGACCTGAACTCAAGACCCCAAGTCGAAACACACAGCTGTTGACAAACACGGGGATGCTTTTAAAACTTTCCAACCCACCCCACAGCCCACCAGACAACAAAACAGAACACTGTAAGAAGGGATAGTTAGCCGGAAAAACCTAGACCTATACCCATGAAAGGGGTTGGGCCTCTCCGGTGCTCCGACAGCTCTTCGGAGGCAGCCCGGTCCTTCAATGGAGAGCTTACAAGAGTTTCAGATCTAAGCTTTTGGGTTTTGTGGCTGTGGGTTTGGGGTCTCTAGGCATTCGTAGAAGTTCTATTATGACCTGGGGATAGGCGCTCCCGCTTACGCTTTGCGGCCTGAGGTTCAGGGAGTTTAAGGGATTGTATATAGGAGCTCGGGCCTAGGGATCTACAGGCTTGGCTTTCAACTACGGGCAATAATTAAGGAATTCGCGGACGGATTTCGGCAAGTTCTGCAAGACTTCGAGCTCCAGTGACCCGGGCTTGCTCTAAGCTTGCTTACTCGAGATGCTCGAGGCCAGGCTTGAGGCCACGAAAGCTGAACAAGAGTTCTATGAAACTCCTTGAAGAACCTTCGGCAGGAGCACCTCCGGATGCCCTGGTTTAAGTTGTGAGAGTTGGAGCCGTTGGGGCTCTATGTTGTGAAGACTGGGGCAGGTGCCTCAATCTGCACCGCAAGCCCCTCTTCCCAAAAACGAGAGCCAATAGCAGCTCACGGCACCACCAGGTCCAGAATCCTAGAAGCCTCCGAATGAGGCCAAAAAGGCGATCCGCCAGACCGCCAGAGCAGAGCACGTTTCAACAAGGACTCGAGAACCCTGCAAAAATGAAAGCGACTGCACAATTTTCCAAAGTCTGTGTCCAGGGCCCCGGACTGCGCTGACCTGGTAGTGCTCCTCGTCGAGGCCCAAGAAAGCCTGGGTGGCTAAGTGGATGGTTTGGGGAGTCTTGGGGGTCTCGGATTAGCCGACTGCAGGGACAAACTGACTAGCGTCCAGGTTGTGAATAGAAACTTGCCTTTGAGGTCTGCTAGTCGGTATTCAGGTTGGGAATTCAGCCAAGAAGCGTGGTCGCACATCACGTGGGTGAGCATCTGCGAGCTCTTGATGCCTGATTCACGATGCAGGGCGAAGAGAAGAAGACTTGGCAAGAGAAGGCACATCAGAAATGGAGTTCCGTTCTGCCACTGCTCTTACCTGCTCCTTATCTTGAGCAAAGAAATAACGATTCAGACGCCTTCGTCTTCATGCCCCAACTGCCAGTGACTGTGCAGCAACTTGGGCTGGCATTACGCCAGATCAGGGTGTCGAAACAGACGGAGTTAACGAGCAATTACTGGGCGTCGGGGTTATCTCACATCAGCTGGTGAGAATACACATCAATGCCGACAGACGCTGGTTTAGGGAGAATACACATCAGCGGGAAATTTACACATCAGAACTAGCTAAA
>BGNK01000093.1:94146-158776 GCA_003297005.1 Symbiodinium sp. clade A Y106 | reverse complement strand
AAGGTGAAGATACAGAGCTTGATAAGATGATATAACGTCTATAATGCGTTCCCCGAAGTAGACGCCGTGCAGATGCGTAAAACACCCAGTTGATACGAGATAGCCCCGGGACCCAGTAACGGAGATACGGCAACACAAGGTGAGGTTTCAAGGGCGCTGGGAAATCTCGAAAGAGTCTTTGGTCAATCTATATATGACCGCATGTTCAGGTTCCTTCCGTTAGCGCAAACCCTGGCCCCAAGGGGCGGAAACATGCACGTTTGAAGTCGTTCCCAGAAGCAACTAGGGCAAAGGACAACATGAGCTAACCTCTATGTAATTTTCGACTTGTGTCTTCTTGATCTTCAGGGTTCAGACTCTCATGTTGAGCTTCCGTGGATTCTATGCTCAACCCAGGAACCGAACCTGCTTCACCTGCGGCAATCTGGCTCTGGAGGCCAACTGGTTCGTCGACACACGTACCATATCGTCTAACGAAGGTGGCATCAGTCAAATGAAGGGCTGAGGCAAAGGACAATGGCTTGCAGTATTGGCACAAGACCTTCGAACGATAAGCCCAGCGCTCGTAGCTGTAGTTCAGCATTACGGGATATTGCGCAAGAAGGCCAGGAATTGTCTCCAGACTGACAAACTTCTGCAAGAGGACGATCTTCCTTTCCAAGTTGGACTCGATGCGCAAGCAAAGTAGAGCAGGCTTGTTCACAACCATTCTGGCGACTTGCCGCTTTGTGCAACCCAGTTCTGCTAGCCAACAGACCTTTCGATTCAGATTTTGACTGACACTTGTTCCCAATATCGACGGAAAGCGCGAAATCACCTTGGCAACCTCAGTCTGGTTCAAGCCCAGGTCGCACAGCCATTGGACTGTCAGCTTCAAATTCGTTTCGATGCTGAAACCAACAATGTGTGGAAACCGAATAAGCGCCTTGCCAATTGCAGATTTCTTCAAACCCAGATCTCGAAGCCACTGGACGGTCGGCTTCAAATTCTCCTCGATGCTGCAGCCTAGCACCTGCGGAAATCGACCGATGACTTTGGCAATCTCGGCTCTCTTGAGGCCCAGATCTCGAAGCCACTGGACGGTCGGCTTCAAATTCTCGTCGATGCTGCAGCCTAGAACGTGTGGAGCTCGACCGATCAGTTTGGCAATCTCAGCTCTTTTGAGGCCCAGATCGCGAAGCCACTGGACGGTCGGCTTCAAATTCTCGTCGATGCTGCAGCCTAGAACCTGTGGAGCTCGACCGATCACTTTGGCAATCTCAGCTCTTTTGAGGCCCAGATCGCGAAGCCACTGGACGGTCGGCTTCAAATTCTCCTCGATGTTGCAGCATAGCACCTGCGGAAATCGACCGACCACTTTGGCAATCTCAGCTCTCTTGAGGCCCAGATCTCGAAGCCACTGGACGGTCGGCTTCAAATTCTCCTCGATGTTGTAACCTAGAGCCTGTGGAGCTCGACCGACAACTTTGGCAATCTCAGCTCTGTTGAGGCCCAGATCGCGAAGCCACTGGACGGTCGGCTTCAAATTCTCCTCGATGCTGCAGCCTAGAACCTGTGGAGCTCGACCGATCACTTTGGCAATCTCAGCTCTTTTGAGGCCCAGATCTCGAAGCCACTGGACGGTCGGCTTCAAATTCTCCTCGATGCTGCAGCCTAGAACCTGTGGAGCTCGACTGACAACTTTGGCAATCTCAGCTCTTTTAAGGCCCAGATCGCGAAGCCACTGNTCGCGAAGCCACTGGACGGTCGGCTTCAAATTCTCCTCGATGCTGCAGCCTAGAACCTGTGGAGCTCGACTGACAACTTTGGCAATCTCAGCTCTTTTAAGGCCCAGATCGCGAAGCCATTGGACGGTCGGCTTCAAATTCTCCTCGATGCTGCAGCCTAGCACCTGCGGAAATCGACCGACCACTTTGGCAATCTCAGCACTCTTGAGGCCCAGATCTCGAAGCCGCTGGACGATGGGTCGGCAGTTGCTTTCAACGGCGCACCGTTTCAGGGCAGGGTGTTGTTCCAGTAGGTTCACGGACTGCGACACTGTCATGTTAAGCTGCTCCCGTAGAAAGTCATGCAATTGCGATGGGTCGCAGTCACCTGTGGCAGTTACCTTCCGCGTAAACTCAACAGCTGGCGCGCGTAAGCTGTCTGCAGGACTATCCAAGAAGTCTCGCAGTTTCACTCTCACACTGGTGTGCAGCATGCTGCCCAAATTTTCACGCACGAACTGGACGATCTGACGAATCGCCTTTGCAAGTGCCTTGGGACGTCCCGGCTGCCACTTATCCACGACAATTTCGCGTGTCTCACATGTGAGCTCCCATCCTCGGCAGGCATGGGATATGCGTAGCACTTGAGATCCCTTCGGCGCTTGCTGCAACAGTGCCTCACTCTTATGGATGTCCGCGATGATGCCTTCTGGTGTATAGTGTCGGTAGTGGCCGTCATACTCCAAGAACAAAGCCGCATCCTTCTTCTTCAGGACCCCATAGACTAAGAGGTCTGGGCTCAAGGGCCTCTTGCCCCAGCTCCCTGGCTGCCTGACAGGAAAGTCTCGGAAGAGCTCCCCAATGGGCTCCTGCCGGGAAGATTTGTTGAGTGGTGACCACTGCGAGAGACTGGCAGACCTCGACCTGCGCCCTGGGAGAAACCAACAACTTGTATCACAGTTCAAGCGTAACCTGCAGCCCCAGTCAAACCCGGCATCTTACGGCCAACACATCATCCGACGTCCTAAACCGAAGTGCCGAAATTTCTGCTCCTCCGGCAGCAAAAGCACCGCCAGGTGCGACAGGAGCTCGGCCTCTGCGACGCTTCCTGGCCGCTTCCTCGGACGCCCCTCCCTCCACCATGCCGGAGGACTGCGCACCACGCAGGTGCTCCAGGAAAGAGCCAGGAAGTACAGGAAAAGACATCCAAAGTGCCTCCATGGCTTGCGATGGTTGGGCAAGGACCTCATGGTGTAGAGGGGTAAGAGCCCAGAGCTTCCGGCGGACCGAAAAAGGCTTCATGGAACACACAGCCCAAATCTGTGTCGGAGGGACAAGTTCTGCATAGGATGAGGAGACCCCACCTACCGCTCGTCATCAGCTTCCTTTCGTGTTTGAAGGTCTGAGGGGTCTGAACGTCTTGCGGCCATGCTCACTGTCAGGAATGTGTAGTCGTGCTGTGAGCTTTCGGCACCCACACTAATTCCAGGATACATGTGCTCTCAAGTACATGACATCTTCCAACATTCTCTGGCCTTCCCACCATTGCGAAATGGCAGCCGTGTACGGGGCGAGGTTTGCCTGGCGAAAAGCTCTGGCAACGTAGGAGATTCAGAATACATAGAACAAGGCCGAAACAAAAAAAACAGGATCAATATTAAGCTTGAGGCCCCTTGACAAGGGGGGGCCCTTAAGTTCAGGAATAGATGCGAAGATGATGTAGACCGAAAGGTAGTAAGATAGACAGGAGTAGATACGAAACAACCCCCGATCTCCACAGTCTCAACAGACCTCTGCCGGCGCTTCGCATTGTAAGCGCTGTTACCTTAAGGACGAAAAGAACCCTAAAAGGGTTTAGGGTTCATATGCCTTATAGGGATTCAAAATATAATTGTATAGGGCCCCTTCTTTTAAGGGTCATTTGGTCCTTAAGGTAGTGGTGATTAGAGTGCGCTGCTTCCGTGTTCCTGGTTTGGATCAACATTCGCATGCTCAACATCCTTACCTGCTCCGGGCCAAGTATTGCACGCCCAGCTCCGCCTAAAATTCTTGCCGCCTGTCACCAGAATGCTAAACAGAATTGACCTAAACCAAGGAACAAACAACAAAAAAGAGCAGCAAAAGCGAAACCCCAAACCCTAACTGTACTTATGCAAACTCAAACATTTACACTTGATGGACATCACTTTGGTAGTATTGTTGTCGAAATAATCAAGACCCCAAACCCATCCCTGAAACCTATGAAGCGAGCCATCTAAGCGGCCAAATGAAAGGCTACAACACGAATGAGCACCCAAGAACGAATCCAAGAAGCAAAAGCCAAATTCACACAACACCTATCAGATAAGAGCTGTACTAATCGTAACACTGACAGTTGGCTGAATGTTCACATACTTGCAACACCCAACATCATCATAACTGTAATCAGTCAGAACCGTCATAATCCTCATCAAGATCATAATCTAAGTCTTAAACACACTCATAACCGTAATCAACCGCAAGCATATTCATAAGTGAGAAATCGTGATAAATCACCCCCGAAGGAGTCAAGGGCCGAACCTCGATGTCCTCCATGACCTGCATGTCATCTTGGCCGGAGCTGTCCTGGACCGGTGCTTTGCGGTTTGGGGCATTTCGGGTCTGGGGTTTCAAAAATTTATATGGCTTATACGGCTTATGGGATTTCGAGGGTCTCTGTCCAGGATTCTAGGGCTCCGTGAACCCTAACCGCCCTAACCAACTAGACCATAATCCTGCAAACCATACTATATATATACCCTATAAACCCTACACCTCATAAAACCCCAAACCGCCTAAATGCCCCAACCCTATAAGCCCTGAACCCTAAATCCTACACCCACTCAAAACAACCACATCGCCAAGCCTGGCTCGAGGATCGGGACCTCGCTGGTGAGAGCCCACTCGTCACCGAGCCCTGGGAGGAGGTTTGGGGTTATTCGGGGTTAGGCGAGGTTTGGGTCGTTTCAAGGTCAAGATAAGGGTTTATAAGGTTTAAGGGGCGTGGTGGATTATTTTGATGTCTGCAAGGATTTGGGGTTTAGGGTTCAGGTGCGCTTGGTGAATGTGCCCTTGCGACGAAGTTTGCAACAGCCGTCCAGGAATATATTTGTGGGCTTAATGTACACCTAAGCCCTTAGCTTTGAAGGCCCTTAATGTTTACATGCTTCCAAAGGCTTCGAACCTGGGCAGGTTCTTGAAGAGACCTGGGGTTAAGGGGGCCTTGGGTCGTTGTAGACCATCGTATACCTGAAACCATAAACCCTGAACCTAAACCCCAAATCCCTAAACCCTAAACACCAAAACCCTAAACCCCTATACACCCAAAACCTAAACCCAAAACCCAAAACACAAAACCTAAACCCAAAACCCAAAACACAAAACCTAAACCCAAAACCCTAAAACCCTAAACCTAAACCCCAAACACCTAAACCCTCAAGCCCAAAAAGAAGGACCCGCCTTCGAGGAGCTGGAAGACCAAGAGCTGCCCAGCACCCGCGCAGAGACGGCGGAGCGCTTCGCGGACTCGGCGATGCTAGATGGGGTCCTACCTAGAGGGTCATACCCTACCCCTTTGTTAGGGTACCTAGTTTTATGGTTAGGATCTCCTATATAGAAAAGTAGGTACCTTAAAAAAGGGGTAGGGTATGAGCCTATAGGTAAGGCTTATTATCTTGACGTGCCAAATTAGACTTAAAGCCTACCTCCTACCTTTTTTGTAGGGTCCCTCTCAATTCGATGGATATCTGGTTTGCAATAATTAGTTATAAGAACCGACAGAAGAGTAGGTTATGGTAGTTCGAGGTAGGGTTTATTAAAGTTTTCGGTTGAGGTTTTACGGTTTAGCGGGTGTTTGGGGCTCACGGTTGACAGCCGCTGAATTCTTGAAGGGGTGCGGTGTTGATAGCCTACGTATAGCTCTACCACCAAGTGAAGATTGATCATCACCACAGCAAGCGGGAGAATAACTATCAGCAAATTCTAGACTCGTCGAACCCGCAGAACACCGAACCTTAATCAGAATTTGTTTTGGGATAGCTTGTTTTATGCTTAGGATCCGGTAGCAGCTAGCAGCTAGCAGCGGAACAAGCTAACGAACACAAGGAGCAACATGTTGGGGTTTTGGGTTACACAGGCATGCACATCCAAGTGCGCGGCTGCCGCGGCAATCTCGCCAAACACCTGCTAAGGTGTGAGTTTAGGGTTTGGTGTGTTTGGGGTTGAGAGTTTCGATTTCTGAAGCTGGGGGATGGTCTGTGAATACGAGAGTAGCTGGGTCAGCCATTGCTTCCAGAACTGATTCGACAAGTTGTCATAATTGGGTCGCTCTTGCAGATAACAAGAGGCTGTAGATGCTTCTTATTGATGTGGCACCACCAACACGAGTTGAATCTCTACGATACCCGCCTTAAACTTATGCAAGTGAACCGAGAATCCGAAACGGAAGCCTCAAACTCCTGCAGCTTGCAGGCCTAGCCTCGAAGCCCAAAGACCACACAGACGTGCTACGAGCTCAATACACTGAGCTCAGGACAAGTGCCCCGAATAAGTTTAAAGTGCATGTGTTATAGTTTGAAGACTGCTAGACGATGCTGTCGTAGAATCTAAAGCAGAGAGGAATGGCGGCCGAATCAGCCCAAGTGTTTTGGGATCTGCACATAACAGTTACTACGTAGACCCCATATAGGCTAGATCCCACCCGAAACTTGGCCTGAAACCACACTGCACTTTACACCCTATCATTGAAAAATATAGAAGCATACCACCACCCCCCACCCCCCCCCCCCCCCCCCCCCCCCTTTCCTCGGGGCGGGGGGGGATTTATAAGTTTAGCACTCGTCCGTGGAGGCCGGGGCCCGCCCCAAGCCCTTCTCCCTTCTTTCCCTCCCCCCCCGCCTCCCCAACTTTNACCCCCCCCCCCCCCCCCCCCCCCCTCGTCCCGTCTTGTCTCGAGGAGAGGGGTATACTATAGTGTATGCCCGTTACCGGATGGCCTGCAGCTGCTCCAGAAGCTTTTCCACTTCTTGCCTGCCCACTTCGAGATCCAATATTCTAGATGTTCTGTAAGGGTGCTAAAAGGGTTCAAGGTTTTAGGGGTTAGGCAGTTAGGGGTTTAGGGACTAAGGCTAAGGGTTTGGGGCCAAAGGAACAAACCGTCAGAATGATAGCCAGCAAAAGGATCCCGATACTTCATGGTCCCAAACTACGCCTACGCGGGATCGTGGTATTGCGTCTTGCCTAGGAAGAAAAATGTCTTGGGTTATAAACTCATACAACATGTGAGTATGTGCTTCCCCCCCACTGCATCCTGGCCCTGGCAGAATAACAGCTGGCTTGGCAGTTGAATCTCCTCAGCTCAGCACATAGTGCTTCTTCCCAACGGAAACAATGGACGATTTCGGTTGCTCACGGGCTTTGAGTAGCGCTGCAGCACTGGATGCCACATGTGCTCGC
Source organism: Symbiodinium sp. clade A Y106 (assembly GCA_003297005.1). Classification (NCBI taxonomy): domain Eukaryota; class Dinophyceae; order Suessiales; family Symbiodiniaceae; genus Symbiodinium; species Symbiodinium sp. clade A. The sequence continues at coordinate 151,598 of BGNK01000093.1, read as the reverse complement.
CCAAGTTCTTCCAGTTCCGACCCTCGCCTTTCTAATCGATGGGAGAGAAAGTCTCCTCCTGAGACGGATTCAAAAAACCGTGCACTTTCGTGCGGCAGGAAGTGCACAACTTGTGCCACTGCGCCAATTTCTCAAGCGGCACGATTTCCGATGGGGGCTTGGCATCGACTATGAATTTGGATTTCCTGTTTGGAACAGGCTGCCTCTGGTACATCATTACTGCTTTGAGCGCTTACATTCTTAGAGGATACTGATACTAATGAACCTTGGCCACCTCAAACCAGAACCTTCCAAAATACAGTATGAGGCTCACTACAGTCATCGAAACCAGCTCATGCAAGACGCATTTGGGGCTCAGGGGTTTGGAGTTTAGTGATTTAAGGGTTAAGGCCGGGCAGGTTTAGCGTGTTGGGGTTTGGACTGTTTGCGGTTCCGGGGATCAGGGCTGACGGCGCTCTATAGCAATTGCACAGCAAACAATCCAAGACTCAGCCTGACATGAGGGCTTTTGCAAAATGGCAAGGTTCCCTAAACCCTAAACCCTAAACCTTAAACCCTAAACCCTAAACCTTAAACCCTAAACCCTAAACCCTCTTGGTGCCTCCGGAAGTTGCAAAACCCTCTTCAAACCCGTGGGGCTCCAGTTACCTCAATATTGGGTCACTGGACTGCATAAAATACGAACCCAGAGAGCCCAATATCCCTTAATTAAGGAATCTAGCTTAAATCATAATATGAAGCCCCGAATAATTTGAGGTGTATTCCTTAATTAAGGAATCTAGCTTAAATCATAATGTGAAGCCCCGAAGACTTTAAGGTGTGTATTCCTTAATTAAGGGGTATAGGGCTCTGTGGGAACCTACTTTTAGGCCCCAGGGTTAAGGCAGCCCCGAAGGCCCTGGCCCAGGCACCTGAGGATGAATCCATCTGGCTTCAGCCGCCCCAGGGTGACTTGCTGCAGAAGGTAAGCATACTGCTTACCTGAGCCCGAAGAAACCCTAAACCCTAAACGCTAAACCCCAAACCGTGTCGAACTTGGTAACCAGAGCCCGAAGAACTAAGAAAGCTCTAAGCCCTCGAACTTGGGAGTTTCCGAAAATAGGGGACCCAAATATAGCACCCTAAATACTAGGATCCTTATTATAAGGACCCCAAAATAAGGTACCCCTAATTTTCGGAAACTCCCACTTGGTAACCAAAACTCTGAACCTGACCCTGAACCTCCTAACCATAAACTCACTTGCCCAAACATAACACTAAAACCGGAATCGGGTTAAGTGCCTGAGGCCTCGAAAAAGGCTCAGGGCATTTTAAATTTTCTGTTCTAGATTTGCATGGACTACCAGGGAACACGATTACTAGTGATTCCGAGCCCCAGAAGGCAAGTATGAAAGAGTTTCTTCCCCAGAATTGATGCTAGTGTATTTGGAGCCTCTGGGGTCTATCCATAGAACTCCCGTAACCGTAACCGTTTCAATGGGAGTTGGAGCCCTGAAAGCACACCCCGCCTCCAATCTCCCAGGCCCTATCCGAAAAACCCCCATCCTGAACAGACAACCGAAACGTTAACGACTACCAACGAAATGTTTTGAGTTAGCTTTAAAGTGAACCCCGGAAAGTTGGAACATGGTTTTGGGAGGATTAATGCTGGGATCCCCTATACTTTACCTTAAGGGCATGAGGATATTGATGTTCCAACTTTCTGGCTTCTACTGTAGGCCTTTTAGGCCTTGCAAAACCCAGCTCTTTGGGTGAGGGTCTGGTAGGGTTTTGGGTACCATATTCTTATGCCAGAGCAGTACAGGGACTTACAGGGGACACTATCCCCAATCATTCAGAAAGTGAATTCACTCGGTCGGTGCAAGTGTTGTGCTGCCGGTTTAGGGTTTAGGGTTTTGGATGTCACGTAGGAGCTCAGAACATCCTCTAGAACCTCCGAAAAGCAGTTTATCACCCCAAAAATCTAGGCTTGAGGGCAGCTAAGGTGTGGGTTCGGGGTTTCGTCTTCAGGAGATTCGGCGGGGTTGAGGATTTAGGGCTCGGGGCTTAGAGCAAGGTGTATGGACATTAGCCCTGAACCCTCAAGTCTCTGTGAATCCAAGTGGCCGAGGTCCACCTTACAGGCGAACATCGTCATCACCTCCGCGATTAGGTTGTGTGGGGGGGGGGTTCGTAACACATGCGCTGTGGCTTCGTTAAGGGTCCAAATAACCGAACCTCAAACCCTAAACCAACAAAACTATTTAGGGTCTCTGTTAGATACCGTCTAGAACTCCTATATGCAGAATCCAGGACTGAAAGCACTGAGTTAGAGTACCTCATCCCCGACCATGATGTGATCTTTCAGGGGTTTAGGATTTGGCAGAGTCACAATTCCGGGACTCAGGCCCAAGCCATGAATTCTACATTTGAATCTCTCTCTGAAAACTCACAAAATTCCTGCAATTCTTGTAAAATACCTATTCAGCCTGTCTACCACTCGAAACATATCCTTCAAACAGCGGGCCTTGTCCGCCTCCTTCTTGGACAAGCCATGGCTCAGCTGTAGCTCCTGTGAAACAGCTGATTTGAGCGTGGCTTACTATGTTAAGAGGCAGGTTTAGGGTTGACGGTGTTAAAAAAGGGGGGCTTCAGGTTTTTGGGGGTCTAGTCTGCTTTTAAAGGGCTTCAGGATGCCAGGGCAGGACAAAAGGTCCCACCCAAAGACTATTTCTTGGCCTAACCCATGGAGAAAGATGATTGGGTGGGAGGGTCCGATCGCTTTCGCAGGGGGTCCTATCGCTTTATGTACAAGGGTCTGGCGAAATTTGCACATGCTTGTACAATTATGAAAATCCTTCGTGCGAGTAGACAGCAATCGTAGTAACAGTTATATGATATGGGTAATGATTCGTTGTAATCGTAATAATAGTAGTGGGAGCAACGGTAACACTGATTGGACTCGATTGGGCTATGGCTAACAAAACGATCTAGCGGGTATCTTTCCAGATGGGAGCTGAGGATTTAGTGCATCGAGGTGTTTAAGGCTGAAGACGTGTGTGGAGCTTAGGATTGATGATAAGATAGAGCGGCAAGGGTAGTAAAGCTATCGTCAAGTGCATAACCATCAACATGCCTCGCATCGAACCCAAAGCCTGAACCATACGAAGCCCAAAGCTTCAGCGGCTGTGGTTTGAGGAGGCTCCTCCATGGCCACATCCCGGTCGTCTTTGCCAAATATCCGCCTCATGATACGCTTAGCTCAACAGGATTCAGGCACAGAAGGACAAGATATTCATGGAGCATCCATGTGCCTGCCAAATAATCACCCTTAAACCGATGCTTTGTAGGGTTGTGGCCTTCTGTGGAGTTCTGAAAGTCTGATATACACCCTGAATGGTAGGATTCAAAAGCAGCACCTAAGGCAATGGTTCTCAGTTACATGCAAAAGAAACACCTAAGCTCCCGGCCGGACGTTGTTTCGATCGCTGGTATTATCGATCCGGAGGTCCAAGATGTCCTGATCAGAGAGTCTTGTTCGGGATCAGGGCCGAGGGTGTCAAGTTTAGGAATTTGGGCTTCAAGGCTAAACCTATAAGCCTTTAAGCCCTGAACTCCTGGGTTTAGGGAGTTTCGAGTTAAGGCGGAAACCTGAAAACCTGAACCTTCCAGTTTTGCCTCTTTGCCAACGAGGTGAGGGTGCCGGTTTACGGGCAGTCAGCCTTCCGGAGGAGGAGGTCGGTATCAGGGTTTCTCTATAGGCCTTGGGCGAAGGGCTTCGGGCCTAGGGTTTACGGTTTTAAGGAATGCACGCTGCCAATTGCTTCTACTTAACCCGGCAAAGACTCTGAAATGGGCAGCAAATCATACGCATGTAGAGACCTGTGTCCCTCGTTCATGAGGCGCTCTTATCCCAGGATTGGTTGCAGCTCATATAAACACATCATACAAACACATATGGGCCTTGTTGTAAGCACCCTGAGTTGAGGCATCCCTAAATGCTGAGAGACCTGCCCCTTATTTTCGTTAGGTGAATTTTAAGGACTCCTGAACGTTTTTGTCAATCCAGCCGCCTTGATTTCTTGCTTCGTCCGGTGAAGCTTCTCCACCAGGGCCTGGCGTAGCAAAGCAAAAGATCCTGCGGTTTAGCGTTTCGGGTTGAGTGTGTAGGGTTTAGGACTTTAGGATTCAGGGTTTAGGCATTCGAGTCTGTAGGAACTATGACTATGGCGCCGCCAGACTTTCTCGAATCCAGGTCGGACCCAAAATTGGAAGGATTACAATAAGCTCGCGACGAAATCTGCAAGGCACAACCCTTAACATGGGTTGCTTTCCAATTGAAGAGTGCGTTTGCAAACCCCCTTAAACTCTATATCATGAACCCAAAAAACAACTCAAGTTCCTGTTCAGAACGGGCCTTCATGCGCCCTTTGGAGGCCCGCTCTTCGAGCTTCACTCCGCAGTAGAACTCGTGGACGAAGCGCCTGTGCGACAAGTTTCGGGCTTAGGATTTCGCGGGGCTTAGAATCTTAGAGTGACATTCGGCTTAGGATTTCGAAGACTTCGGGATTGGGGTCTGGGGTGACATTGCCTGCCCCAAACTAACTCTAAACCCCAAACCCTCCTAGCCTCGGGAAATGAAATCGGATTCAACAAAAGTAGACTTGCTGCACCCCATCTGCAGAGCAGCACAGACCACATTGGCTTGCTATTAGTGCCTCGGAAGCTTCGGGGTTTGAGGTTTAGTAGAGTTTAGAATTTGAGAGTTTAAAGTTTTCGGATCTGCACCTAAACCTGCAAAATCCGACAACCCTGATCCGCAACAGTAAAATGCTTAACCCTGCACAGGCTCGAAGCCCGCGTCTTATTCAAGGAACTCTAAACCATAAGTTGTAAACCACGAACCCTACCTTGATTATAGCACATGTTTTGGTTAGCATGAAATGTGAAAGCATGTTTACCAGAAACAGGCAACCACGTAAGAAGAGACCCGAACCCTCAATGACATTGCGCGGACTGGCCTCGCCCTTGCAAACATGACTTCCTTCCGGCGGGTAGCTCGTGTGCGTGGATGCAGGTTGAGGATGTAAGGTTGCGGGTCATTGTCGAGGATAAACGTCGAGGGTATGCAGCTTGCGGTGCCGGGTTACGGGCCCAAAGCCCTAAACGAGACCGAATCCTTCTTCCGAGTTCGAAACCTCCAACACCGGTCTAGGGTTCAAGCAAGTTTGATGACAATTTTGGCATAATCTCACCATAACGGGGCAACATTACGGCGAACCGTTCAGGCCGCTACAAACAATTGCACATAGAGCCGCATGAATACCGAGAAGAAATCGGCAGCTCAAGGCAAAATCCCGCTGGATACACACCACAAAAATAATACACATATGGATTTAAACAGCGCTGACCCGAACGACACCCTAAGCCTGTAAGCGCCCTAAAGTGGCCCTAAAGTCCAACCCAGCACCCTTGATCCTGAACTCCCTATAAGAACCTTGCAAAAGCCTTTCTGAATCCTACAAGTCCCTGCTGACGCTCCTCTGGTTCCCGGACCAAAACGTCGGAGTAGCGGCTGAAGACCTGGATTCTTACAGGTGTCGTTGTGACAGTCTCTTGTTTCTTTGGAGGCGTCTTTGCTGGCTTTAAATTAGTCGGGTTAAGGATGTCTATGTCACCGGGAAAGTTTGAAGGCTTGAACTCATAAGGTTATTGCTTTGACAGGGGTTCTCTGGAAGGAGCAATCCTTAAACTGCAAAGCGGCCTTTGTTGGAGATAAAGAATATGGCTTAACTGCGGTATCTGGCTGGTACAAACCCGCTGGTTCATGAGGAATAGAACTTAGAATCCTCAGTTTGCGAGATTTTCAAGAGGGATTCATAAATGTTCCAAAACTGTAGCCAGGGCTGCACCAAGGAACCGGATTGCTGTACATGCGGAGCTGAACGGTGGTCGCCACGATCAGAAAAACCTGCGCGGAAAGGGAAGGGTTTTCCACGAGATGGACCTTTATGGTTTAGGGTTTAGGGTTTAGGTCGGGACACGCCGGCCGGTCACAGATACATGCACACACAGCAAAACTATCAAATTGAAAAGGCGCCAACAGTGATCCTCAAATCTGGAAGCCCCAAAGCTAAGCCTTTTCACCAAAACCCAAAATTCCAAGTCCTAGTTGATCCACAAACCTCGGAAACTCGTACGACAAAAACCACTACAATGCCCGTACAACAAAACCCTATCCACCCCTTACAAGAGCTTAACAGAGCCCGAAAAAACACGCACTACACCCTGACCATCCAATTCGACCAAGCGGCGAGTTGTCCCAGCTGCGAGAAGAGCAGCGCAAAGAGCCCGTCGGTGACGGAGTTCTCGGAGTTGCCGCTTGGGGTTTGGAGAGCTTAGAGAGAGCTTGGAGTTTAGGGTTCACACTCCTAGATAGTTTTAAGTTTGAGGTTGAGGGTGGGGAGAGGTTAGAGTTGTGGATTTAGGGTCCGGAGTCCGGAGATGTGGTTTAGAGTGTTTGGAAGTTTAGACTTTTGGAAAATATGTTCAAAACAGCTGAGGTGTTACCACTCGAAGAGTCTGAACAATCTGGATGGCCACTGTGAGAGAACATAACATAAGACACAGAGAGAGAGAGCGAGAGAGAGAGAGTGTGTGTGTGCGCGTGTGCGGGATTGACATCGAAGACGATGGTTCGCCATAACATGGTTTCGTATGGACGTGGGCAATTAACTCGATGTCAATACAGTAGGCTGCTTCACCTTGGCTTTGCAACCAAAATGCTTGTCAAATGTCCGCAAAGCTCAACACTTCGAGAGCCTGCCACAAAAAAAGCAAAAAAAATATGTCAGACAAGTCGCAGCAACGATACCACCCTCCAGCCTGAACCCTAAAGACACACCCTAAAAACCCCAGTCCCTAAACCGTCTAGCCCAACCCTAAATGCTTGAGCTTAGACCTTGCGGCCTCTAACCTGTCTAAATGCCGAATCCTCATGCCTGTGACCTAAACCCCAGACCATAAATCCTTCCCAATCTGGGTCCTTGGCACGAAATCACTTGAAGCCTCACTTTATGGAGGTATACGGCACATTACAACTACAAGCCGTCCTGATTAAACTAACTTAAGTTAAACTTCAGCTACTTTAAGATCATTTATGTTACCTAAAACCTTTACCTAAACCTTTAAGACATTTTAAGTTACCTCAACCCTACACCTTAAAAAAAAAACTACCAAGAAAAACCCAGTTGTTCTGCTCAGGAGTCCCCATGGACGCGCTGCAGGCCGATAAACTGCACCGCCAGTGTGTACGTAGTGTCCTGGGCTTGGTTTAGGGTTTAGGGGTTTAGGGTTTAGGGGTTTAGGGTTTAGGGTTTGGGGTTTAGGGGTTTAGGGTTTAGGGTTTAGGGACGGTGAGCCCGAGGAGCATTCGGGGATTTTAGGGCTTCGGTTTTAGGGTTTAGAGCTCATGGGGTTTAGGGTTTAGGGGGTTTCTAGAGCTTGAGCATTACAGGGAACCCCGGAGGATGATTAGTGCTGGGATTCCCTATTCTTTACCTCAAGGGCATGAGCATAATGATGTTCCAACTTTCTGGATTCTACTGCGGGGGTTTGGTAGGTTTTGGGCTCAGGGGTTTGGGCTATTTAGGGGTTCGGGGATCAGACTTGAGGGTTGTGGCTTCGAGCTTCTAAGGCCCAAGTTCCTCATTATTAGGCTGATTGGACACGTAGAAGTTCTTTCCGAAAAGGATCTGTTGCTAAAAATCGGGTCTGCCTTAATCCGAAACCCAATCTACAAACCCTAAACCCTACAAACAACTCCATAAATTGTCCTTCTGACAGATTTATAAAACCCCTAAACCCTACATTCAATCTCAAGATTTTGGGACGCCAGCCGAGTTACGTGGCCCAGCGCTGCAGCCTTGGTCCAGAGTCGAGGGTTTGTGATGTGTGAGGGTTGGGGTTAGATTTTAGGGGTTTAGGGGTTAGTTGAGGGGTTTAGGCTTCAGGGTTTTAGGGTTTAGGGTTTGTAGCGTGTCGGGTTTAGGAGTTAGGGTTGCAGGGTCGGGGGTTTAGTGGTTTCGTGATTGAGGGTTCAGGGTGAGGTTTAGGGTTCAGGGTTCGGGGCTTCTGGGTGCGGCTACAAAGGCTGTTTAGGCCGAGGTTTGGGGCTTTGGGCCTGCAGATCTTAAGCTTTATAGTTTGAGGTTCCAGGCGCTAGCATTATGTTAGTGCGCAAGGATTCAGGAGGCTGTAGGGTCTTAACCTTATAGGCCTGGAGGCTTAAGCTCCCTCCTTGGATCTCCAGTATAGCTACTGCAAGTCGAGTCGCAGGACAAGGAAAGGAACACTTTGTAGAAGCCGCAAATGCCCCAAAAGGTACGCAAACGTGCTTGTCAAGCCTGCAACCCTAAGACCCGTAGCAATCGCCACGTGTGGATCCTCAACCAGGGTCCTCGAAACTCTGCTAGCAGCACTGCCAACCTAAAAAGCGCTGAAACCAAGCAATCCTTGAGCCCGAAAGGGCCACATAGCACCCCTTTCTCAAACCTTTTCGCCTTCCTAGACACCCCAAATACCCTCCAATATACCTCAAATACCCACTATTAAGGGCCATGAGGCCTCTACTAAAGGGCCCATGGAGGGTCCTGGTTGACCTTGAAACCAAACCCCACACACTTAAGCCTAAGCCCCCGAAGCCCCACAGTTATCAACACCAGGCCACTTAGAACAGCTCACTGTTTCTGCAGAGAAAACAAGAATTCTTAAGACCCGATTGTGTTTAACGTCCCTACAACCACAGAAACTGCGGCGTGGGGCCTAGCTCCATACAGCCATGGCAGTAAGTGTTTACACATATATACCTATATAACTATGTGTATATATATATTATAAGATAGAGAAGATAAAAACATGTACATGGATAGATACATAGGTGGGTAGACATATAGGTAGATAGGTAGATAGATAGGTAGTTTGATAGATAGATCGCCTTCTGGTCTGACAACTTGTTGACTCAGTTTCTTGTGCTTCCCGGCGACGGTCTCACCGCAGTTGCTCGAGGCAGCTTCTGAGCCGTAGGTGCTGATGTTGAGGCCTCGGCGATTTAGTAAACCACTTTTAAGGACTTCTACAGGGAAAGCACAACAAGGAATCCTGGCAATGTAGGCTTTAGTGTGTTTAGGGTTCAGGGCTGAGGCCTTCGCGAGAGCTTCTGTCGAGAGCCGGAACTGGGGTTCGGGGAGCTAGGGTTTTCAATATAGAGGATGTACGGCCGTAAGAACCCTCAGCCCCCCCTAGACCCCTGCCCAAACTATAGATCTCTTCAAAGGTACCCCTATAGATCCCTTAAAATAACGAACCCTTACGGAGGTCTCAGGCCCGAAGTTGAGGCCTTCACGGGAGGAGTCATCTTGTTGTTGCTTGGGATTTTCGAGGAGTCCACGGCAGTGGGGCTCAGGGTTTACGCATAATCTGAAAATGTATAGTGAACCCCGGAAAGTTGGAACATGGATTTAGGATGGTTAGCATGCGGATTCCTTCTACTTTACCTGAAGGGTGTGAGGATAACGACGTTCCAACTTTCTGTCTTTCTTGCGTAGATCCTTCTTGGCGGCTACCTTGTTTCTTCATCCCCGGATCGAAACCGCAAATTTGTATTTGCTCGAAATTTGCCATCCTTGCGTCTATCAAACAAACCCCCGAGTGTCCAAGTACCTGACAATCATATGGGAGTTTCCGAAAATTAGGGGTACCTTATTTTGGGGTCCGTATACTATGATTTAGGGTGCTATATTACAGTCCCCTATTTTCGGAAACTTCCATTTTTGAACCTACGTAACTACTATCCTAAACCCAAGTACCTAATTATTGGCTCCTTTGGACCCGTGGGGAATGGGGAGAGGCTGAGCGGCCTTCCAAAAATGCGCACTTGTCGATGGTCATGTAGATCTGATGCACGTTGTCCTCGCAAGAGGCGCCTGATCCGGTCTCCGACAAGCCCTGACTACGGACAAACGGCTGCATAAATATACAGAATGCCCTCCCTAAGCTCTAACTAACAGGACTTTCTCCTATGTCAAAGCCTGGACCTCGGAAGCTATCACAAACACCATCCGAAACCCTCGGACAAATGCCCGAAACAAGGGGCTTTAGATGCACCTACTAAGAACAAGTCCGCTTGTGGCCAAAATTGGTGCAGGAGCCAGAACGATTAGCCAGTTGTCATGCCTTCAGTTTCAGGAAACCACTGTCCATCGATAGAAAGCCGGTACAACCATCTTCCAGACAACACCCTACCATAGAATCACATTTCAATCGTTGACCCCCAAACGGAAAACATTCAACAACTTTTACGAGTTGCCCTGAAACCCAAGCCCCTTACCTTGTAAGCCCTCATTATAAGCCCTATACCCCATTACACCGTTAAACTCCCCCTACCTTGTAAGCCCTCATTATAAGCCCTATACCCCATCAAACCGGTAAACCCTGTACAAGTCTCGATTTCGGGCCCGGGGGGCGGCTGCAGGGCACCAGTGGCGATTGGAGGCCAAGGCCGACGATGAGGAAGAGCAACGCTGCGAGCCTCGAGCGCCAGACCTGGAGAGTTCAGCGGCATCTACGGGGATATCGTCAGATCTGACGCTGCAAGTACTATGATATTTAACGTAGGTATCAAAATGCTGTTATTCTTGACGATATCAAAATTTGACTGCTCGTCTGGATCATTCTAGAATTTGCCGGCGACTTTTACGACTGTTCCTGCAGTGTTGCGATTCCTATTTGAGTTGGTTGCTCCTAGACCCTCAACCAAAACCCCAAACTCCAACCCCCAAACCTAAACCCTGAACCCCGAATCTTAAACCTTAAACCCTGGCGCACCCGCATGGGGTCGGAGTGCGGCGTAACGTCTGGTGCGAGGGCTGAACCCTAAATACTCGTGGCTTTGGTTTGTGTTGGAGACCTCAGGTTGGCCTCAGCCCCGCACCTTACTCTCTAAATTTGATCAGGTTGACTGGCCAGAGTTAGTGTTTTGGGGGTTTAGAGTCCCGAAACCCTTTCGAGTCAGCAATCCCAGAGAGTCCATCTACACTCCTATTATGGAATTAGGCCACCAAAACCATAATGGGGATGGTCTTTTAGGGCCTAATTCCATGATAGTGGTGCATGTGGACCCTCTGGGAATATACTTTGAATAGCGTGCTGACGCCCAGAAAACCAAGAACTCCAAATCTCAAACATTGACTCCTGATCTCTATACCCAGAGGCTCCATGGTAGTTCCTTTTGGGGATTACCTTTTCGGATTCTAAATATGAACCCCAAAAAGGAACTACTATGGAGCCTTAGGGTAGACTCATCATCCTGTACATTGGACTAACCCTCGAGCCCTACGCCGCAAATCCGACCCTGGAGCTTTAAACTCCAAATCCAAAAGCTCAAACCATCAACCCTGAGCCACAAGAACCCTGAACCTTAAAGGCATGAAGCCTGAACAGGCCTGACTGCTCCCTGGCCGAAGCACAAGTAAGCCCGCAACAAACGAAGTGAGTCCTACAACGTTGGAACATGGATTTAGGCTGATGAGTGCTAGGATTCCCCTATACTTTACCTTCAAAGCATGAGGATAATGATGTTCCAACTTACTGGGTTTTACTTCTTTGAAGAACTGATTAAAGAACCCTGAAAGGCCTATGTAGAAACTTCTAAAGACCCCGACGAAGAGCCCTGTAGAGAACCCTTTACAAAACCCGACAACTCTGAAGCCACGCAGCCCATCGGATGCGGCAAGCCCTGGGAGGCGACTCCAAATATCCGTGGGGTATATCCCAGGCTCTTAATTAATGATAACAAGAAAAATACTAGAGTAAGAATAATAGTCGTAAGTAATTACAAGCTTCATAAACATAATAGTGGTTTAGTATAATCTTCATAGACATAATAGTGGTTTAATGGTTTTGATGGTTTTCGATGAGGTTATGTGGGCTGGAGGAAATGGGCAATGGAAATTCTGGACGGAGGTTGGGCTCCGATCGGAGGAAGCGTCAGGGTTGATGAGTTCAAAAGAAAGACAGCGTACTGTAAGAACGCAAGAACATACATAAGGTGATGCTCGTCAGGCATTCGGGCGCAATTCCAAGCGACTTGAAGCCAGAAGGCCCATCAGTGCAGGCAACAGGCCCGAATAAAAAAGGAGCAGGGACAACCTCTAAACTGAATCTCTGAGTCTCCAAACCCTGAAGTTTCCAAAAGCTTTGAAAGGTTTGGACCCTCTGTGCAACTCCAATGCCGTAAACCTCAAAAAACACAGATTCCCTGGATGTAGAAGCCCATGCACCCTAGAATCACATGTCCCTGAGCTGCATGAACCCCTAAACTCTACGTATAGTCTGCCCAGGAAAAAAATTTCTATAAAGAAGGAGTAGTGAACCAATCAAGGGAACTACCATGGAGACCACAACCCCTAAACCCTGAACTGTATACGAACCCCTAGTGAACCCTTAAAGGGGGATCCCAAAGTACCCCTAGAGGACTCCTTAAAAGGAACCCTTAAAGCCCCCCCCCCCTTAAAGGAAACCCCAAGCGACGCCCTGCCGAGGTCCAAGCAGATCGCTGGAGTTGTTGAAAGTCTTGCCGAAAAAGAGCAGGAGAAAGCCTGCAGAAGTCAAGCAGGGTTAAGGGTTTATCGGGTTTGGGGTAGGGTTTAGGAGAAGCTAAGTAGGTTTAAGGGTTTATGGGGTTTGAGGTCGGGTTTAGGGTTTACGGTTTAAGATTATGGTAATAGGGTCTCGGGTAGAATTTAGGGTGTGGGCTGCAGGGTTTAGGGGATCAGTCGTGGGGTTCACACTTGCCTTGATGCATGTTTCGCCGCAGCTGCTGTTGCGGGGCTTGTGCTGATATAAGGTTCGGACTTAGGGTCGACTTTTTGAGGTGTAGTAGAGATCTGTTGTTTGCTGGGTTGGCCGTTTACGTTTTGGGTTCAGAACCTTGGGCCTCAGACTTCATCTCAAACTCGAGACAACAAAGACTGCTACTTCAACTTCTGGTCTTACTGCTACTGCTACTACGACTGCTACAACGAGGAAGACGATGACGGCTTCCACTACTGCTAGTGCCACTACTGCGCCAGGACTACGATTACACTGAAACCCACATGCCATTTCAGTGAAGCCGCAGAGTCCAAGAAGTGTTCCCCTGGCCAGAGACAGCAAGAAATCACAGAGCCACACCAGTAGCGGCCACCAGTACCTGATGCCCACGGACACCGGATCTGGGAGTTAAGGGTTTAGGTTTGAGGAGATACGAAGCATCCCTAGCTAATGCAAATCCTCTATCGGGTCGCTGGGTGTCCGAAGGGCAGAGCTGGTGACAAAGACTTATTTGGAGTCGGCGTTGTGATCTGTCAGTTTGGGCTTCCTCAATTCGGGACTTGGTCGATTTGGGGTCTAGGGCCTAGGCATTATGGATTGACTACGGACGCATCACTCGCCCCAACGAACCTGTCTGGGGCACTGGTGTCAGGAAAGCAATCGGAATCGAGAAACCCAACAACATAACAAAACAACACTCAGGTTTCCCCTAGCCCCTCAGCTTCACAAATGCTGAACCCTAAACTATGATACATTTGTACACCGGTCGGCTGCCTCAAAGACTCAAAAACGGAAGTCAACAGCGCTTACAGGTTTGAGCTGTAGAGACCTTCGGATTGCATCGGGAAGAGCGACAAAATTAATACCCTATCCCCCAACAGCCAAAAGGAACAGGCTCGAGGCCCTTAACAACCGAAATCCGTAGGGTTTAGGGCTTTGGCTGTCGCAACCTCCAGGCAGCCAAGAAGCAAAACCGTCAGCTTCTTCCGCCTTGTTTCAGCTTCCCGTTGAGGGTTTGCCCTGAACTCAAAAAAAATCCCCATCCTGGCCCTACCTCGTCCCTAAATAACCTATCCTTGCGGGATTCCTTATCATGAAATCCCTAAATTTAGATACAACTTTAAAAGGGTAGGTTCTTCAAGGTCCATGATCTATGTTAGGCCGTGAACACGAAACCTTGCCTGGAACGGGGACCAAGTCCAAGACGGAATATTGTTGAATGTTTCTGGGAAGCGGAAAGGCTTAAGTGCGTATTGACCTTGTGTCTTCAGCTGGGCAGCTTGCAACAAGAACCACAAAGATGCAAAAACATCAGGCTTAATTTTCATCGGAGGGGTGGGCTCCTGACACAAAGACGTCTTTTGAGCACCACATGCAGGAACTGCCATTCAGCTCGCCACTGTTGCGCCTCTTGCATGATCTTTCAATCGGTCTCCGTATCTCTTAGCAAAATCAGCATCTGTCAGCTTCATCGCAGATCCAAACACAGAAAGCTTGCCGCATGCCTGGAGAACCTGGGACCGCCAAACCCAGCACTCGCGTCTTCGGCCCAGAATGGATGGACAGTGGACGAGGGAATGGCGAGTCTTCTCAGACGAGAACCACTCCAAAAGCAAGCGCCCCTTCGGCCGTAGATTTTTCTCGAGGCTGCAGCCTAAAATACTGGGCCAGCTAGAGATCACTTTGGCAACCTCAACCTTCGTCACCCTCAGATCTCGCAGCCACTGTACTGTTGGCTTCAAGTTCTCTTCGATGCTAAGTCCCAAAACTTGCGGATGTCGTGCAATCACTTTGGCAACCTCGACTGGCTTCAGAGCTACGTCTCGCAGCCACTGCACCGTTGGCTTCAAGTTCTCTTCGATGCTGTATCCCAAAACTTGCGGAAAGCGGGCAATCACTTTGGCAACCTCGACTTTCGTTAGGCCTAAATCTCGCAGCCACTGGACTGTGGGCTTCAANTCTTCAATGCTAAGTCCCAACACTTGCGGACATCGAGCAATCACTTTGGCAACGTCAGCCTTAGTCAAACCCAGATCTCGCAGCCACTGCACCGTGGGCTTCAAGTTCTCTTCGATGCTGCATCCCAAAACATTCGGATGTCGTGCAATCACTTTGGCAACCTCGACTTGCTTCAGACCTACGTCTCGCAGCCCCTGCACCGTGCGCTTCAAGTTCTCTTCGATGCTAAGTCCCAAAACTTGCGGATGTCGTGCAATCACTTTGGCAACCTCGACTTGCTTCAGAGCTACGTCTCGCAGCCACTGCACAGTTGGCTTCAAGTTCTCTTCGATGCTGTATCCCAAAACTTGCGGAAAGCGGGCAATCACTTTGGCAACCTCGACTTTCGTTAGGCCTAAATCTCGCAGCCACTGGACTGTGGGCTTCAANGTTGGCTTCAAGTTCTCTTCGATGCTGTATCCCAAAACTTGCGGAAAGCGGGCAATCACTTTGGCAACCTCGACTTTCGTTAGGCCTAAATCTCGCAGCCACTGGACTGTGGGCTTCAAGTTCTCTTCGATGCTGAGCCACAAAAACGGCGCAAAGCGAGCAATCACTTTGGCAACGGCAGCCTTAGTCAAACCCAGATCTCGCAGCCACTGCACCGTGGGCTTCAAGTTCTCTTCGATGCTGTATCCCAAAGCATTCGGATGTCGTGCAATCACTTTGGCAACCTCGACTTTCTTCAGGCCCAAATCTCGCATCCACTGCACCGTGGGCTTCAAGTTCTCTTCAATGCTAAGTCCCAACACTTGCGGACATCGAGCAATCACTTTGGCAACGTCAGCCTTAGTCAAACCCAGATCTCGCAGCCACTGCACCGTGGGCTTCAAGTTCTCTTCGATGCTNTCTTCAATGCTAAGTCCCAACACTTGCGGACATCGAGCAATCACTTTGGCAACGTCAGCCTTAGTCAAACCCAGATCTCGCAGCCACTGCACCGTGGGCTTCAAGTTCTCTTCGATGCTAAGTCCCAAAACTTGCGGAAAGCGTGCAATCACTTTGGCAACCTCGACTTGCTTCAGACCTACGTCTCGCAGCCACTGCACCGTTGGCTTCAAGTTCTCTTCGATGCTGTATCCCAACACTTGCGGAAAGCGAACAAGCAGTGTTGCAACTTGAGACTTCTCAAGGCCCCATGCTTCCAGCTGTTGCATCATGGGCTTGAGTTTGTCGTCGATGTCGCAGCGTGCTAGAGCAGGGCAACTTGCAACAAACTCCGCCGCTTGGGCAGGCGAAACTTCTAGCTGCATCTGCAGAAGTTCATGCAGATGTGTTGGGTCCCAGTCACGCTCGCGCTCCGCAGCTACTTGTTCCGTGAACCCAACTGCTGCTTGCCAAGAGCTCCCAGCAGGATCCACAACGAAGTTCTGCAGACTTGCTCTTCGATCAGGATGCATTGCTNAGTCACGCTCGCGCTCCGCAGCTACTTGTTCCGTGAACCCAACTGCTGCTTGCCAAGAGCTCCCAGCAGGATCCACAACGAAGTTCTGCAGACTTGCTCTTCGATCAGGATGCATTGCTATTCCCCGTTGTTTCAGCAAGAACTCTGCGACTTGAAGCAGTGCTCTAACCAAGGATGAGTCGCGGCCAGGCTTCCACGAGTCTACCACAACTTCCCCCATCTGGCAGGAAAGCTCCATTCCACGATGGGCATGGGCTATGCGTAACACGTATGATCCGGCAGGTGCCAAATCCAGTAGGGCTGTGTTCTTGCGACTATCAACTGCAATGCCCGCCGGCTTCTGGTGGCGATAGTAGCCGTCATACTCCACGAACAGAGCCGCTTCCTTTTCCCGCAATGCACCATATACCGCCAGGTCTGGACTCAAAGTGTTGTGGCCCCATCCTTCACTTTTCTCCGCAGGAAAATCCCGGAAGAGCTNATACTCCACGAACAGAGCCGCTTCCTTTTCCCGCAATGCACCATATACCGCCAGGTCTGGACTCAAAGTGTTGTGGCCCCATCCTTCACTTTTCTCCGCAGGAAAATCCCGGAAGAGCTGTTCGATCGGCTCCTCCGGCAGCAGAAGCACCGCCAGGTGCGACAGCAGCTCAGCCTCTGCGAGGCTTCCCGGCCTCCGCCGCGGATGCCCGGCCTTCCACCAGCTCGGAGGACTGCGGACTGCACATAACCTGCAGGAACACAGGACCGACGCCACGAAGCCCGAGAGAAGAAGTGCAAGGGCTCTCCGTGGCTTCCCGCTCTCGGGCAGCCTCATTGCTGGAGCCTCAAACTGAAGCAAGCAGCGACAACATGCCTCACCTCAGGACTTATGGGAAATTATTGTTGCCGCGTGGCGATTCCATGCACATGCTTTTAAGGGCTAACTGGGATGCTCAGTTTCCAAACTAACATCAGAGTAGACTGCCTTCCCGAATACAGGCATCTGGGGGTTCAGAGTTTGAGGTTGGCCCACGGCGTAAGGTTTCTACATATACTGAGTGTGAGTCCCAAACCGTGAAACCGTCTGTGAAGGCCTTGATACCCGGAGACTTCAACAACCAATCCTAATGGGATCCGTCATGTATTGATTTAAGGTATATTCCTGAACTGAGGGATCCTAGAGTCTGTGGGTACTTGTTTGATCTTTAACCCACAAAAGGTATCCCTTGAGTGTCCCTCGAGGCATCGCAGATATCGTCAAGTACAGAGCAGTAAGAACATCCCTATAAATTTGTATTCCCTCACAAGGGTCTACAGTAGTCTCCACCAGGACCACTGCAAATAAAACCCTCTCAGGCACCCTAAAAGATGTAAAGGCAACTCATGTATCCCCGATAGATCCCACGATTCATGAGAACCTTACCATACCTCCCGAGGGTGGTTGCAGTCCAAAGGAAGGTCCAAGTGGCTGTAACCCACCAGGCTCATCTTGCGACGGCTTCACACACTCCAAGAGCTGCTGCACGATGCCTGGACGCTTTCGGTTTCATTTTTTGTTTGAACTCCTTTTTCCGTCTGAAGGGATCCGCATCCGAAAGGCCAACGAGACCAGGAGCTTTCAGGGTGTTTGGGGTTCAGGGTTTAGGAATTAAACCTGAAGCCGCCACAAACATCCCCGAAGCCCGAGCTTCAACCTAAGCCCTAAACAGGCATAGGGGCTACGGGCGTAGGGTTTAAGGTTTAAGGTTTCGGGCTTTAGGGCTTTAGGGTTTAGGCATTATGGTCCCGGGGTTTAGGGGTTGGGGTTTTAGGGTTTAGGGGCCGGGGGTCAGGGTCTGGGCTTTCCCCTAAGCCCCCAACCCCTGCCCCAACCCCCTAGAATGAGAGAGGCTCCCAATCCGTGTAATTGAGGAATAAACACCTCCAGCCGT
This sequence comes from Symbiodinium sp. clade A Y106, assembly GCA_003297005.1. Classification (NCBI taxonomy): domain Eukaryota; class Dinophyceae; order Suessiales; family Symbiodiniaceae; genus Symbiodinium; species Symbiodinium sp. clade A. The sequence continues at coordinate 133,433 of BGNK01000093.1, read as the reverse complement.
ATCCAGATTCCTCTTACATGTTTAAAGAACATGCTTTGTCAAGCGTTTCGGAGTCTGTGGGTTCAGCACAGCACGAACTCCAAGCCCTAAACTCTTAAACCTTGAGCCCTGAGCCCCGAGACCCTCAACCCTTGAACTTCAAATCCTAAACCCTTCAAGCCCTAAACCCTTGAACCCCAAACTCTAAAAACCCTAAACCCCCAGACCCTTGAACCCTAAACTCCAAACACAAACCCAGGATTTGAACCACCAAGTCTCCGAGTCCGAAGAGGCAGAAGAACTCGATCAGCATCAGCGGATTCGCCGAGCCTTCTTTTTGCAGGGTTTGTTAAATGCGTTCCTTCAAGGGTTCCTTTATAAAGAACTGGTCCTATACTGGGTTTCTATAGGGGTTTGCGGTTTAGTGAAGGAGGGGGCGTAGTGGGCTGAAAGGTGGGCTGAACGTTCCTTTTCAAGGCTTCCCTTACGGGTTCCTATGGCGTTTCGGGTTTTGTGGTTTCGGGTTTTGGGCTAAGGCTTTGAGGCTCTGTTTAGGGGGTTGCTGCGGTTTTCGCAGGGTTCCTGAGCTGAGCTGTTCTGAAGGTTCCTTGGGTTCGTTACTGTTGGGGTCCTCAGGGGCGCTGTAGACACGCTAAACCCCTGATCTCCTGAACCCCTACATCCCTAAACTCCCACACCCCGAAACTCTGATACATCCTCCACCTTAAAGCCGACAGTCCTTCACTTTAAACCCTAAACCCCTACCTTAACCCTGAATAACCTACCTTTTTAGGGTCCCCGAAAAAGATTTCCTTATATGAGTCCTTAAAAAGGTAGGTTATTCCGGGTTAAGGTAAACCCTAAACCCTTAGGTTGACGATCCAAGCTGCTTGCGGTGGTCCCGGTTTCGTCGAGATCAAACCAGCGGGTGAACTCGGAGAGGCAGCTGTTCATGTCCCTCAAAGCAGCTCCTTCTCAACAGGATCTACAACACTAAACCCTAAACTGACCTAAACCCTATACACGCTGAGCCTTATCTAGAGGTTGGTAGATGGTTCTGTAATTGAAGTCTGGGCTGCATTCTGCGGCTTTGCACGCTGGATGTCTTCAGGTCTTCAGTTATACCTACCTGCCTGCCTGCCTGCCGACTGGTACCTATCTACCCACCTATACATAAATACATACATACTTACTTACTTACATACTTACGGACACACAAACATGCATATGTGTTCGTGAGAGAGTGTGTGGACTTTGTCGTGTGCATTTGGGATGCAAACCTTGCTTGAGGTTCAAAGACACCTCACGCAGGAATAGCTTAAAATAGCCCGAAGCTTTGTGGCACGGTTGTTGGGGCTCAAAGCCTCCAACCATGAACCCCTAGAGCCTCGTTATGAAGAGACGCCCCTATCGAGTTGAGGCTGTTTAAGCAGCTGCTCTCCTGTCCACAGCTGCTGACACATCCAGTCCGACCAACTGTCCTGGGCATCCGGGGAGAAACGAAGCTCCAAATCCAAACTCTACACCTGACCAAGGGCCTAAAGGTGTTTTTTGGCTACGGGGTTCAGGGCATGCAGTACATCCTACTCTCGCGACTTTCTGGGTCTCAGTAGGACTTGGGGATCAGAGCTCAATTCAACGCCATTCACCTCAAAGCTTGCTGACCTGTAACCAGACCAAAACCCGGCGACCTTCCTGGAAACTTCGTCCGGGGTACCTGAAGGCTCAAGAAAGGGCTACATGTAGGGTAGGTTCCCCTTATGAATGAGTTGTTAATGAGCCCTTAACTTTAACCAAACCCCAGAAAACACACACGCTGGACCCTAAAATTCAAAAAAATCTCTATGCACCTGGCCCCGGGAAATCTCAACCCTAAGACCCTGCCCCAGCCCGGAACCGACCAAACCCCTTCATGCCAAGCAAACCATGATGGATGCCCAATCCTGAAGCCCGAAATCCCCGAAACCCCATCGACCCTGAATTCCAAACCCCGAACGCTCAGAACCCCAAAACCCACGAAAGGCACGAAAGGCCTCCACCGGTCGCCAAGGGACTCGCCCCAACTGCTCCCCAAGCTCGAAGTTTAGCAGCAGCCGCATGCTGACCTTCAGGCTTCCCGAATTTTCGCTGCATTTGGATTGGGCTTGGTACTTCAATTTCAACTTTTCGGTTGCAGGGATGCTTTGTAAGAATAGGGTTTATGGTTGGGGATTTGGGCTTATGTTGGATTTGCGAAAGGCGGTTTAACGTTTTGGGTTCAAAGCTCAGGTTTCGTATTCCCAGAAGCCCGGGGACGTTGTGCTACGGAATGGTTACCGGTGACTGTCCTCACAAACTACGAGACAGTACATTAACCTATAATTTAGGCGACTGTGCTTTCTCTGCAACTCATATCAATGTAAGGGCTCCAGCGCTTCAGGCTCATTAATTAAACTTCACGGCCTGCTTCAGGGAGGGGTTATGTTTCCGCGAAAAAGAATTTCAGGAGGAGTGGGGCTGACCAGGATGGTAGGCTATGTTTCATCACAGCCGAATGGATGTAGACCTGAAAGCTTCTGGTGTGCGACCAGTCTCAACAACCATTCCCTGCTACTGAGCACTTTACAGGCCTGCCGGCGCAACTCAAAACTAAGTTACCGATTGCACTGTAGCTTTGCCGCCTGTAAGGAAAACACGATAAATTTAAAGAGGCATTTCCAATTATCATTCCGACTCCCATAGTAAGCTACTGTAGTGTATTTTGAAGCCCGCCTGAACGCCAAGGCAACGAAAAACGCCATTACTCCCATTCTACGGTTGTTAAGGACTACGAGCACTTCGAGAACAAGCTCCAAGCCTTACGGGCTTTGGGGCTTAGGGCGGAAGAGCTCTTAACCATGTTCCCTAAGCCCTCAACCCTAAACCCTACAACAAAGCCTCGGCCGAGACTGCAACCCTGAAGCCTCGAATCTGCAGCGGACGCTTCAAACCCAAGGTTTTCTGGGGAATGTAAGAACTGACTTAGAAACCTTGGTCCCGCAACCCCCCGCCATATTGGGATGCATATAAAGAGCTCTAATATGGGCCCAAGGTTTTAGTCAGATAAGGTTTTGATCAAACCCAAAGGCAACCCAGGTTCAATAAAACTCGACAGCCCCATTCCTACGTGCACCTCAAGGAAGAGCACCACGAACAGGACGAAGCGAAACCAACCTGGGTCCGCAGGCTCCAGCGTGTGTTTGGAGATTTACAAAGGGGTCAGAAGGACTTTCTAGAACGTTGTCAGGTTAAAAAAGGTTAACCCCAGAACATCGAAAGCCCTAACGTCGAAGCCTTAGTAGGTAGCTGGCACTGGCACCTCTTCCTGTAACGGCCTTCCACCACGTACGCAGTGATCCTATGAAACTCAAGACCAAAAACGTCCAAGCACCTGTTGCAACTTGTGGTTCACGGTAGACCATTCAAAGGATTTGGATCTTCAAGATCAAGCTGGGTTTGGGAGCCTGGTCTACCCTAAAACGAAGACCCTGAATCGCGAAGGCAGAGTCTGAACAAGCGTCATTAAATAGCCAGGATGTTTTTATTGGCACTCTATGAAGTAGGCACAGTGTGAACCCTATAAACGCGGCAATAAGCGCATCCGTACTAACACAAAGACACTTATGGATTCTGCTGTCTCGGAGTTTTAGGAAATCAGCGCCCCCTCCGTCATGCTAAGCACCCTATGAATGGCACAATCACTTGCTTGCTTACTTACTAGCTTACTTGACTACATGCATACATAAACACATACCTAGATACATATGCACGTACATGTATGCGCATACCCAGCCCCGTATGAAACCCTAAGACTGACAAGTCTTCAGCCCACACCGTCACGCAAGTGCAGCTCAGGCACGCAGCCACCTCAGCAAAAGGTACAAAGTGCGGTGACTGGAGCTAGGTGGAAGACATGTTCAGGGCAGGTTGCGTCCAGGGTGTGGGACAGTGTTTAGAGTTCAGGCACGAGAGCAAAGTTTGCACTCTAATCATATAGGTACCATGTACAGTAAGGGGACTAGGGGGAGATAAAGCTGGTTCTTATTGTTCAGGCCGCCTTACAGTCCTTCAATCTGCAGGGCTTAACATGCCTGACACCCAAGAAGCCTGAACTTCGAAACAAGGGTACCTATCGTGCCCACAAAGGGGCTCCTTCACCATCCAGTCTGTCATCAGAAACGGCTCGACAACCCTGCATCATCATGCGTTTTTGCAACAATGTACTAAGTCAAACTCAAATACAATATGTCACCCCCTGATTGGCCCCTGATCCCGAAAAGTCTAAGCAAGCAACAAGCATACACGGAAATTTGTAATACGCGCTCTGATGAGACTAGAAGGTCCTAGTCCCTCAGCATAGCCATGTCGTTCCTTGTTACACATCAAGGTCCTCACTTTCCAAACCCACAATCTCCAAAAGCCTAGACTCCAAATATCCTAAGATCCTAAGCTTTAAACCCCAAGCCCTAAGCCTTTCCCCACTTGAGATGTCGACCCTTTCGTCTTCACCGGCGTCTTGGAGCTGAGATGGCCCTAGCAAGCAGTTGTGTTTTGCGGCCTAGATGAATGCTTAAACTCCACATGTTCAAGCGTCTGTTTCTGATTTTCTTGTGCATTTCCTTGAGGCAGGTAGGTTTTCGATGTTCAGGAAGGCCTGAGGCTGCAGGAACCCTGAGCAGGTCTGCGCGCGTTGTACGCCCTAAATCCAACTCCTGAAACCTAAACCCTAAACCCTGAACCCTAAACCCCTAAACCTTACACCCCTAAAACCCCAAACCCTAAACCTTAAACCCTAAACTTCTTCAGCTTTCAGATGAGACTCCCAAGCCTTGAAACTAAGTTCCGAAACCCTGAACCCTAGCTTGTGAGCGCCGCTGGGTTTGTGGTCAATACAATCCACAGACGCCTTCAGTTGTAAGTCTAGAACAGAAACAGATGGCATATATAGAAATATGTACGAATGTATGTATGTATGTCGGTATGTATGTATGCATACGTACATGTACATGTACATGGACATGGATATGGGTAAGCGTAAGTGTAGGTGTACACACGCGTGTGTGTGTGTGTGTGTGTGTGTCTGTCTGTCTGTCTGTCTGTCTGTCTGTCTGTCTGTCTGTGTGTGTGCGTGTGCGCACCTTTGCGTGTGCATGTGTACGTGTATGTACATGTAGATGTATGTAGATGTATGTAGATGTATGCAGATGCAAAACATGAATGTATCTCTACAAATGTGTATGTATCTGCATGAGTAGGTGCATGATTATGCATGCATGTAGGTAGGTACGTAGGCAGACAGGCAGGTAGGCAGGAAGGTAGGTAGGTGGGTAGGTGGGTGATTGTATGTATGTATGCACGTACGTGCGATCTTACATATGGCATAGATAGGTAGGTGGGCAGCATTGGGCAGGCATATGCATGTATCTATCCAACCATCTTTCTTTCTCTGTGTGTATGTCTGTATGTCTAAAAGATTGAGACACAGAGAGGAAACAGAAAAAAAGAGAGAGAGAGAGAGAGATGGATGGAGATGGAGACGGAGATGGAGCTGGAGAGAGGGACCAGAGATAGAGATGGAAAGCGAGAGAGACAGAGAGACACAGAGACAGAGAGAGAGAGAGAGAGAGAGCGAGAGAGAAATTTAAAAAAAAAGGAGAGAAAGCGAGAAAGAGAGAGAGAGCGAGAGGGAGAGGGAGAGAGAGAAAGAAAAGAGAGAAAGAGATTGAGGGGAGAGGGTGAGAGTGAGAGAGTGAGAGAGTGAGAGAGTGAGAGAGTAAGAGAGTGAGAGAGTGAGAGAGTGAGAGAGTGGGAGAGAGAGTGGGAGAGTGGGAGAGTGGGAGAGTGGGAGAGTGGGAGAGTGGGAGAGTGGGAGAGTGGGCGAGTGAGAGAGTGAGAGAGTGAGAGGGTGAGAGAGTGAGAGAGTGAGAGAGTGAGAGAGTGAGAGAGCGAGAGAGACAGAGCGAGAGAGAGAGAGAGAGATAGAGAGAGAGAGAGAGGAGAAGAAAGGAGATAGGGAGGGAGAGAGAGAGAGGCCTTCCAGGGCAGCTCTTCCATGATCACCCAGGGCAGTGCTCCGAGTACCAGAACGGACGACCTGAAAGAAGGAGGTTCATCGAGTAATGCAAACGGTCGATTAAAAAATCTGAGGACGGAACAACGGAAGAAGGGTGCTGTGAGAGTTCCGCATACGGTTGGGTAGAAGTCCGAAATGGCGCTTTGTGCATGTCAGGGTAGGCTAGGTATCCATTTCGGCTTAATGACGGGTCTGAGAATGAGGGGCGGTTCATGAATCAGGAATGTACTTTGTGCAAGATACCAATAGACGAATGTTTCAGTCCCATGCAAGGCTAAGGGCATGGATCCCCGAAGACACCCAAGTGGTCCCGAGAATCGTCTTTTGATGATGCCTTCATACAGTACCGTACACCAGTCGGAGCGACAGTGACCCAGGCCCTGAACTCAGAGATGCGCGACCCAGTACTACGGGGTGATGGTCACGGTGAAGGCTTCTCACGCTTGAAAAGCTTAATCTCGCCAGATCCCAGGCCTTAGCGTGCAGTTCAGAGCTTCAAGGCCATTGGGCCTTAGGGCTTTTGCATTAAAATCCTACACCCAAGGTTTACGGCATGAACTCTCCGGGTCCTCAACAAATACCGTATGAGTATCGTCTTTCGCCCAAAGCCTTAGCCTGAATATCGGAGTGCCTTAAAGCTGAAACGTCCCCACACCCCACCATCCACAGTGTAGCACCCCAGCTCCTGGGTACGTCTGAAAATTACAGTCCCGTTTGGGGTCTTTTGTATAAGGGTGCCGTCTTTTTTTTTAGAACCTTTGAAAGAAGACCATAACCCTAAACCCTAAAATGGCCCTAAAAGTTCAGAAAACTAAGCTCCAGCAGCCACGAGGCCAAATGTGTCGCCGGACGACGGCCACGGAGATGAGGGCGAAGAATCCGGCCATATCCTAGGGTCTTTCTTGGCTTTTGGGTCTTAGGGTATAGGGTTTAAGGGTTTGGGGGGTTTAGGGTTTAGGGTCTTTCTTGGACTTTTTTGGCTTACAGAGACCGGAAAAGTATGTAGAAGAATAGCCTTTTATAGATGTCGGGCCACTATTTTACTTACATTGCGGGATTTAGGTATGCTCGAAGCCCCAGAACCTCCACCGTAGGCCCAACCTTATAGTTCACAACCCTAAAATGGCCCTTAGTTAACTTTCCCTTTTTGGGAGGTTTCTGGTTCAGGAACATATTAGAGGCCGGGGCCCCATTAAGCAAAACAGAATTTTGTGGTATATGGTTTCGTGCATATAGTTACGGTGACCATAAGGGGATAGCATTCGTGCAGGGCCTGAGACAACCCACTCCAGGTGCTCATGTGCAGCCTTGAACAACCATCCTGCAGATTGTTTTCTTTTGTATCTCAAAGGATGTAGAGGTTCTGAGTTTACGGGGTTGAAGGTTTCGGGTCACCACCAACCCAGCTGAAAACCTTTTGCAAAATCAGTCGGACCCCCTAAAGCCTAAAACTACACCAACAAAGAAACAACGAAACAGCTATTCCCGACACACCACGACCTATAACCCTGAACGCCAGACACGAAACCCTACACTCTCAAGTAACCGCATAACACCACTTCTAGCAAAAAATACACCGATCAACAAAGAGGTTCTGAAAAAGGTTCAAGATTAGACGGTTTCGCCCTTCAAACGACACGCTTTTGGTTCCACAGGCAAAAAGTCCCATAACCCTGCCGAGTGACGGCATGATCCGCCACGAAGCGCGGGCAAACTACCGGCCGGGCTTGGGAAAATCGGCCCCGGTACCAGCACCTCGGAGTTTCGAAGGACCGGTGAGCTCTGAGCTTTCTTTTCATGTAGCCTTTGTAGTGCGTCACACGGTTTGGGGCACACTTTACAGGCTCCCTTTGTGTTACTATACATAAGACCCCGAATTTTCGGAAACTCCCATATCCTGAAACAGGAACCCCGCCAACCATCCTGAACCCCCGAACTGTCGCACTGTCCACCACAACAGCAGAATTGAACAAAGAAGCTGAACCTCAAAACTCCAAGAGTTTTAGCCACTCAACCCTAAACCCAAAGCTGCTATACCCCAAACTTCCTCCTGCATGCTGGTGCGTGGCTGCTTCTGGAGGATGCACACGGCCAGGATCGCACAGTGCTTCTCCACCTGCATCACATGTCGATTTCAGCAGTCCCTTAAACCACATTTTTGGTGAGGGGTCCCCACTGTAAACTATAAGGAAACAATAACAAGGGATGTTCGAAGATACCCAAAAAGGCAGCTAGTTCAGGAAATTCAGACTTGCGTGCCAAAGGCTTTGGGCTGGAATGTCTTTTTTACTACGGTGTTGCAGTGTGTCGGATGCTCTTGTTTCGTCTAGCCCGCTAAACCCTGCACCGTCAGTCTCGTCAGATGAGCTTCGGTTTCGCACCTGTGTCATTAGGGTATGGACCTGGTGAACTAGAACCCAGGTTCGGACGGACTTGAACTTCTTTGATGTCCTGAAACAAGATCCTTCATGTCATGGAAGGCTCAAACAAGGAACACCCCCAAAATCTGCACTAACTGACAATCTGCAACATGCCTTGTGGAGACACCGAACACACTGGGCTTTTGATGTACATCCTAAACTGTTGGGTCCGTGCTTGCTGGTCACCAGCAAAGGGCCCTGAACCCCAAGAGCCTAGACCTGCAAATCCCTGAGACCCCCATAACCTTACCTACAGGAACATGCCGCATACAATTAGGGCTACGTGCGAGGCAACTGTACTTACAATAACTTAAGTCTAGCTGAGGCCCAAGAACATTAACACCTTATATACTTATTCAGTCCCATCATTCCGCCTGAAACAGAAGTCTAAAATATAGTACCTACTGTGGGCTGTGGAGTGGAGTCTTTGGGGAAAGTACCCCCCTCCTTTGCCCTGTACTCTAGGGGCCGTAATAACTACACTAGGGTTTTGGGGCCCCATGTGCTACTTATAATAAGGAACCCCCAAAATAGTATTCGTAATGTTTCGACCCCTATATCTGGGGTATATGATACCATAATCCCCAAAATAGTATGGGTAATTGTCAAGGCCCCTATAGTACTCTGTTGCGGCCTGTGAGGATGTCCACTGCAGGCCGAATCGTGCTAGCCACACCTCAGGTTCCCGGTGGAGTTTCTTTCCTTCATTTTCTTTGTAGATGTATATATATACACATATGTAATTATATATACATATACATATATATATATACACAGTATATACATGTACAAGTAAACACACACACACACATAAATATTTGTAAACACACATAAATCTGTCTTTGAAGGGGTTGTGGGGTAGCGCAAGTACTTTAGGGACAGATCCAATTTGTTCAGCTGGTGCTCATAAGTGGCTTCCTCGGCCGTTCCTTGAGCCAAGACTTGTCGAATGCTCTGTCCTGCCTTGCGAGAACGAACAGCATGAGCCAAAGACCCTAGGGCCCTAGGGCCCTAAATACTTAACCCTAAACCTTGAACCCCAGACCAAAACACCTGAATTTCGATGCTCAAACCCCAATTCGATACGGAACCCAGCTACCATGACAAGGATATGCAGATAATATTGAGTCTGCCATGCTATGGTAACTTTGCTTCAGTTCCTTTCGTCCCATGCCGATGCCGAGTGACATTGATATTTCCTCCTTGAACCTCGCCGAAGAAGCTGAATCCTCAGTTGAAGTCAGGCTTTGCCCCGTCTTGTTGCGTTAGCAAGTGAGCTTGAGGGTTAGAAATGGGGTTGGGAGCCCGGGAGCCCTTTGAAAAACCCTGAAACGAACCCGAGCCCTTAAACTACCCTGTAAGTCTTGTGACCTTCGGGTTTGGACTTGGGAGGTTTTTTTTTATGGTTTACCCAGAGAGCCCAATACCCCTTAAATAAGGAATATACCTTAAATCATTGGGGACTTCACATTATGATTTAAGCTATATTCCTTAATGAAGGGGTATTGGGCTCTCTGGGTATGTACGACTTAAGACTGCGGGGCTCGTGGCTTCACCTCTGCGGGCGTCTTACGGCCCAAACCGCATCCTTGGAATCCACCTGAGCCTTACAGTGACAAACAGAAAGTTGCAACACATGTGCGACTTTTCTGCAGCCCGTGACTGACCTCACGTGGCTCAAGTTGGAGTCAACTATAGTCTCAAAATATAGCGAGTGTAGAGGCTACATACCATTACTAATTCATGTATCCAAGGACATATTTAGTAGGATGTGCATAAGAACAGCTGGTAGTTTTTCGAGGGAGGGTCGGCTTCAGGAGGCCAAACTTGCCAGGTTTCGTGCCAAGTACTGCAGGCACATGATCGTCAAAGACGTCATGGAGAAGAGGTTCCCAGCCTGCCCAGAACTCCCAAAGGGTCCAACTACCAATATGGTAGGCTCTTAGTAGATATTTGGGGCCTAAAAGTGTATACTACATGGTTACTTGGACCGTTTGGGACTAGAGAACTCAGCTTCCTAGTTCCTTCAAGTCTTCGAATTGAACCAATGGCTTATTGGGCTTGCGGATGATGGTTGGTTTGGTGTGAAGTGAAGGGGTGAAGGGTCCAAGCCTCGCGGTCTCGGGTTTCGTGCTCCGAGCGCGTGTGTGCGAGGCCCTACTTATGACCCTACGTACAATTACCCATGAACCTCCAAGTATCCAGACCTAGGACTTGGAATAATCTAGCTTGCGCTGCTGCCTGCACCCATCGCTGGCTCCAGCCACAGAGGCAAATTACCTGGGCTTCCGGGCTTAGGATCACCAGCTTCTCAAGCTTTCAGCCGAGACCCCGACACCAGAAACCCTACATACAACCAAGCATATAGATACATACATCTATATATATATATATGCATGTATGTGAATGTGCGTGTACATATACGTATATATGTATACACACATGTGTACACATATTATGTGTATATATATATATACATGTGCGCGCACACACACATGTTTGTATATGTATGTATATATACATACATGGGCCCAGAGACTACAAATGGCCTTCTTGAGCTTTACATTGGATCAGCTTTAAGACTTCAATCTCAAGCATCTCAGGCCCTCGAGTTCAAACTTTGGGGCAGGGTTTCTTGGCATAGATACGGCATCGAAGAACTTAGGTTCGCGCGTCAGCCCAAAATGTTCTAGGAATGCTTGGGGCTGCGGTGTCTTGTTTAGCTGCCGCCCAGGTCCTCTAAACTCTATACCTATACCCCATAAGCTCCAAAAAACGATAGACCAGAAATGTAGAATTAGGGAACCATCCTAAACCAGACCTCCGAAAACCCTTAGCATCGCCCTGAAACTAACCCTAACCCCGGAAGTTCCTAGGACTGTGGGGGGCTTTAGAGCATAAGGCCCAAAGTGGCATAGGGCTTTGGAACTTCATCTTCGGGGCCACCGAGGCTTCTGTCTCCAGACTTTATAGTAGAAGCCAGAAAGTTGGAACATCAGTAACCTCATGCCCTTAAAGTAAAGTAAAGGGATTCCCAGCATGAATCATCCTAAATCGATGTTCCAACTTTCTGGGGTTCACTTTAGAGGGTTTGGGGGCTGTGCAATCGGAAGCTTGGGGGCGATTGCTGCCAACATACTCATGCATGAATCGCATATGACTGGGGTGGGAGTGTTCTTTGTAGGGGGGTGCTAGCATTGTGTGATGTAGCTTATTGAATATTTTAGGGTCTAAGGGTGTAGATTTGGGGAATTGCGACTGTAGATATAGCTGCATTCACAGCTTGAGGGCAGTCCTGCTTTTGCAGGCACAGCGGCTGCCAAGATCATCAGGAAGTTGAGAACATTGACCTCTCTGGATAGTAGTGCTTTCAGGCGTTATGCATTTGCTCTCGTTCCAAGAGAGGACTCAACAACCTGATACCATATTGCCTGTAGGGCGGATTGGAACCCTCACTTGCAAAGGCATGCTTGTAAGAGCTTTCGGGTGAAGGCGTGCTTAGGGTGAGAGGTTCAAACACAGCTTTCGGCGGCTGGTCGGCAATCGGCAAACGACAACACCGAACACCATTACTAACTCCAAGACCTCCATAGCCACCCATTACCACGGAACCCATCCTAAACCCCCCCCCGATTAGACGGGGCCGTCTCCCAAAATCCCCGAAATAAGGTTTAGGGGCTCACACCCGAGAATCCCAACAGCTACAGTTTTAGGTGTTATACCCTGTAACTAAGGGTCATATCCGACTATTTTGCAGGGTCTGTGGTGACAGGCAGCCAGAAGACATCATACTGCAAACGTCAACACACAGGGCTGTCAGCTCCCAAGATTTGGATTCGGAAGCCTCCTTTGTTGGCCCCTCAAGACCCTTGACAACGAATTTTTTGTGTCTACCTTGAAGTACTTGTCAGTTCAGGGGTTTAGGGTGTAGGATGTAGGGTTCAGTTTTTTTTTAAATGGGCCCTTTTCCATTTCAGGGTTTAGGGTTTAGGGTTTACGTTTACCAGGATCAGGGTTTAAGTTTAGGGGTCTACATTAGGCTGTAGGGTTTTGGTTTGGAGGGGTTTTCGGGTTTAGGGTCTTGGGGTTTTAGGGTTCAGGGCTTAGGGCTTCAGGGTGGCAGGGTTTAGAATCCTAGCTTCGGAAAACTGGACGGGCAAAGGTCGGCGGACCAACGACGCCTAAAAGATAAGCACCGAGACTCCCACCTCCTGCATGCTGAGACCAAAGACCAGGACCTCGGCGTGTCTTTTGCGTTGGCTTTGGGGTAGCAAGATCGTGGGTCTGAACCGAAGTCTTCCACACCTACTGTTCGGTCACACTTCGTGGCAGCAGTGGTAGCAACCTTCGCCGTCATCCTCGTCGCCCAGTATCGCAGTAAGCTCGGGAGTGAAGTCTCAAGGCCCCGGCAAGGAGCAACGCCGAGAGGTAGACGTGCGCCTGCGGCTTCAGGGTCTTGGGCTCCATGCTGGGTTCAAGGGTGGAGGCTGAGCTCTATATACATTGGGTTCTGGTTGTTGTTTCAGCGGATTTGGGCTGAGGTGGTGGGGATCAGGGTCTCAAGCTCCGGGTTTTCTGCATTGCCACTCTTCCTTGGGCATCTGAGTGAAGCCATCGAAAGAAGCGACACAAGATGTAAAAAAAACCGAAGATGAGCTAGGTATCGGTTTCAACAGTCCCCAAAGCATTTCTATGTAGGGCGCCATATTCAACAATAAGGGAAATTACCAAAATTAAAGATTATCCCAGATCGATACCTAGTAAAGTGTCTAGGGTGTATGAGAACGGCCCTGAACCTCAGCATGAAGAACAACCTCAACCTGCCGATGAAGGAAAACCTCAACCTGCCGATAACTTGGGAGGCGAAGTTGACTTTCGAGCTCGAGCTAAACACACGATGCTGTGATGATGTACTATAACAACATATTAGAACAATATACTAGAATAGCATACTAGAATATATACTATAAAAGGCTGTACTACCGTAATCTACAAGTCGCGGCAAAGCTACTGCGAGTCAGCAATAGAGTCTTATAGCCGTATGGTCATCGGCTCGGACATCAAGGCCGTAACTAGCAACCTTTACGGCAGCTCGAAGGTTACCCGCCCTGCCAGTGAGGTCAGGAATCAGGAAGGCCTGATCTAGGTTCCCCAGTGTCCCTTGCATAATAAGGGTAATCCCTTTTCCTGGTATTCGTTTTAATAATACGGGAACCCTAAAATGAAAAGCGGCAAAAGGGTACTACTCAAGGACCGAGTGATGGATGCATAGAACCTAGACACCCTTCTCCAAAATGCAGCGAAAGATGCTAGAGAGCATAGCACTCAAGCCTTCCGAATGTAGGATGCCCGGACGCCCTAAACTTTAATGCCGCAATTCCCGGATCCCACACCACGGGCCCCTTCAAACTAAAATAACGAGGAATGTACGTAAGTGTAGTCTGTACACTCACTACGGGTCAACGTATATTCGTTCAAGGCGTTGACTTACTCCCGCCCTCATGGCGCTTGCATCTCTGCCTGGAGCGGCAAGAACTCCATCCACGATGGGATCAACCACCTCACTTGTCTGTTCGTATTGGAACCGAAAAGCAATGATTTTCCCAACAGTCTAATTATTCAGACCCCCATATACCATACGAGCCCGAACACCCTGCCAAACCCACCGAACACGCTTGAAAGCAGATTCTGCAGCTTCTCTCATATACAGCCCCGGTTTTAGCAGCAATAGCCCTAAGCACTAAACCCTAATAGCATCACATCGAGGACAATAGCCCTAAGCACTAAACCCTAATAGAATCACATCGAGGAGACCGGCGGTGGAGACTTCGGGTCTTTGTTTTCCAAAGGCTCTATGGACGACCTGGACCCCCATACGCCTACTACCTGTTCAAGACGCATACGGAAAAAAAAACATATTCAAGAAGCAACAAAGGTAGGTTATTTAGCGTGATTAGGTAGGTTTTGCTTTTTTTCGGGCATCCGGGCCCAGAGACCATCACACATATCGTAAGGCTTTGGAGGACTCATGGTTTACGGCGTTTCGGCTCAAAGAACATAACATGTAAGCCTTTGGGCCATTCTGAGGTGCGAGGCTTCCTTTAAGTGCAAAGCCCGGAGACCCGACCAACAAATAGAGAAGCAAGGTTTAGGGTTTGGGGTTTTGAGCATGAGCGTACGTGTGGCACTCGTGTGCCTGTCCGCCTGCCGGCCTACCTCCTTGCTTCCTGCCTGTTTGCCTCGCTGATTGCTGTCTGCGTCTGTCTGTTCGTTTGTATGTTTGTCTGTGTGCTTGTCTGTCTGTGGTCTGTTGGTCTGTTGGTCTGCTTGTCTGCTTGTCTGCTTGTCTGGCTGTCTGGCTGTCTGTCTGTCTGTCTCTCTCCGTCCGTCCGTCCGTTCGTCCGTCTGTCTGCCTTGGCTTTGGGTTATGCTGTCGCTGCGCTTTCAGTAGTTAACTTCATGCTCTGACAGACTCTAATTAATTGAGATAGCTTACGCAAGTTCAGGTAAGTAGCCCAAGGTCTTTGTAGGCATCCCAGCAAGAACGCTAAAACGCAACCCAGCCACGTTAGCACCCTCTCTTCCATGCGCGGTCCGCGGAAGTAGCGCCTGCGGACATATTGTGGCGTAGCGTTTCATGGGAGAATTGGACCACAAGTTTAAGTTCAGACCATAGAGCACTGCACAAGGTCGGGATGCCAGGACTAATTCGTCTGAATGCTTGTAGCAACGACGTGGGATTTAGGGATTCGGGGATTCGGGGCATGGGTGTTCGTTGATGCCGGAGATAATGCCGAAGTTGCTCAAGAAGTAAAGCTAAGGGCTTATTGACGTTGGCATGATCATGCACGGTGTGCGTCACAATGCTTCGGCGTCCCAGGGGAAAGATACTGTATCTCTATTGATCTGGCGTTGACAAGAGCCCGTGATGTAGAACAACTGTTTAGGGTTTAGGGGTCTGGTTTCGGGTCTAGGCGCTCGGGATGGGGGATGCAGTTGTCTCCGGAACGACGTCTTCGAAGTCCATCTGTGCTGACAGTCTACTTTCGGCAGAGTTGTTGTCAAATCCCTGGAGAGATGCGGCAATGACACCCTGCAAAACTGAGAAGCACATGTATACAGGGCTTCGCAGCAACGGTTTGACGCTGAAGAGTGTCTGCAAGATCGTCGTTGACGCTCTTGTCTGGACCTGGCTGCTGATGTGGGTTCAACCTGACAGGTAGCGGTGTCTCGTCGTATTTTCTCTTCTCAACGAACACTGACGGCTTCCATCCTTGCTCGATGGCTTGTCACCGTGACTGTGGCCATCGCATGCGCCACGAAGAAACTATCTTGGTGAAATCTCTCCGTCCTGGTACTTCTCTGCAGGCCTTCTTGCTGAGACAGTAGCATTTGCCACAACACGGTCCCAGCAAATGAAAGAGCTGGCCACAACCATACTATATAAAACGAAACTCTGAACCGTCTACCCTGAACTTACCTGTAGTATCCATTGCAGCATTGCAGTCTTTCTGGGTTGCCATGGCTTTTTGGTTTCAAGGACCGTAAAATTGGCTTGTCCGGGTACCCGGGTTCAACCCGCCGACTTTGCTTTTGTGGGTTACCGTGAAGACTGGCCAGCCAAAACAGGGAACAGCGATGCAGCTTGTAATATCATAGAAGCCGAACGAAGCCTGGATTTACATCTGTTACATCTTTGTGTAAATCAAGCCCGACAATAAAAT
Source organism: Symbiodinium sp. clade A Y106 (assembly GCA_003297005.1). Taxonomy (NCBI): domain Eukaryota; class Dinophyceae; order Suessiales; family Symbiodiniaceae; genus Symbiodinium; species Symbiodinium sp. clade A. Next base: position 117,219 of record BGNK01000093.1, on the reverse strand, counting down.
TAACCAAAGCAACTCCCTCAACAAAGTCGCAGCCTCTTCTTGGGGGTGCGATAGACGTAATCCCCGGACAGAGAGGTTGTCGACGGAACCTGCCAAAAAGCAACCGTAGGCAAACTACACAGGTTCGATGCGATGAACCTAGACCCCCCAACTACCCTCTAATATACCCCAACTACCCACCATTAAAGGTACCCCCCTAATATACCCCAAACACCCACTATTAAGGGCCATAAGGCCTCTATTCAAGGGCCCTGCGCGGGGGGGGGGGGGGNGGGGGGGGGCCATACTACGGTTAATACCGACCATAAGGCCTCGTTGGGTGTTTTCCTGTAAGGGCCATCCTATACATCACTCTTTCCCACTCCTTCAGGACTCGACTTCTGGGAGGGCTTGACCTTAGCCTAGGGGGTTTAGGTTTTATCCAACCAAGGCTTCTGAACTTAAATGTAGGAACCTGATTAAGAAGCCTTGGGGCCTTTGTTGGGGTTCCTTGTATGAATCCTCCTACTATTTTGGGGTTAGAGGCCCAGGGTTTCTCAAGAACAGCCTTGAAGGTTTCAGAACTTTGGATTGTTTTTTCGGGCGGAGGGTTCTGTAATTCTTGAAGCTTCGAGTTCCTGTGTCTAGCTGCCTTTGGGATGCAGAGAAGCTGCCCCCAAAAAACGCTGCTTAGATTCTGAATACTGGGACGGTCCCTAAGTTGTCTGCATTGGAGTCCTGCCCAGACTCTACGGAAATTAGGTTCTTCTAAACAGGCTGGACTGAGAAAAAGTCTCGGGCTTCGAACTTACATCCGGTCTGGCTGGCATTGCGGCTTCGATGGGCTGGGTAGGCTGCGCAAATATGCACGAACACACCCAGACGACACAGAATGTGCGAGAAAGGAAACGATGGATGGAAAAAGAGAGCGAGAGAAACAAAGAGGAGAGAAAAAAAAAATGGAGACTTACAATTGAAATATCATATACACACACAGTCTGTATGTACACATGGACCGTAAAAGGTTTTGGGGTAATGGCACAAGCACGTAGGGGCTGTTTAAAGGCTGTACGAACCGTTACTGATACTTAAGACCCCTTTCTCATGCACACCATGCAAAGCTCCCTAAACCTACACCCAAAACCCTCTAAACCCCAGTCCTAAAGCCTCTTCTCAATTCCAGACTACTACACCCTAACCTGAGCAAACCCCTAAGCCCCGCAACCATCCTCCAGAAGGCCTCGTACATTCTTCGGGATGGACTCGCAGCAAATCGCACAAGCCTCGTTTTCAGGGAAACCATTGGGTTTAGGGTTATAAGGTTTAGGGTTTTAGGGTTTAGGGGCACATTGGGTTTAGGGTCTCTGCAGCGGAAGGGCTTGGCATGACCTGACAAACTCCAGCTGGCATGTGATGACTATTGAATGGGACCTCATGTTCAGGGTGAAGGGCTAGGGGTTATCCTACAACCACTTTAACCCTAAACCCTGAACCCTACTTAGACCCCCCAGCTACCCTCTAATATACCCTAAATGCCCACTATTAAGGACCATAAGGGCTCCATTAAATGGCCATTGGGGCGGGAGTCCTGGTAAACCTAATCCCTCTAAGCACATCGGGGTTTGGGGGTCCTGCACGGGTTCAGGCCAGGTCCCTAAGACTCCCGGTGCAGGTCTTAAGGGTTTAATAGAGGGGCCTTAATAATTAGAAAAGGGTTTTGGGGCCCATTCTACTATACCTTATAATAAGGAACCCCCAAAATAGTATATAGGTAATTATTGAGGCCCCTATAGTAAGGGTTTAGGCTTGGGGTTTGGGCGGTTTAGGGTTCTAGGGTTGGGGGAAAGCAGCCAAGCTTGAGGTTTAGGGTTTTGGGTCCAAGGCAGCAGAAACTTGGGACATAGGCTCGAAACAACCGTTTCAAGCAAGGAAAGGGTGGGAGTCTCCAGTTCAGGTTCCCCTCTGAGGGCCTGTATTGTTGGGGGGGAATCCAATTCAACAGCATTCGCAGTATGCAGAACTGCTTATGTTTGGGCTACTCTCGGTGTCGTTGCAAATTTGTCTATGCCGTTCTTGCATGAGAAGGTATTATAGACTCAAAGGCAAAGGCTCTCAGAACCACCTAGACCCTAAACCGGAAAACCTAAACCATAAACCCCTAAACCCTATCTCCTAAGCCCCTCAACCCTAAACTCTAAACCGACAACGATCGGAGCCTGTCGGGAGGAGTCCTCATGCTCTCCACTTGCTCCTGGCTCTGTATTGCCCAGCGAGCCCAATACCCGTTAGTTAACGAATATACCTTAAATCTTCAAGGGTCCCTTTAAGGGCTTATAAGGGGTTTTTTATAGAAGGAGTATACCTTAAATCATAAGATGAAGCCCCTTATATGTTAAGGTATATTCCTCAAATATGAGGTCTCGGGCTCTCTCTGTGTTGCGAGCTTTGCTTAGAGGCTCTGGAGGGTGTCTCGGTCACGATACCTGTACCCATAGGCTCCATAGTAGTTCCTCTTTGTGGTGATTCATATTTAGGATCCTATAAGGTAATCGCAAAAAGGAACTACTATGAAGCCTGTGGGTAGGCTGATTTCGTATTGAGGGTTTCAATTCTCGGGGTACGGATGATAAGCATGATTTACCGACAGTCTCCATTGCAGTTCGTTTTTGTGGTTACCTTCTAGGCTCCTGATGCACAATTTGGGAAACCAAGCAAGGAAGTGCAATGGAGACTATGCGTAGAGATCAGGTTTGAGGGCGGGGACTCCAAAACAGAACACATTAAGAATTCATGGAGTTGAGGGTTTAGGGTTTAGGGGTTTAGGGTTTAAGGGTTTAGGGACTATATTGGGCTACGGGCTCAGGCTTGCGTTGGCTTGGAGCTGAGGTTTCGGGTTCAGAGTTGAGCGCCGAGAGGCCCATGAGTTTCGTGTTGAATGCCTAGTATAGGGGCCTAAATACTTGCAATACTATGCAATACTGTTTTGGGGCTTCTTGCTTTCTCCAAAACCATAGTTTATATATAACATATCCCGAAGCACTATTCTAATTGTGAACGCGCCTGTTTTAGTCTCCGCCATGGATGCTCGAAATTCGGCGCCCTCTTCGGTTCATGGAGAGCTGGCAGGTTCAGGGTTGCGCTTCGGGGTTTTAGGGCTGTAGGAAAAAGGGATCCGGTCGGGAAAGCTTCCGTACAAAAGCAATGCATTTTTGAGAAAAGGAGACGCCCAAACTAAGTCCAACTAGTCTTCGCTGCAGAACCCTAAACCGTGAACTCTAAAAGGCATTCCCAAAAACCCGATGCTGCAAAGGACATTTCCAAAACGGTGTCACACTTCCAGACAGCAGCAGGCAGTCCTGTGTGCTGGCCTCAGGTAGGGGCCAGATAGGGCTGTTTCTCGGGTTTAGGCTTAGGGCTTATTGTTTCTACTGGTAGCCCTGAAATGACAAATCCTGTAGACTAAAGCTGACAATCGCCGGGGGCTTGAGGAATCTGGCTTGAAGTGCGCGTGAGCTGTTTGTTCGAGGCTTGCTATGGGTACGTATGGTTTCGACGAACTCGATGCCCAAACCCTGAGCCAACAAAGCTAACCCACATCGCTGGCCCCCAAGTAAGCTGAGCCAGCGCATTGTGTCGACGGCTTTGGGATTATAGTACCGTGAAGGATTCGGGTTTGAGGTTTGGGTTTGGAAGTTTGTCGTTCAAGAGTTTGATTAGATCAGGTCTTTGGCTTCAGCCGGGTTTGCTTACAGGCTGGTTTGGGTTTCGGGTTGTGAAGCTTACAAGACCAGCAACATGCATAGTAGGGTTCTGCGAGCAAAACGGCCTGAACCCTAAAACCTTTAGGCTTTAACCCACAAGCCTACAACCTTAAGGTCTAAATCCTGTAAAACCCTGGAAGCTTTAAACCATAATTCTTCAGAATCCGTCGACTTTGTCTGCCGAGGCGTGATTCGGGCTTTTGTGAGTGCACCTAGACCGTCACATCAAACCTAAGCGCTGTGCCCTAAATAGCGCAATGTGACTTTACTCTGAACCACGAACTTGAACAATACTTTCGCCGAAGTCACCGGCACGTCATCGAAATCCCTGTGTTCCTCAGGGATGTCTGCATCAATCTCCTCGGTGTTGGGACGTTGGGAATCCAGTTCAAGGTTATCACGTGGACGGTTGACCCTACTTGGAGATTAATCTTATACTAAACTAAGCCCTGCTAAGCAGACGCTATCCAAAACCCAACTTCTGGGACCAACACTATTCTGGTCCACGTAACCATGTACAGGGTTTATAGTCTAGGGTTGAGAGTTCAGGGTGCCGGGTTCAGGGGTTTAAGGTTTGGGGCGCATACGTTGGCTCCAAAGTCGCTAATGCAGGGACTTTAAGGCAAGTGTGTGTGCTATCCTCAAGTTTTGCACGGCGGCAACCCATGGCTGAGGACCAGAAACTGAAAACAAATCAAGAAAGTATCATAAGCTAAACTCACTCAGGGTTTGGGCCCAGCTTTAGACTTGATAGGGTTTAAGCTCCGGTTTATAGGATCTAGACTTAGAGGTCTGGGGCTTAGGGTTCCTACGGTTGATGGACAAAATCCTGCATGACCTTAAGGACTCTAAACTATGGGAATTATGGTATATTCCTTATAATGGGTAATGCAGGATTTTGTCCATCAGCAGTAGTGTCCAGTGAACCCTGCCGTTTTGGATTCTCTCTTTGAAGGCCGTCGAGACTGGTCCCTTGGATTTCTTGTTGCAACGATCCATCCTGAAGCCTATGTTATGGGTGTTCCCCGTTGTGGCTTTAGGTGTTCCTGTATACATATTCTTTAGAAGTTTAAAAAGGCAGGCAAGCCGACCCCGAAGGACCCTGTACAGTACTTGCTTTGGCCCCAAAAAAGGTTCCTGTAAATGGGATTTAGGGCGAAGATATGCAGACTATAGCTGGGCTTGGGAGTAGCCAGGGAGAAAAAAGTATGAAGCTGTTTTTTCATTTTTCATGTGTCCAAATGAATACGTCCTAAAAACCAGTAGTCAAGTATGGTACGCTAGCACTCAGACACAGACACATGTAGGGTTTGGGGAAGGATCGAACCCCAAACCCAAGCCCGACCCAGCTGGCAATCTGGACTTTGCAAGGGCAATTACCGAAATAAGGCGAATCTGTGAATCAACAAAAGCTTCCTAAACCCCAAACTCTAGAGCGTAACACTGAAACTTGTGAAGACTAGGTGAGCTACCACATGCCGAGCCCAAATAGCCTCAAACACAGGCTTCTAAGGCCTAATAAAGAGGTCTTAAACATTTGAATAATAAGGCTGTGGGGTACACTATACTGTGACATCATTACAAACTATGACATCATTAAGGAACTCCAAAGAACGGCATTGGCAGCTATTCAGGCTTCTATATTAAACAAACCCTCGAGTTTTCAGTGAGGCGGCGGATGTCTGCAGCTCCGTGTCGCTGCGCTGAACGGCCTGCCAGAGGACCGGGGCTCGAGCGGAAGGGGCTAAACGGGCAGAATATGGCTTTACCCTCCACTCTGACCCTGAAGCCACACAAAGCCTTAACCCCACAGGCTCTGAGCACTTAACTCCCTACCCTTGACAAGCCCAACAAACAACAAGAGAGAGAGAGAGAGAGACCGAATACAACACACAGAAACACGAACACGAGCATAATGAACGCAATGGCAGGACAGGAGCAACAAACATATTAAGAGAAACGCGATTAAACCCCAAATCCTTAAACCCCCCAAGCCCGTAAGCCCCAAACATTCCAAGTCCTAAACTCCTAAGCCTTTGAGAAATCTAAACCCTAAAACCCGAACCCCTAAACCCTGACACCCTTAAACCCTGCAAGCCTAAAGCCTAAAACCGAATAATCCTAAACGCCTAACCCCTGCATAAACACTTCAACCCGTACCTGTAGCCGAAAAGACCTACCTTTTTAAGGAACTATTACAGAAGCCATAATAAGAAACCCTAAAAAGGTAGGTTTTTTCGGCTACAGGTAAGCCCTGCAGCTCTGACACCCTGTGTGCGAACCTCCGGCTCCTCGGCTACCGGCGGCAGTGACACCTCTCCGCTTCTTTACATTAGGGACACAGAAAGCACATAAGCAGAAGCATTTTATAGGGAGATCCCTACCTTATTGGGCTTTATTACAAGGGGGTTTATATGGGATATCCCCATCCTAATTTTTGCTTATGTGCTTTCTTGGGGCCCTATCATTGCAACAGGTACTTGGAGGGTTCTGGGGTAGTTACAGCTTAGGGCTCCTTTAAGGGTTCGATAGGGTTTAGGGTTTGGGGTAGTTATAAGTAAGGTTCGGGGTTCCTTTAAGGGTTCTATAGGGTCCAGGGTTTAGGGTAGTTACAACCGGGGAGGTATAAGCAGGGTTATGAGGGTTCGGGGTTCCTTTACGGCTTTAAGGATTCTATAGGGTTTAGGACAGTTTAGGTAGGGTTATAAGGAGGTTACTATACTTATGAACCATGTTAGGGGATTTGTAAACTGACTTAAAACTACACATGAGCCTCCAAGTACTATAGCGGCCGTAGTTAGCAACATACATTTCGTGTAACAGTTTACTTACGGTTCTCTAAGGGGTACCATCAGACAGTACACAGGCCTGGCATAGTGGCGTGCCTAACTAGAATAGAGCTTCGGGGTACAGTTTGCTCTATCTCGTAATCTCATGAAAAGCAACCTTCAGCCGTAAGCCCTTAGCCCACGTCCAACGAGTCATCAACCCGAAGCTCTACAACCCCCTGACCTGGTGGGTCCAAGTATCCAAAAATCAGATGCTCCCCAAATACTAACCCATACTACTGCTAATCCTAATCCCCAATGCCTCGGAATTGGATCCCACGGGACTTCTGGAGCCGCTGCACAAGCCCGAAGTATGAGATCCTTCGGACATGAATCCCTTACAACCCTGAGGCTCAAACCCCACAGGAGCCTTAAAACTTGGACCTTTGGGGCGTTTGAGGCACTTTGTACTATAACTCTAATCAGGAGCCTCAAGCATAGCATCACCAACTAGCTATCAGGCCCTCACATGAGATAAACCCCAAGCCCAAACCCCACCCTAAACCCCGAAACCCTAAACCCTAAACCCTAAGCTCCAAAACCCTAAACCCCAAAACCATAAACTCCAAAACCCTAAACTGCTGAATACTTTACTGCGATCTCTTCTTGGGGGACGGCCTCGATCTGTTTCGCCTTACGCTCCTCGCGACGAGCCTCTTTCGACTCCTCCGGCGCAATCTTGAGGGCATAAGGTTTTTGGTTGTAGTTTAAGGGGTTGGGTTTAGGTTTAGTTTAGGGGTTTGGGTTTAGGGTTCAGGTTTAGGGCTATAAGGCTTTCTGGGTTCTTGTTGGGGGGTTTAATTGAAGTTACCATAATATGGAAACCGTATTATCTATTATAGATCCCTACTACCCAGTTGAAGGCATAAGTTTTGGGTTGTCATTCAGCGGTTTGGGTTTAGGTTTAGGGCTTCTGAAGTTTAGGGTTTAGGGTATTTAGGTTTCGGGGTTAGGGTTTAGGTGTAGGACTTCTGAGGTTGAGGGCTATAGTTTTCGGGATTAGGGTTTATCGGTGGTGTTAGGTTTGTTTGCTTTTGTTCCCCTCGTATGCCTTATGATCTAAATCCCAAGCACCAACTTGTGAAGAGTGCTGTACTGGGGTCTGCACTACTGTGTATCGGGGTGCTCGGATCTTTTCGGAGCTGTTTATGGAGAGTGTTTAGGGTTTAGGGCTTAAAGGGATCAGGGTTTCGGTCCCAAGCCCTAAACCGTCGAGCGTCGGGGTTTTGTCGTAGCGGTAAGGTAAGTTTCAGACATGCCTGGTGGGCTGCGGCTGAGGGCTTTTGAGGCTTCTGGTTGCAGGCAGTCCGGACAACTACAACTAGAAGGACTACGAGCATGACGATCAGGTCTGCCAATTGCTAGTGCGATAAATTATTATGAGATTTTCCAGCGTATCCAGCGTCATTGCCGAAATCTAAAGTAAGCCAGGAGCATCATTCCTCCACCGGGCTGTTCACAAGGACTTTCTTTTGATTAGGGCTCAAGCCCAGAAGCCCTGCACCCTTGGTCCTGCACGAAACAATCCGTAACTGTGGCCCTTATAACCCTCCATGCAATGTCTACAGAACTCGACTCCCATCGATGCTGTGCGCAGCAGAAGTGCTTCAAACTGCATTTGAGCAGTCCGCCCAGCAAGCCATCTTGAAGGAGACGCTTGTTTAGTGTGGCCAATTTTGCCACTCTTGGCGATGCTGAAGCATTGGAAGGGGGCCCGTGTTCCCATATAATGCCTCCCACGCATTGCAGCAGACATCCATTGAAGCCAACGGATTTTGCGCTGCCATCCTAAGCATGTGCGCAGTGTCTCTCCAAATAACCAGGATGTTCGGATAGTAAGAGAGCGCCGCAGAAGTCTGCCACTTTCTGTGTGCGTATGACGACCGCACGGATGTCAGCATGTGTTTGCCGGTGCAAAACACACGGATGCCTGTTGCAGTCGAGTCTGCAGCCAGCTGACGTTTACCCTGATCCCTGTATTACCCTAGACCCTAAAACAAGCGAGCAATTGAAAACTTCGCACGGCCGCCGGAAGTGCTCTGAACAGGAACCGTGCAACCCTCTTCACGGGAATGCTACTGCAATACTTAAATGCTTGACGTAGGGTTTGGGCAATCCCATTAGCCGGAACTATGGTCAGGACCATTTCCGCTTTACAACCATTCAGCGGTCACTCTAGGTCGCCCTGAAACCCTAAACTTTTAAACCCGAAAGCTGAAACATCTAGCGTTGATGCCGTGAGGTTGTGCAAACCCAGAGGGTCCATATACACTACCATTGTGGAATTAGGTTAATTAGGTCCCGAGAGGCCATCCTTAGTGTGGTTTTGGGGATTTGATTCCATCATGGAAGTATATATGGACCCTCTTGGAAAGCTATGAGCAAGGAATCCGGGTTCTAGTTTAGAAAAGGCTGAGGGATTATGATAATGCTAGGCTTGACGCAAAACCCCAACCCTAAACCCCAAACCCAAAACCCTCCTTAACCCTAAACCCTAAACTCCAACTTGTGAACTTCTGCCTCGCGCTGTACTCGCAATGTGGCCAGTATTGCCTCAGCAAGCTTGGCCGTAAAGGGCTTTCGAATCGCAATCGATTCCATAGGTATTTGGGCTCCTCGCCCTGGCTCTTAGAAGGGGATGGGGGATGGGACTATGGGGACTACTATGAGGGACTTTAAGGGGCTATCACAAGGATTTATTCCCGTCCATTCCCCCATTCCCTACTAAGAAATTGGGAGTTCCACGGCAACACAGGTAAGGTAGAGTCTGATATTTTGGGGGTGTAGCGCTGTTCAGAACAAGAGTTCAGCTTGCCACTCTGCGATAACAAGACCTTCTTGTCGCTGGAGGACGTACCTTGAACTACGGTTACCCTTGACCTTCAACCCCCTGCCCTACACCGCAAGGCATCTTGAACAGGGTCGCGAAGGGCTCCGAATCTACTCTCCGGGCCTCTATTGGGACGCTACAGAAAAGTAGGCTACGTGGTGGTGCAACGGGAATATAGGAACCTAAATAAGGTTTACTTGCAGCCCAATCTCACTAAACCCTAAGCCTTTCCTAGGCCCATGTATAAGGAATTCCTGACAAGGAAGCTAGGAAGGCTGCCTCATGTTGTAAGGCTTCCGGCGATATACCGTTGTCTGCAAGGCATCTTGGCCGACATTGAAACTGAAGTTATGGTACAAGTGGGTACCTCAGGGCCCTCGCCCAAGGACGGACGAGCCTGACATCCGTGCCCGGGGCGTCGCCGAGTGTCCTCAGAGAGTTCGTGGCACAATCGCCAGAGCACTTCGACTCTGGTGGCAAGCGTGCCGATTGCCGAAATAGTGGGGCAGCCCCTCTTCGAGCTCTTCGTCGGCAGAACTCGCGACTTCCGAAGCGGGGCGGCAGTGGTACCAAGCGAAGGCAACGTTCGCCAAGTCTCCTCTATCCCCCGCGAACCTTCAGTTTGAGGCAGGACATGAACGGAACCTCACAGCATTGAAGTCCCTAGGCCCTATCACCCCCTATATCTACCTTTGGTTAGTAGGGAATGGAGGAATGGTAGTAATAGTAGTTATAATTGTACCCCATTCCTCCATTCCCTACTAACCAAAAGTAAGAATATCTTGAGGGTAGGGCTTTATTCAGAACGGTTTTGGGTACCTGAAATCCTCTACTTGGGCGAAGCTTTAGGACCTTGGCCTGAACCTAAAACCCGAAAGCACCGAAGCCCAAAGCCACCTAAGGCCAAAACCCTAAATTCTCAAACTCCCTCCACATTAGTTTAAGGTTTAGGGTTTAGGGCCAAGAACCTAAATTCCCAAAACCCCTGCACCTTAAATCCCATACAAATGCCTACTGAAGGGGCCTTTGTCATTCGAGCTCGGTTTTAAATTTCGATTCTGCAATGATTACAAAAAAGACGAAGCTGGAATACAATGGTCCATTCATTATTCAGGAATACGATGGTTCATTACTCAAAGCTATAAAGTCTAGCCAAGAACCTCGAACACCCAAAAGCCCAAAAACCTGAAGCCAAACATAAATTAGCAGCTCAAGCTGAGTTGGAATCCAGATGCCGAATACCTATAAGACTACAAGAAGCCACCCAGAAGGGAAATGACTAACTATCAACTGCAACCGTGGATACCCGAAACCCCAAACCCCGAAACTCTCAACCCTAAACCCCAAACCCAACTCCCTGAAGCCCCAAACCCTAAATACACCAAACTCTCAGGCTCGTAAAACCCCTCAGCCCTACCCTAAACTCTATACCCGCCACCCTAAACCCTAACGACTTAAAACAGGAACTCCAACGTCTACTATAGGAAGGAACCCCCCCCCATTCCACAATAGTATTGGTAGTTATTTAGGCCCCTGTATTACACCCTAAAGCCTAGCGGCTGAAGACAAAAGCACGAAAGCCTACTACCTATAGTCTCCATTGTAGTTCCTTTTTTGGTTAAACAGTTTTATGGTTAGGATCCTATAATATAGTTTATGGTTAACCAAAAAAAGAACTACAATGGAGACTATAGGTGCAACTTTTCCAAGGCGGGAATCGAGACGACAGGCGATAGGAATGATCCCGAGGAGAGCCACTTTGATGGGTGGATCCTTTGGGGTTTCAGTTTTTTTTTGATTTTGGCTTTTGGGTTTGAGGGTTTTTTGGGTTTAGGGTTTAGGGGAATATATAACAATCCAGAGCAACTAAGAGTCAAAGTACTAGCAGACACCGACAGAAGAAACGCGTCATGATCCAGATAGTCCAACACCGCTTAGGAGCAACGTGCATGCTGTAGGGGTCTCAATAATTAGAATTGGGGTCTGGGCTCCTTTATGGTGGAATTGTAATATAGTAGGGAGCCCTATAGGAATAATATCGGCAATTATTCAGGCTTCTATAGCGTTCAAGCAGGGCCAAGCCTTCGCGCGGAACAACAAGGCTTAGGGCCTATAGGGCGGGCTTCGGGCTTAGGTTTAGGGGTTCAGGGTTTAGCATAGAAGTTAGGGTTTAGGGTTTAGGGTTAGGGTTTAGGGGTTAGGGGTTCAGGGTTCAGGGGTTTAGGGTTTAAGGGATTAGGGTTTAAGGGATTAGAGTTTAGAGTTATGGTGTAGGGCACACCGGCAGCCTGGTGCTCATCGGTTCTGGCTGATGGGCTCAGGCTTTCAGGACTCAGGCTTTTCCGTCTACTAGGTTCCTGAGTAACCCAATTTTGATAAGGGTACCCTTTTTCCTACTATTCGGTTTTATTCAGGGGACCCGAAAATAAAAAGGGCAAAAGGGTACCACTCAGGAACCTAGTCTAAGGGTTGTGAAGACGGCCTGTTGTCTTAACGCCTTTGTTTGTATGGCGGTCCAGTATCTTTTGGATGCTCGACTTCTATAGAAGGACACTTGGCTTAGGACGAGGAATGCAGAGCTGTGCATAGCCGAATTCACCGCAGCTTTAGGATGGCTGCTGCTGCTCCACAAACAAGCTTACCATCTGACTCCTGAGCAGCTTAGGCCTACCTATGAAAAATCCCAAACTCCAAAACTGAAGATCTAGATCCCAAACCCATCAACCGCAAAGCCCTGTTTAGATCCCAACCATACCACGGTAACACAAACCCTCCTCAACCATAGACGATTCCAGATCCCACACCCGACATGCCCTACACCCCTCAACCCTGCAAGCGATGACCAGCAAACTCGAAACCATATAACATAGGGGCCTTAATTAACAATTAGAATAGGGTTTTGGGGCCCATTATAAATTATACTATAGTTATAATAAGGAACCCCCAAAATAAAATCGCACTGGTCATTATTTTAGGCCCCTATATGAACCCCCAAATCCCGAAACCGGCTCTACGAACCCAAAGTCCCTCCAGCCCTACTTGGAGGTTCATGGGTAGTTATAATGGTTCCTTTAAGGGTCCCTTTAAAGGGATCTATAGGGATTCTACAAGGGTATAGGGTTTAGGGCCTAATTGGAGGTTCATGGGTAGTTATAAGTAGGGTTATAAGTGGGGTATCAGGGGACTTATAAGCCCATTTATAACTACCCATGAACCTCCAAGCACACCCCCAAAACCTGAACTGAATGCCTCAATCCCGGCTCCTTTGGCCCCCTTTACTGAATCCTGCAGTCGTCGGAGGTTCATGGGGTCATTAAAGTGGGGTTATAAGTAGGGTAGCTGTGTGTAGAACCCATATTAGGGGACTCATAACTCCACTTATGAATACCCTAAGCCCTATAATCCCAAACCCTATAGAACCTTCAAGGAACCCTGCTTCTACCTCCACTTATAACTGCCCATGAACGTTCAAGTATCCCTCACACCCTAAACCCTAAACCCCTAAACCCCATAAAACCGTAAAGCTCTGAGGCAAGGATCCGCCATAGGTCGGTTTACGCCAAGCTCGGAGAGAGTGATGGGCCACCCCTGGTCTCTGCGGTTGATGGACAAAATCCTGCATTACCCATTATAAGGAATATACCATAATTCCCATAGTTTAGGGTCCTTAGGGTCATGCAGGACTTTGTCCATCAACCGAGTGAACCCAGGCAGCCCAGCAGGGCGCGTTTTTGGGGGGTTTATAGGAGTTTCTGAGGTTTTATAGAGGTTTATAAGGGCTGGAAAGGTTTTATACAGCGTTTGTAGCATGGCACTATCGGGTTTTGTCGACAGGGTTTCTTATTCCTCGAGCTTTGCGGTCAAGGCCAGCTGTTTAAACCATACTCCAAGGGTCTTAGAACTTCATTTCACTGCTACGACTGCAGGTCTCGAGATTCCGGATTGAAAGTTTAGTGATTGAGGGCATACAACAGGGTTTTAAACTCCAAAAACGCTGTAGTATCGTAGCCCATTATAAAGATGTCATAACTGCCCTTCCAGAGCTTACGTACCCTTACCTCGGAGACACTTTTAGCACTTGTGATTTTGGTTTAGGGTTTAGGGTCTTGGATATGCGGGATCATACACTCCCAGACCCTGTATTTAAGGCATAGGGTCCTGCATCCAGAGCAACCCAGACAGAGAGTAAAGCCCCAACCCTAGCCCGAAGACCCTCCTTGGCACCTCGTCGGTTGGCCAGGGAATGAGTGGCGAGGCCGCAAAGACGCGGAAAGCGAACATCAAGGCCTTTCTCAGGCGAACTGAGGCTAAACCCCTGAACCCTAAACACATAAACTCCTAAACCCCCAGATCCTAAACCCCTAAACCCAAGTTGTTTCGGCCCCGAATAGGTTGCTAACTAACATTATACAGGAACCTATGCAATCATATGAGGATTTCTGAGGCTTAAGATGACATATGATAACATATGTATGTATATTTTTCTATATATGTATGTATATATATGTATATACACTGCGCCAGAGAGAGCAGGTTGCTGTGGTTTGGCAGGCCCCACAGCCTCCTCTTCTGTATGTACATACAATATATATATATATATATGCATATATGTACGGATGTATATTATGTATATAGGGAAGCCTGAAGAATAACATTCGTCGCCATACGAGCTCCGAGATTATTTTATGAATGGCCTCGGTTGAGGATGTCAGGTTGCAGCAATGGAAGAATCAGAGAGGCGAAAGCAGGGGCCCACTTAGGGGCCCCGAAAAGGACATGAACATAAGCATTATGCAAGGATATGCCTGCCTTTACTCGGCTGCATTATACGGTGGTGTATCTGGGATGCACCTATCCTAAATTTTGCTTATGTGCTGTTGCGGGGGACTTAAGTTGCACAGGGATATGCACGGGGCAAAGGACCAGTCAAGCTATGAGCAGCCTCTTGATAGGGTTTTTGTGCGTTAGGGTTTAGGGTCTTAGGGTTTACGGGACCTTGAAAGTGACTAAAATGGTAAAGGGAATTCGCAGATGCGACTGGTCCCACGTGGTCATCTCCTGAAGCCTTGACCAGTCACCCCGAGTCACATTCTGCCCAAAGGCATAAAAGCCGACAGCTTCGAGCACCTGAAACCATCGACGTTTGAAGCGAACCCCAGCATAGAACCCACGAGCCATAGTGACAATAGTAGTACCAATTAAAGATAACCACAACAATAGTAGCAGGAATAGTAGTAATGATAATCGTAAGAACAGCGGTGTTGTAAAAGCAATAGCAATGCTAATCGTAGTAAGAGTGTTAGTGATAGTAATACCAGTGCTGTAGCAACACAACCTTGAACAATCCCAAAGTAGGTCGCCAAGACACCGTGGAGAGCCTTAGGATCCAGTATCCACGGTCTAACCTGCCGGATTCTTGGCTTGAGGCGCAGAGTCTAAGGCTTAGGATTTCGGCTTTGCAGGGTCTTTTGTGAACGTCGGATTTCGGACGTAGAATAAACCTAATTATTGCGTGTCATCGGGTTCGAACGGCCAGGATGGATGAGAGTGTCGTAACTGCGGCACAGAACCCTGACACCTTAACACACGACACCCCACTCAACGGCCTTTGTAGAGCTTCACAGCTTAGCAGCACGCTCCGCACTAGCAACGAAACCTCCACAGAAGAACTTTTACGTACATTGCAAAGATCCCTATAAGCTGTACTCCCTCATCAAATCCTTTCCAAATCCTCGTCAAACCCCATCTAGAACCTTTACTACAGTCCTTACAAAGCCCCATAAACACCTTTACACTTACACGATGCCTATAAAACCCTGACAGCCCTCTGAAATGCCATACAAAATCCTTCCTTAAATTTAGACAAGTCTTACAATCCCTAAACCTGGAACCTCGAACCCCAAACCCTAAACCCCAAACCCTAAACCCCAAACCCCAAACCCTAAACCCCAAACCCTAAACCCCAAACCCTGATCGGACTTGTCGGGCCCTGAGCCCCGAAGCCTACCGGATTTAAACTTGGGAGGGTGTAGGATAGAGGGTTACAGGGTTTAGGGTTCCTTTAAGGGTACAGGGTTTAGGGTTCCTTTAAGGGTACAGGGTTTAGGGTTCCTTTAAGGGTACAGGGTTTAGGGTTCCTTTAAGGGGTACAGGGTTTAGGGTTCCTTTAAGGGTACAGGGTTTAGGGTTCCTTTAAGGGTACAGGGTTTAGGGTTCCTTTAAGGGTACAGGGTTTAGCCAAGGAAATTCCCATGTCCCAAATCGGTTCCTTTAAGGGTACAGGGTTTAGGGTTCCTTTAAGGGTACAGGGTTTAGGGTTCCTTTAAGGGTACAGGGTTTAGGGTTCCTTTAAGGGTTTAGGGTACAGGGTTCCTTTAAGGGTTTAGGGTACAGGGTTTAGGGTGTACCAGGGGTGTACTGGTTTAGGGCTGAAGGCTCGCAAGAGAAGCCAGGACATCTCATCCTTAATCCATGGTCCGACTTTCTGAGTTTTTGGATGGGTTTAGGGTTTATATAGGGTTCTTTCCAGGGCCGTAATGTCGAACAACTACTCAGGCCGTAAGATTTGAGATGCTTCCCGGCATGAAACAGGGGCTTGGAAAACTTTGTCATAGTCATACTATTCCTTTAGGGTTTCTCATGTCCTCATGCTGCTATTACAATGTGCCCCCCTGCGCTCCCTGTTTGGTATTGGGTAGTTTTATAAAACACAAAAGACTACAAAAAGGGGAAATGTGCCCATTGGGAGACCTAGTAACCGTAAACCCTCACCCTAAACCCTAAACCCTAAAACCCTATGTGATCCCAAACCCCAACTCTTCGCCAGTTCGGATCCCTTCGGGCTCGGCCTCTGCGAGCGCTGCTGTGTTTCGGTGTTGTACAAAAGCATGGCCGGCCCTTGTTCGGATTAGGGCTTAGGAACTGAGGTGTTAGTTAAACTGTTAGTTGTGTGCTTTCTAGCTCTGCTTTTTGTGGCTTCTGTTGCCTTGTTGTTCTTGGTGTATGTTTTTGATAAGTGTTGATGGGCTTAGGGCTTTAGACGATTTGGGGTTTCGGGGTTTCAGGTTGAGAGGGTTCAAGGGAAGCGCGACGGTAACCATCTGCGGGGTGTCGGTCCCGGAGTCCAGGTGTATTTGTAAATCAAGTATTTGTTCCCCATAGATAGTTCATACCCCAGCATTTGCATTCAGCAATGTTTATAAGCACTAACTCACCGTCCGTATTGACAAGAAACTGCTTGCCATGCTTGGGGCCTGCTTGGAGGTGCAAGTGTTCCAAGTTGTGGATTTCGCGCCCACTGTACTACAAGAGCCTTGATAGTTAGAACAAACTTGTGGGTCAAAGGCATCAACAAGTTGGGTCTGATGACTAATAACGGCTTTGTTGGCGGCTTTGGCAAAGCTTCAAGGGGGTTTCAAGGCATCAGTCTGGTTCATGCACCACTGTAAAAGTTGTGCTCCGCGGAGCTACACTTCGAATTGCCCCTTCGAGCTTTGGCCGCTGGCCCGACTAGATACTACCACATTTTCATATGAAGTGAACACATGTGGATTGTTTACGATGGCTGCTTAGCTGCTGTCAAAAGTCGCAACCCTTACACAGATGTACCGCGAATGCTACACCTTGAACCCGCAGTACCCGTCATCTCAGGGATCTGGTGTTTCTGCAGTCTTCGAGGGGGCGAGCCTGTCCCAAGCAGCAGCGCCAACGAGTGAATGTCGATGCCTGGAGCCATGCGATTCATCACCATTCAAGCTTGTATCCTAGGCGCCCGGTACATTGCACAACAAGGCATATTTGTCTGGTGCAAGATCCGGAAACATCATTCACCAAACACCCTGACATGACAAGCTGTCATGAGCTCTGAAACCTTCCGAGCGAACCATCGGGACGCGAACAAGGAAACCTGAAACAAAAACGCTAAAACCCCGCACATTCTATAAACGTCCCCCAACAATTAAACGCTGCAAAACATGTTCGAAACCACAAGTCCTACACCTAAGCCAGAGAATGCACCGGAAATCACACAGATGCCTGGAACCAAGGCTGCAGAAAAGGCAAGCACCAGCACGAAGATGCAAATGAGCTCATCCGTCCACTTCCTACCATGCATGGGCTCCAAATAGGTTCCATGTGCAATGTCGCCTGTCGTTTTATCTGCTAATGTAGGGGCCTTAACAATTAGAACAGGGTTGTGGGGGTTCCCTATTATAATTACAGTATACTGTACCCCCAAACCCTATTCTAATCTTGAAGGCACCTATTGCCCTAAATCCCTGCTAGTACCCTTATAGTATCCCTTATAGGAGCCCTTTAAAGGAACCCTATTCTAGTTCTTAAGGCCCCTACATTAGGACGGTTCACTATGGAGGGAGGGGCGTAGGGGACTATACCTTCTTAAATAGGCCTTAGTAGGTCCTTATTATGGGCATTAAGGCCTCCTACCCCCCCTCCCACTACCCCCCAAGGGTCCCTATGATCTGGCAGTGGCTGCTGGTTGCATCTGGTGACGTCATTGTGGTTCATGGGTAGTTATAATGGTTCCTTTAAGGGTCCCTTTAAAGGGATCTATAGGGATTCTACAAGGGTATAGGGTTTAGGGCCTACTTGGAGGTTCATGGGTAGTTATAAGTAGGGTTATAAGTAGAGTGACTATACTTATAACCCATACTAGAGGAATGGATCCCTATAGTAGTCCCTATATAATCCAAAAGAATAGTCCCCATACCCCATTCCCCCATTCCCTACTAGGCACCAAACAGTACATCTCATGACAGACTTGTGCGCCAAGAACTCTGAGGACTCTGAGCATACACACTGCTTCTGCAACTGTAAACCGGTGCAGGCCCCGGAGACCAAGCCCTAAACGAGCGAAAACATGACAGTATGCTATGTGCATGCGCATCTGCAAGTGCATGTGAATGTGTATGTGTAGATGTAGGTAGGTAGGTAGGCAGGCAGACAGGCAGGTAGGTCTAATTAGTTAGGCCCCTATATTACAGCGAAAGCCTGAAGACTTGCTTTTGGGTGCATTTGGAGCTCAGGGTTTGGGTTTTGGGCGCACAAGCTCACACCTGCAAGCCTCATGTTTACATGTATCGATGATGATGTAGAACGCAGCTCGTCCAGGCTTCAGCTTCGAGGGCTCGTGACTTAAAGGGCCGATTTCAAGCTTGCGAGCTTGGACTTTTCTGGAACTAAAAAGAAACCAAAACCCCTGTGCACCCGTCAACCAAGGGGTATATCTGCCAACCCGAGAAGCAGAAGTTGAAGGTTGGACGCCTGAGCTAGCGATATCCCTCGTTTGTTGGTTCGTAGACCCGCGAGTTCGGTCGCCGTCGTCATCTAAGGGTATGAGTCAGAATAAGAGTCAGAGCAAGAGTAAGTAGTAAGTATAAGTAGTGAAGTAGTCGTCGTAATAGTAGTAGTAGTAGTGATCGTCGTCGTCGTAGTGGTATAGAAGTAGCAGTAGCAGTAGCAGCAGCAGTAGCAGTAGCAGTAGCAGTAGCAGTGGCAGTAGCAGTAGCAGTAGCAGTAGCATTTGCCTGTAGAACAAAATTCGTGAATGAACTCCTCTTCCGCCCAACAAGGGGGAATATAACAAACGTCCCAAAAGCCGACCTAGGGAAGCTCAGCAGCCTCAAGGGAAAACCTGCTTCTGATTTACAGTGTCGCTGGGCATGCAGATGCCCCGAAACTGAAACCTTTATCATGACCCCCGAAGTACCCTGTAATAAAGCCCTGATGGTCCTTAATAAGGATATTTGAGGTATAGTGGAGCGTAGTTGGGGGTCTAGGTACCCCCAACTGTACCCTATGCTCTGGATTTTTCACCCTCAAACCCAGAAACCGTGAGCCTGGATAACTCTACAGTGTCCTACGGTGAGGTCCTGATCTTTTCGAACACGACGGAACTGACTTTGATGACGGCGCGCGCGAACCAGGATTTTGGCCTTGGAAAATTGGTTTTTGAGTAACCAGGGAGAAAAAGTATAAACTTGCATTTCATAATGGTTCCTTTAAAAGAGTATAAACTTTTATTTCATAATGGTTCCTTTAAGAAAAAAGTATTAAAGTATGGTACTCCAAAGCCCAGAAAACGACTTGGAAAGTCTGGGAGGCTGAGGGTTTTCTTGGAGGTTGAGGGTTCATAAGGCGTTTAGGGTTTAGTGTTTTAGGGTTTTAGGGTTTAGGGTTTAGGTTTTAGGAGTTAGGGTTCATAAGGCGTTTAGGGTGTAGGGTTTAGGGTTTTAGGGTTTTAGGGTTTAGGGTTTTAGGGTTTAGGGTTTTAGGGCTTTTAGGGTTTAGGGTTTTAGGGTTTTAGGGTATAGGGTTTTTAGGGTTTAGGGTTTTAGGCTTTAGGGTTTAGGAGTTAGGGTTCATAGGGTGACTTGAGAACAATGTAACAAGGGTAAGAAGAACTTAAAGGAGTAATGAAATCTACGTTTCAACGCACTGTGGGCTTTCGGATCTTTAGGGTGTTCAGAAAGTTCAGAACTTTGCCCTCGCCAGCCCCGCCTTTCCAAACCGCGCAGCCTAAGTCAAGCGCCAGAACAGATTCCCCCAGCAACTCCTTCATGACTACGGCAGCAATGCCATGCCATCGCAACAAGAAGAAGCCCAGGCATCATCGCCCTGTCCCAATGGTGCGGAGATGAAGCCAAAAGGAAAAAGGAGAATGTAGACTGCTCATGAATGAAATTGTGTTTCGAACAGCCTTACACTTACGCAGTACTCTTGAAGGATAAATAGAATCATCCTTTCTGAGCAAGGGCTTCGAGCAGTCAGGGGTCTACATTATTCCTGTGCGCACTTCGAAGCCCACGAAGTCCAATGCTCGACAAACCGGCAGATGAGGTCGCAGCCGCCATGACGACACACTGAAGGGCGACTCCACCGACACTGAACTGTCAACCGTCTCCTGTGGCGATTTGTTCATGACTGATTGGTTGTCTTAGGAATTCAGCATGTCGGATTCTTCAGTGTGGGGGTTTAGGGTGTTTTGAGCGTCTTAGCTTGCATGTTTGCGGCTTGGGGCCCAGTTCGGTCTGCGTTGTAAGAACAATGGCTACCAAGATCAATTCGGAACCACCCAGCGCACCTAAAAAACCCTAACCCCCAAGCCCTAAACCTTAAACCCTGACCCGAAATGGCCCTAACTAAATCCGCAAAGCACCAACCCGTGAACCCTGCAAACAGAGCTCAAAGACTCCAATATCATTGAATCAGGGTTTGCGGATGAGGGTTCAGTTCAGGGTTAGTGTTTAAATTGGGTTTACGGCTCGGCTTGTTTCAAGCACCTTTTTCTGCCTGCTTCCCCAAGGGTTTGGGGTTTAGGGTTTAGGGATGCAGCGGTGTTGGAGTGCCTGGGAGGGTACGAGCAAGGGCATTTGGGCGCCGGCGTTTGTTGGTAGCGTGTCTCTTCTGAAACTGCAATCCACTGCATGAGTTTGGTATTTCCATCATGAGTCTGGTTTAAAATTCAGGTTTGTAGTCAGGTTGGTCGTTCTGGGAGCCTGCATATTTGGTAAAGGAAAGTCTTAAAGCTTGGGGAACTATGCACATTGAGCAGTTGAGATTTAAGACACTGCGTGAATACTAGTGATCTAGGCTCCTCTGGTGCACATTGCTGCGCCATAGAACAAGTAACCCCATCCCGACTTCACTGCATAGTGCAGGACTCCCTGCGTCCCAAACCCTAAACCCTAAACCCTATTGCCCTACATGCACCCTCCTGGGTCTCAGCACGGGCACGGCCGCCGGTGGGTGCTATACAAGCCTTCCCAGCCAGGTTCTGAGTTCAGGGCTCCAGACGGGTTTTGGTCTTACATAACTGTCTGATTCTTAGTAGGGAATGGGGTAGTAGTCCCTATATATTCCCCAATAATAGTCCCCATAACCCATTCCTCCATTCCCTACTAGACAGATAAGGAAGGACTTTCACCCCAGTCTTTCCCACTCAGATCTGGACGCACTACGGCCTCAGGGGCTTAGGAAGAATAGGGTTAGTTCTGTGTTTTTCTTGCGGGCCTTTCGCTGGGATTTCGGAGGTAGGTTCGGGGTTCCGACTTAGAATCCGGAATTAAGGTTTGCAGCTTCGGGATGGTAGTCTGGGCTTCAGTGTTGAGCTTTCTCTATCGTTGCTCCGTTTTTCGGGTAGGTATGTACAGGAAGCAAACTAAGCAATACAACGAAGGAGCGGCGATTGAGCGTGTAGGAAAGGGCTGTAAAGGAAGCGTGCATGTTGCTGATGAAACAGATAAGAAATCTTTCGCGCTTCCCCTGAAGTGGTTCCGATGTATCCTCATGCACACGCGTAAACTGTCCGCCTGAGATGTGTTCGGTATCCGAAATCCTAGGGTGAGGTTTGGCTTATTAATGTAGGGTTGCAATACACCCTTGAAACTTATGAACCTTAAGCCCTGAACCCGATACCCTCAGCCCTAACTTAAACCCTGAACCCTACACTCCTAAACCCTAAACCCCGACACCCTAAACCCTAAACCCCTACACCCTAAACCCTCCTAGATGTACCCTCCTGGCCTAAGACTTTCAACCTCAAGGGCGCCAAACCCTTGGACCAAGTTAGGAGGCTGAAGGCAACTATCGCGGCCTTAGAATTAGTACAGTGGATGCCAGAAAGTTGGAACATGGCTTGAGGAGGATTGATGCTAGGATCCCTTATACTTTACCTTAAGGCCACAAGGATAGTGATGTTCCAACTTTCTGGCTTCTACTATATAGGGTTTAGGGGTTCAGGTCTATAACGATTATATAGGGTGGGGGTGGGGGGGGGGATCGGGATTGTAATAAGTATAGGGTTTAGCGGTTGACGGCCTTATAATAAGTATGGGGTTTTGGGGTTGGGGGTTTTGGGGTTCACTGTTCAGGGCCTCATGATAAGCATACGGTTTAGGGGCTCGNTTGTAATAAGTATAGGGTTTAGCGGTTGACGGCCTTATAATAAGTATGGGGTTTTGGGGTTGGGGGTTTTGGGGTTCACTGTTCAGGGCCTCATGATAAGCATACGGTTTAGGGGCTCGGGGCCTTATAGTTAGTTAGTATAGGGTTTCGCGGCTTAGTAGGGCTATAACTAGTACAGGGTTTTTGGGTTGACGGTTTGGGGGTTTGCTGTTTAGGGCCTCATAAATTAGCACAGGGTTTTGGTGGATCGGGGTTTAAAGGGCCTTATACTTAGTTTAAGGTTCGGGGGTTTAGGGCCATATAATTAGTACAGNGTTTGGGGGTTTGCTGTTTAGGGCCTCATAAATTAGCACAGGGTTTTGGTGGATCGGGGTTTAAAGGGCCTTATACTTAGTTTAAGGTTCGGGGGTTTAGGGCCATATAATTAGTACAGAGTGTTGCGCTTGAGAGTTTAGGGCAGTATACGTAGCATTGGGGTTGGTGGCATATCTCCAGATCCGGACCAAAGACGGCTGTTGCGATAGGTAAATACCCGGAGAGCCCAATTAATACCCCGTAATTAAGGAATATACCTTAAATCATAAGGGGCTTCATATTATGATTTAAGCTATATTCCTCTCAAGCGCAACACCCTGTACTAATTATATGGCCCTAAACCCCCGAACCTTAAACTAAGTATAAGGCCCTTTAAACCCCGATCCACCAAAACCCTGTGCTAATTTATGAGGCCCTAAACAGCAAACCCCCAAAC
>BGNK01000093.1:87500-94060 GCA_003297005.1 Symbiodinium sp. clade A Y106 | reverse complement strand
CGAGCCCCTAAACCGTATGCTTATCATGAGGCCCTGAACAGTGAACCCCAAAACCCCCAACCCCAAAACCCCATACTTATTATAAGGCCGTCAACCGCTAAACCCTATACTTATTACAACCCCGATCCCCCCCCCACCCCCACCCTATATAATCGTTATAGACCTGAACCCCAATGTCTGCCTGAGGGATGCTGTTGAAGGTCATGGTTTCGGAACTGCTGTTCCTGATGAGAGTGATATTCTTCGTCATTGGCATCGAAAAGGGCATGGACTTCTTGCCACAGCTGAGGAGTGGCAATGTCCGCGCAGTGATCTGGCCAAATGGTTCGCAGCATCTGCTGCAGGGCAAGTGCTGCAATTTTGAAGAGCTTTCCAACGCAGGTGTTGGCGCAGGCACTGATTGTTCGGCCTTTGCTCCAGTTTTTCTTTCGCTTCATCATGATGTAGCCGTGGGGAATGGGCTTGTTGTAGCCCAGTAACTTTTCGTAGTGAAAAACCTCATGAACAGTAGGTTCGGGCAGGGTACTTATGGGATCTCCCCCGAAGACCAATTTTCTGCAAGTGAAGCCCCAAAGCCTTACCCCACAACCCCCACGGTTCTAGGATTTAACCTTTGGAACTTTGGAGTTTAGGGCCTCGCAATCCCGGCGACAATAAACCTCCAGCCGTAACCCTCACGCCCCTGAAGTCTAAACCTTGAATCCCCAAATCCCTGAACTGATAACTCTTGGTTCTATGTCTAAATAGCTGAAACCGAATTTGGAGAAACAGCCTAGCTCACCGGGCTTCCATATCTATAGTATACCCTCTATAACTATATACTACCGCAGGACGAAAGTTCACCACACCGCCTGTAACTCAACATATGTAGCACTCCCATCCTCTTTCCCCTGTAGACTCCTCACACAAGAGATCCGAGAAGCTCTCTGCCGAGAACGTTACCGGGAAATTCACTACTCCGCCATGCTGGCCACATAAAACGGGCCTTTTCCGCTCCACTAAACCCTCACCCCTAAACCGTAAACCCTAAACCCTAACTTATACTACCTAGGATAATAGTGGTTTAGTGAGGAAAGACGGGCCTTGGCGATGCGCAGACGCTCCAGCCAACAAATGATGATGACGGCAAGATGGGGCATCTGAATCAGGATCACGGTCTCGGGTTTAGGGTTTAGGGTCTCGGGGCTATTGGAGTTCTTGTCAAGGAGTTTAGTTCAAGATAATGTAAGTTACTATAGTGGAAATCTAGAGTATCTGGTACGGTTTCCATATTATGATGACTAAACTCCTTAACAAGCACCCAGAACCCTGAAACCTGGACCCTAAGCCCCAATTTGAGCCGTAAATCGTAAACATTTGACACGGACACAGATAAACTAAACTCCCGAACGAGAGCCCAACTAGGCTCCTGAGTAGCCCCTCAATAATAGGGGTACCCTTTTTCCTGCTACTTGGTCAGGGAACCCAAAAAGAAAAAGGGCGAAAGGACACTACTCAGGAACCTAGCCAAGGTAGGGGCGAGGTTTGGGAGTCTCCGTGGTCTGGGTTATTGGTTTTCGGTAGGCTTCGGAAGTTGGATCCCAGTTAAGGCCCATAGAAGCACTTTGTGGCCGAAGGATATACTACATGGGTACATGGCCCTTTTGGGACCTTTCAAAGATCACTGTCGAATCCTCAAACCCCCTATAGATCCCGTACATGAGGTCTCTAAAAACCCCTACCCTAAGGGTCCAAGTAGTCCTTATTTATGCTTTTTGACACCCGCAAAGGCCCCAAAGTCCTATAAGGAGTACTTGGACCCTTAGGGTTAGCCCTTTACCCCGAGCCGGCTCTTCAGAGGTCTTGGGTGGCAACGCATTCGAAGATGACCGGCTACAGGGCTTCGCAAGGAGTACTTGGACCCTTAGGGTTATGGAACCATTAAAGGGATCGTTGTCAGCCCTAAACCCTTCCTTTTCCTGAATCCCCTGAGTCCAAGGCCAGGATCCACCAGAAACTTCCCTGGCCGTCCAAGCGATACGGGCACACCTGGGTCTTGAGTTCTGGGTTTGGAGTTTAGGGGTGGGAATTAGGGTTTAGGGTTTACAGTCTTGAGTTCTGGGTTTTGGGCGGATCTTGAGTTTTGGATTTTTTTTTTGGGGGGGGGGTAAGTGCCAGGTGGAGAGTTGAGGGTTGAACGTGATTGACGGCTCTTTTTCAGGCACCTGTAGTTTACGGTAGGGGATTAGGCGACGGTTTGGGACAGGTTTGCGTGTTCAGGGTTCAGTTCAAAGCCTTACGATCCGGGTGAGTTTCAGGGGGCTTCTATGTTCGAGTCTTCGGAACATCGATTTCTCACAAACACTGCGCGCCCGGATGAAGTTAGAATACAAAATTTTATGTAGCATGTTTCCACGGTTTCACCTTGTTGGGCGCTCGCGGCGAAAGCTCCACCGGCCCCCACACAACCGAGGGCTGATAACGATAACGGCTTAAGGTTTTTGGGAGGGCCTTTGAGCAACCCAATCCTGGATATAGTAAGGAACACTTCAACTTCAACCAGGGAGTTATCCAAGTGCACTAATGTTGGAGCGACATCGGGTCCTTGTTCCGTATTCTCATGTTGTAAAACCCTAGACAAGACCTACCTCAGAAGGAAGCCATTGCTAGTGACTCCAAGACCAAGACCTGTAAGACCAAAGCTCACCAAAACCCTCCAAAACCTAAAACCTATAAACCTTTAATTAACCCTACGCCCTTAACAATAAACCTTGAATTTGCCTTCAATCCTGAATCTTAAGCCGCACCCCCTTCCAACCCTAACCGTATGAACTTGAACCTCGTAACGACGAGCCTCCGAAACTGCGGAACACCGGCACTGCGCCAAACCCCTGAAACCACCAAGCCCTAAACTCTAGACCCGATGCCCCTTACAGCCCTCAACCCTGCCCTAAACCCTAGTGCCCCACCTGGTGGATGACGGTATTTTCCACGTTTTCGGGCACCACCAGGAGGTAGAGCAAGGCCATCACTCCCTCAGTTTACCCAGCAAGACCAGTGCCCCTTGATTCATGACCCCTACAAGCCTGAACCCCTAACCCTAAACCGGGTTCAGGGCGTGGGATGTTGCGTTTAGGGTTGAGGGTTTTATTTATGTTTGAGGTTTTGGGTATTATTGGGTTTAGAAAAATTCTTGGCATGATCCCCTTTGGTAAAGCTATAATGTGGTACTGGCCTATTATTAATATTTAAGTGGCAAATTAGGATTTCCTGTCACACCATGCAAAGCCATCTTTAGCCGGAGACTTCGGCTAAAGCTCTTCCTGCAGGGCCATACCCTACCCCTTCTGTGGGGTACGCACTTTTCTATATTCGAGATCCTACCCGAACCATAGTACCAGATACCCTAATTCAAAGAAGTTTACGGTATGGCCCTCTAGGTTACCCAGGAGTATCAGTGCTTCCGATAAGGGGAGAACCTAAGAACCCTGGTATACATTCTGAAATACGGGAGTTTGCGAAAATAGGGGACCCTAATATAGTACTCTAAATAGTAGGATCCTTATTATAAGGACCCCAAAGTAAGGTACCCCTAATTTTCGGAAACTCCCATACTGCGAGGACCCCTTCTCGGTTTCATCCTCCTCGCCATCGTCCACCTCAGAGGCCACCCCCGGCGAGGCTGCCGCCTTCGGGGCGACGTGCCGCATGGCCCCCTTGGGCTTTAGGGTTTAGGGTTTATAGGGTTTAGGGTTTAAAGGGTTTAGGGTTTATAGGGTTTAGGGTTTAAGGGCCGGCTGCTCATCCTCCTCGCCTGTGTGAGCGGGAGGGGAAGGGTCATGGCGGTTGAGGAGCTCACCCTGCAGTGCAACACCACACACGCGAAACCAGCAATGATTGCATCATGGCGGTAAGGATCTGCAGTCACTGCCATCCGTTCCAGGATCGCCAGTTCGTGTACCGTCAGTGGCACTTTCTTTCGAGTTGGCTGGCTGGGCAACACCGGCGCACAGGTCCAGGATTTTTGGCGTGAGGGTGCTTCAAGGTTTACGATTATGGATTGCGGCGGGCTGAGGTGCCTGTTTTCAGATCTGGACACTCCAGCGCTCCAGGATTTTAGGCTTTCGGGTTTGGGGTTTTCACGTTGTTCGCTGAGTTTGGGATGTGTCGTAACACGAAAACCTGAACCCATAAGTGACCACTAAACTTAGTTGCTGAGTTCATAAGGCCCACAAAGTATACACTTTCAGGTTTATAGTGGGTAATATTATCCCCAAAAGTGTAAAGTGTATCCACTCAGCTACTAAGTAAATTTAAGAACCCGCAATGACAGTGAAACCTCGAGGCAGACAGCGTTTAAAAAAACTGCGCCATGCGTCATGAACCCTTACCTTAACCTACCAAACCCTACTTTTTTTGTAGGTTCTTATTATGAACCCTATATGGAGGTTATAGGGACCCAAAAAAGTAGGGTTTGGCAGGTTAAGGTACATGCAAATCCCTACCAAATCCTCCGCTCACTCAACCAGAACCACGGCTTGCAGCTCTCGACCTTTAGCACAGAGCAGAACATTATAGAGGCCAGAATACTTAGTACTACTCTTGCATGGGATACCCGACTCTAAGCTTGTAACACTGATGTACGGTTAGAGTTATCAGACTATAGTTAGGCCGAGGTTTCCGATTATTCAAGCCCCCAAAAACAATCGGTTCAGCGGTAACCCCCAAACCCTAAACCCTAAACCCCTAACCGCTAAACCCTAAACCTTAAACCCCTAAACGAGACCTTGGCAGGCTCGGCTGGGCTGCACAGGCTGCCCAACCCTGAGTGGTCGCGAAGCGGTAGTCGCCTAGACCCGACAAAATTGCTGTCGGGACGCGCTCCCCCCCAACCCTCCACGACTTGGGGCAGGGCCCAACCCTTCACGACTTGAGGCGGCCTTCACGATTTGCGGCGGTGGGGCCCCAACCCCTCATGACTTCACGACTTGAGGCAACAGGCCTCAACCCTTCACGACTTGGGGGCCCCAACCCTTCACGATTTGGGGCGGCAGGGGCTTGGGGCGGGGAGGCCCCCAACCCTTCACGATTTGGGGCGGCAGGACCCCCAACTCTTCACGACTTGGGGCGGAGCGGCCCTCAACCCTTCACGGGGCCCCCCAACCCTTCACGACTTGGCAAAACCTAAATTGCGAAATCCAATTTGTTTCATGGTGTTGGCTCTAATTGGTCAAGGATTGGGGCCTTCGAAGCCAAACATCGACAAATCAATGACAGGGCCCTTCGGCCCAGAGCATACCCCCCACGCAAAACCTAAATTGCGACATCCAATTTGTTGCATTTGGCTCTCTCGGTTTTGGCTTGCTGTGATAGTGTTTGGGTGGCCATGGGGGGGGCATGTCTGCATACTACTGCGTTCAGCTTACCTATGTCTACACCCTAAACCCCTAAACCCTAAACTTTTTGCGGTCGGGCAGCCACTCCGACGGATGCCACGGCCTGGAGGACTTTGAAGGTCTTCGGCTGCCCCGGATCCTGCATTCAACAGGGTACTATAGGGGTTTAGGGTGTAGGGTTTATAGTTTTGGGGTTTAGGGTATAGCCATGACAATTTTGAATATAGGTTGGCGGTAATGCACCTAAATGACCCAACTCTCCGCAATCTCTTCATGTAGCAGCGTGTCAAAAGCTTGGGGAATATCAAGCTGCTGTGCTGCATACAACAGGAGGCGCCACTGCAGCCACTGTCTGAAGAGAGCCGTCAAGGGTCTGTGCACCAGGCGAAGGCGAATAAATCGTACGGAACAAGGATTGGGAGACTGTTTGTGAATTTGTTTAAGGCTTCTTCGGAGGGCTTGTGTATAACTTCTGAACAAGTTGGCATGGGTTCCTACGGTTTGTAGAGCTATACCCTAAATGCAGCGGCTCAAATGGGACCAGAAACACGACCCTGTACCTGATTATGGTAGTGTAAGCCCTAAACCCTAAACCTTAAAACCCTTGTAAGTTTTTATAGGGTTCAATGAGTTCGTATTCAAGGTTGCGTAGGGTTTCTTAAACATTGTAACTGAAGTGTTTATGGCTTTCGGCCTCTACTCTCTTGTTTTACTTGATATCCTTGTTGAAGATCTGGGAAAGGTATGGGGTTAAGAAGCTCCGGTAGAAGCCCGAAACTTAGAACGTTATGGGGAATAGCAGCCCTAATCATCCCTAACTTCTTGGGGTTCACTCTACCCTGAGCCCGAAAGACCCTAGACCCTAAACCGTAAAACCCTAGCCCGAACCCATGTTCCAACTTTCTCGGGTTTGCTGTAGGTGGTGGTGAGATGTGACTCCCGAGACTCCCTTAGCGGTTCAAGTTTTAAGGCTAAAACCTTGCCTTAACCGTTCTGTAGGCTTCCGCGTTGGCCTGAATCAAACCGTAAGCTCCAAAACACATAACGGGGAAGCCTGAATACTTCCACTACTAATCCTTAGTGTTCCTAACGATAACCCCAAGGCCTTTTCTAATCATTAAGACAGACCCTTATGTGAGCGCTCCCTGTTCGGGAACGGATAAGGCGCCTGTAGGCGGCCATAGA